>JAQFVV010012740.1:0-591307 GCA_028023455.1 Epiperipatus broadwayi | reverse complement strand
AAAAGGGCACAATATATATAATAATAGATAATTTTGAAATTAAAATAGTATATTTTTTATTATCAAATTTGGAAGCATATAATTTTTTAAGGTAATTATTATTTTTTCAATAACTTTCTGGCACTTTTCAATGTCAAATTCTTGAATTTTTATGACATTTTTTTTTTCAATTATAGGATTAGTTTTTTGCCTCATTATATGAGAAAATTATGATTAAATTGCTTGAATTCTAATATTAAATTCTGAATTATAATTTAGCACAATCCATCAGAATTCAGTATTATTGTAGTATATCCAAACGCCAAATGTGTCTATTTCTCATTATCTAGCCAACCAATATTTATAGGACTAACTACAACTGATTGATTCATATATTGAACTGCATCCTTTGTATACTAGAAGTGAGAATAATTAGAAATGTTTAGCAACAATTTCAGAATACTACCTTCAGCCGTTATAGGATTAATCAAGGAGCCTGAGCTTCTGAAGGATTTTGGAATCACTACCACAATGCATAGCCAAAACTTAAGGAGTAGTAAAGTTGCAATGTGTCAGTGATGGGACTGCATCATGATCAGAGATAAGTTAAAATTTTATCTAGATTGCTGGGTTACTACCCAGAAAAGATATTTTGAATTACAAAATTTTATTCATATACTGTAGTTAGAAAATTACTATAAATAATGGCATACAATAAAAAAATATTAGAAAATTATGTTGCTCATAGGTAACAATTGATTTGATTCTTTTGGCCATTTTGTTGCAAGACATTGATTAAACCAGGGGTCAATGGAAAAATGGATTAAAAATCATCAATATAATTATGTAAATATATATATACAATGTTTTTGAATATTGTTTCAATGAATTTAATACCAGTTTATTTATTAGCAAAATTACACAACTCACCACTGCATATTCAGTCTACGAGAAAAATGGCTGTGGATTGAGTTACCAGGCTGGCAGAAAATTTCAAGCCCATGCTCCAATTATCTAAAACATAACTTACAGCATAGTACATATCAAGCATTTGCAGTATGCTGATGTTATTGGCATCTCTAGTCATTTTTACACAGCTGTTCATTTAATATTTTGTGTAATTACCGGTATATACATATAATAAAGTAGGTAAAATTACAGTTACTATGTATTACTATCTACTAACCAACTTCCTTTTTTTAAAATTGTATATGGAATTCTGAGGTGATTTAAGGCTAAAACTTACTAATTTTGAATCAAATATTGCTATTCTTGCTAAGAATCATCAAGCCCATCTGATTCACTGATTGCCAGTCAGAAAAATTATTAAAGATTTTATCTTGTGTTTGGAAAGTGAGAGTATTCATTTATAGTTAAAATCCACAAAGCGCATGTGCATTAGCTTAATGGCTGATTATTATTACAGTTTAAAAATGTGCTATATAAAATGAATATCTTATTTAAAATGATTATTATAAAATTGTTATTACATATATTAGCATATAAAAGCGATTTACCTGCTGCAGAAGAAGCTATAAGTATCAACCAAAAAAATCAAATCAATTTAGGCCTAGTACTTTCGAGGTTTTCCCTCATATTCATGGCCAAAATAAGATATAAACATTGCTGTAATGTTATAAAACTAATAAAATATGCAAATGCAAATTAATTTGTCCATTTTATTAGTTTATACATCATAGCAATGTTTATATCTTATTTTGGCCATGAATATGAGGGAAAACCTCAAAAGTACTAGGCCTAAATTGATTTGATTTTTTTTGGTTGATACTTATAGCTTCTTCTGCAGCGGGTAAATCGCTTTTATATGCTATTACATTTTTTGGGGGAAGTATTTTAAATTATTATTACATATATTAATAAATGTAAAATTACAAAATAAATACCTAAAAATAGTAAAAGCTGTCAGGCATTGGTGGTTGAATGGTCAGCAAAGCTGCCTTATAAGCAATTGCCCTGGGTTAACAGGTTCGCTTCATGGCCTATGCTATGACGCATGAAAAAAAAAATAGTAAAAGCTTTTTTTTGTTTTGTTTATTTCACATAAATAAACTACTAAGAATATATTTTGTGAGGGTCGATAATCAAAAAAATTTGGTGATCCCTGGATTAAACAATCATTATTACTGCATTATGAAATTTCAGACTTTCCTAAATTATTGAATTGTCAAAATTAAAAAAATATTACCCATTCATTTCTCATTATATGATTAGTCAAAATGAAGTAAAAAGAGAATGAAATATAAAACAAATAACTCATGATCATAAAAAACATCAGGTTGATTAACATCATCTTCTTTGTGTTAAATATTAGAAGAGCCCTTTCCCCATGCTCTCAGTAATTTTTTAATATAATCCTAAATGTTAATATTAAACTTTCATTTATCTATTAATGTAATGAAGTTTACACATTACAATAGCTATATCGTTTTTATGCCTATTAAAAATTTAATTTTTTTTATTTAATTATATAAATTAAAAAAATATCATAAATAAAACCTCCATTTTTTTTTAAAAAAAATTTAAAATTAACATTAACATTAAAAATGAATAAAGATAAATGCAACATTAATTTTTTTTTCATAGATTTTTACTGGTTAAAATATTTTTTATTTAACAATAATATTTTTTGTGTGACAGAGAATAAATCAAGACTCATTTATAATAAATAGATAATGACAAAGGTTTTTATTATTATGACAAAAAAAAGTTTTCATATCTTTTATTTAATAGATATTGAATTATTTTTTATTCTTAAAAGAATGAATGTATAAGTAATCTTGGAGATCAAGAATTTTAAAAGCTCTCTGAAATTTTTTTTTAAAAAAAGCATATCTCTATAGAGTAAAGACCTAATGGACTAAACAATTAATCATTATTTTATAATAAAAAAGTCTCTAAACAATTTATTTCTTTGCACTTTGATTACATTTGTATTATTTATTTATTTTTACTTATATAAAAATATAATAAACTTATTTTAACATGTTTTTATATGCACACTACAACAATTCCGATATATCATTAATCATAGCGTATTCTATGTCTGTGTAAATAAGAAATAATATACTGTAATTGTATTTTAAAACTCAGGAGAAGACTGCTAACTGAAACTGTCAAAACATTTCATAAAAAGCATTGTGAAAAGTGCAAAAAATAAGTGAATTTTTTTTTTTTATAAAAATTTTGTATATCTTACATCCATCTTATTACATCCATGACCTTGAAGTCAAATTAAAAAATTCCTAACAATTTCTGAGTATTTTTTTTTAGGATAATTCATCTGAACAATAAATAGATATTGAATCATTCTTAATTGAAAGATAAATGTTTTAAGACAATCTAGTTTAGATGAGTATGTATCAGTGCTCCTATCATAAAACAATGATTTTAATATATAAATTGAAACATATATTTAACTAATGGTGAGAAAATTATTATCTTCAGGTGCAGAAACCAAGTTTCCTTTACATTTAGTCTGTATTAAAAAATATAGTATAACAAATCTTTTTAGAAAGTAATATTTATACATAATTGATTATAGATTATTTAATTATATTGTACACAATTTTGTGGGTATAGAAATTATTGATAACTTTTAAAGACATTATGTATGTCTTCAAGTTTTTATGTTTTAAATTATCATATTCTCAAATCTTTTTCACTATAATTTTTCTCAATTTGCAGTATACAGAACATTCAAAACTGCAACTAATTTTGTTATAATTGAAGTTCACTTGTAGTTTGCAACTGAAGATCATTTGAAATTGATAAAACTTTTCAATAAAATTTATTCCATTTAAAATATAAGAAGAATAAATTTAACAGATAAGTAATGCTATCAAAAGATGGATAAGGTAGAAAATATTTAATATATTTTGGCAGAAAATATTTAATATATTCTATTGATATTAATGATTGTATTTAGCTTATTTTTTAGCCATCTTGAAATTTATTTCTAAATGTAAACAAATAATCTTTTTTTAATGCAAAATGTTTATCAGTGGACAAAAAGACAAGGAGTTTTAATGATTATGATACAATCTTTTCTGAAGATAATAAATATCTTACTAACATTTAAGTACAAAGAAATCAATTACAATTTTTTTGAATGAAAAAATTCAATAAAGAGTAATAAGTAGCCTTAGGTTACGGTGATAGAAAAATAGAAACTTGATAATAAAAATAATCAGAAAAATCAAATGTAAAACACAAATATCTTTTTAAAAAGAAACCAGTTGAAAATATTAATATTCAACATAAAAGAAAAGTGCAAATGGTTAATTTAGAAATATATTAGCTACAATTCTTACATCACACAATTAGTTGCACTGGAAAACAAATAACTTTTGAGCACAAAAAGAGCAGGTGGAACACAAAAATACTTCAATCAGTTGGTTAGATAGATTTGTTTTCCATTTTTCTTAGTCAAAAATTGATTCAGAAATATTATTGCTGTCAGTCTAAACATTGCTTTAAACTGTTTATTATGGCATTCAGAAAATTGGTAACAAAATTTGCATTGATCAGTTTCAATAAATAATAATTGGCTTATTTCTTGAGAAATCATAAAAAGTTTGAGCACTTAGTGACAAAACTGCCTACAATTCATATACCTTGAACTCCAGAGCCTATCATTTTTCCACTGCATTAAATCACACCATCAATTATCAGTTAAATAGTGGAAGATGAATCTTAAATGTAGTTAGAAAAGATTTTTACAGATGCAATTTGCCAGTTAAAGATTGCTGCAATATATTCATGACACATTAAAAAAATTTTTTTTTCTCATTTTAGAAATATAATAAAAATGTATCACCAGAATAATGATGATTCTTAGGTGAAATTGCTTCTATTTTTGAAAAAACTGTCTATATAGTTTTTTTAATGAAATGTGTTAATCAAATACAACTAACTTTTTACTTGAAGATCTTCCAAATTGCAACAATATTTTGATCTGCCATAAATGATTTTTGAAAGCTGATAGTTGACAAAACTATGCAAGCCTTTAAAATTAACATGAAGGGATACATATGAATTAAAAGTTTGTAGAACATATTCTTTAAAGATTTATGTTTTCATTTTGCAGATTAATAATATCATATACTTAATCAAATATCTTGTGAGAGCATAGATGAAGAAAAAATGAATCCTAGCCACAATGGGGCAAAGATCTATCCAGTCACTTCTATATAAAAAATTTAAAAAGGCTGAACTCATCAGACTAATTGGGTGATGAGTTTATAACAACTAAATATTTATTTACTGATCACTGATTGTATGGAAAACTGGGTGGTTATGAACCAGCTATCTAAAAGAAAAATTCTAAGTTTGCCTGGAAATTCTCAGCTAACTAAAAAAAAAAAAATTCACAAAGATGCGATTCATTTGCTAATATATTTCAAGGACTTTCTTATAAATAAATATAGAAAGAAAAATGAATATTGTTTAGATATGTTTAAGGTTATAAAGAATTCATACTGAAATATAATAACAGTGAGTGAATTGTGAGGGTAAGAGTTGAATAGTATTACCAAAATAAGGCAATTTTATATTTCTAATGTGCTTAACTTTTATTGAAAACAATTTATCAAAATACAGTATATCAAAAACTTTTGACTTCTTTATAAATCTTCCATTTTGAAACTCTAGACTACCTCAATTATTAAACTTACTATATATTTCTAAATGTTTGTAATATTTTAATAGCAATAATTTTATAGATCAAAATGAAATTTCAGTAGTCAATTTTCAGAGATATTAAACTATATATATTGGATATATTTAAAATATCTATTCTAACATTCACACTTTAAATAAATATATAAAGATATCTGGAAAAGATACATAATTCCCAAGATGCATTTGTCTGAATCAACATTTTTCAATTGGACCAGATCATGTAATTGTACATTATAATTTAACCGATCGCCAGTTTTAAATTTTATAAACATATTAATAAATAATTTTGATTATTCTTTCCCATAAGTTTAAAATTGCTGAAAAATATAGTACTAAAATAATAAATTTATTTTTCAGGAAATATCTTTTAAACAATGTAATTTGATTAAAATTAAATCTTATACTAAAAAATATATAGATATCTAATTCAATAATGAGAATGTAAAGATAGATCAAGTATAAAGTAATTTTCCATTTAGTGAGAGTTTTGTGAACAATAGCATCTAGTAAAGAACACCAAAACATGGTCATTTTTGTAGAGAATTTTGCTATATTCATGCTGATAGTCTTTGTATGTTATCAAAGTTTATATCTTTTCATTGTTGTTTTTTTACAATAATACATTGCTTATGAGGATAGGATGGATAATAAATAATTAAATTTGGCCAGCTATAATTAATTGTGGTCATGGTGAACAAAATGTGAGATTAAAATCTTGAAATGCTCTTGTCATAGTAAACTTTGACTTATTAAATAAATTATTTAATTATTTAATAAATTATTTATTTTCCAAATTGGAAAATAAATAAATTCTCATAGTGAATCATATGATGTTTCCAAATTGCTCAAAAGTTTAAATTAAAGCTGAAATAGTTATAAGTCTATAGAATAGAACAGATCAGATAGCATAGTAATTAGTGCTCAAAATACAGAGTTTAAATCTGGGTTAAGACTTGAAATTTTTCATTTCCAGACAGTCTTAATTCTTTCAAATAATCAACTTACCTAAGCTATCTAATATTGATTACTAAATAAATTATTTTTAATCAAAGGATAAAACAAAGTTAGTAAATGGTAAAAACTTTCATAATCCAATATATTGAAAAATATATTCAAAATTACAATAAAATGCTTTAATGTTATTTTATATTTATGTAATAATGCTTATGTTTTTATTCTTCAATGATCAAATAAAAAATCACTAACTCTATTAAAATATGTTAATGAAAACTCAGCCCTTTAAAAAACTTAATAAAAAAAATCATTTTAACTTAATATTTGATGTTGATTAACAATAACTCAAAATATAATTTTTCATTAGTTTATTCTGAAAATAATTTATAAATAAGGAAAGGAGCTTGAATTTGTTGTATATAGTTTATTATAAAAATGCATTTTGACTATTTTAAGTAATCAGCTTCAATCTACAAAACGAAAAATGTGACAAATAAATGTATACATTGTTTTTTTATTTTTTTAATTTGTACATAAATTCTGTATCTAAGCAATATGTTATCTACACACATAATTTTTAAATACACAAATATTTAATATAAATTACATTAAACAATATCTACCAATAATAACTATAATAGGTGCATACACACATCTATCTACGAGTATAAATGTATTTATTAATATCAAATTAATGCATATGATATACATACCATCCACACACAAACATATATACACACACACAAATGACATCTTAATATTCATAACATATATTGAAATCAAGTATTTAAAGTCTATTAATTTTAACAATCTGTAAACAAATAATGGCTATTAAATGTGTGCATATTATAAAAATCCTTCACGAATCAAAACTTGCTGCAAATCATTTTAATAAACTTGTAAACAATGCCCCCTCATATTAATCTGCAAACCAGATAAAAATGATTTATTTTCCTCTGGTCCCAATATCTTTTATAAGTAGCAGACTAATCATAGGTATTTCTGAATTATTTTTTCTTATAGTTTATATATATGAAAATTATTACTTTAGAGATATTAATATATTGCACTATAAATAGAATTCTGAAATATAGTAAGAATCTGGAGAGATTTTTATCTTGCAATAAGGTATTTAAGACTGTAATACCTCTGTATATAAATATTCACACACATTAAACAACTTTCTAACTTTGACTTCTAATCATATGCAAGAGATAGTGAATAGGTGAATTTAAATTTTAAATTAAAGGATGGAAGTGCATTATATATATAAAACATTTTTCTACGAAAATTATACATGTATTCTTCAAAATATAAAGCATGTTTTATGTTTGCTTTTTACGTAATTGAAATATCATAATTTAAAATATATTTAAACTTTATAACATTTCAATTTGTACATTTCAATGCAAATTGATGAATGTTTTCAGATTTGGATAGTTCCTCCCCATAGAGGTTTATTTTACATGTTTAAAAAGATAGTTTGAATCTCTTAGTCCAAAAGTTTTGAAGGATTCATGATTTTGCTAGATTAAAAAAAAAAAAAAAAATCAATAATACAGACAACTGGCAAATTAAACAAATATTCAATAATTATTTTAAAATGTTCTGTAAAACCATATTAAAAAATTATCTTTATACCTATACTTTATCATATAAAAACTAAAAAGCAGTAAGGTTTTTTTTTTTTTTACTCCATTTTACAATTTTTAAAATTTTATTCAAAAACAAACAAATAAACAACACCTATTTTAAACACCATATTTAAAAAGGGCATAACTAAAATTAATAAAACATTTTTTTTTTCCATGTGTCATAGCATCGGTGGGAAACGAACCCGCGACAACTGCTTGTAAGGCAGCTGTGCTGATCATTCGACCATCAACGAACTTGTCAAAAATGAAGCTAATTTTGAATAATAAAAAAAAAAGCAAAACAAAACAAGAATTAAGACAAAGCAACAAGTATCAGATTTTTTGTTTTGTTTTAATGATAAATTCCGATTTTTTTTTAAAAAAAAACCTATTAAGCCAATAAGTATACAAATAAAAGAATAAGTGAAGGCATTGGTAAAATAACTAGGAAAATATGTTTAGCAGCGATGTTGCTAAACTATCAATAACTAACTGATATCCCTAAGCTAAACTACTCACTCTAGTAGCTAACAATAGCTTTTTTTTTTTTTTTACTTGGAAACAAAATGAGCTTTCTAAAGTAAAATTCCAGACAAAAATACTATTATGGGTACTAAAGCAAGTGTTTTAATTTGGGCTGTCAATAATAATTGATAGTTATTTAAGAACACCACTGATAAAAAATATATTTATTTAGTTATAATATGGAATATTCTCACTCATTTCTTTATATAAATAATTGTAATAATATTGAAAACATATTTAAACTGATAACTATAGAAATTATTTTTTACTTTTTTAGTTGCTATTTTGTCAAATAAAAGTCCACAAACTATTAGAGCAGTTAAATAATTTTTTTAGTGTCATATTATAAAAGTGAGCCCATACTGAAACGTGTTTAATTTTTTAAATATTATTCATATACTTAAAGTTAAATTTAAAATGTTGCATAAATAAATCTTGACTTGTGCCAAAATAATAATATCTGGGAGTCATGGAAAATGTCCATTCATGATTTTGTTCAGATAAAAAGAAGTAAAAATTAATTTCCAGATTGCTGTTGTTTAGCCAGTACAAGTATTATATTTTATTTTTGAATTTCAAATATAAATAGACATATTTATTGCACTCACATGTGTATAAGTTATCTTAAACCATTAAGCATCACATGATCACATTAATTGGAGAGTTTTGCTCTGTTTATAAGTTATCTTACTATGATATACCCTAAGGAATATTTATGAATATGTATTTTGTACATATTATAATCAAAATACTCTAGAATAAACTCTACAATATTCTTCATTATACCAATATTAAAAAAATCAATAATGGCTATAGCCAGCTTAACTAGTTCATTACTCTTGGCATTATATTGAATTTTTAAAAAACTGGCTTGAGATATAATTTTTACAATAATCTCAGTTTTAATTGTGTTAGAGCAAAAAGCTTTACATTGATAGAAGCTATAAGGAAAAAAAAAGAAATTTCAACATCCAACACAATTATTACTTTATTGTTTGTTTATAATTTCTCATTTATCATTAACTAAGTTTAAATTTCATTTTCAATGATAATTTCTTTGTATTCCTCACAAAATTATCTTTCAAACCATATATAATACTTCTTTCCTGAGATAATGCTTAGCTTCAGAATCTCCAAAAGTATTCACATAAGAATTCTTTTTTATCTTGTACCCCAAAGAAGTTAATAAATTTCAAAGATGTCTATAAGAAAAAGATTCATCATAATAAAAGATACAAAACAAATCATTTCCAGAAGGTGGATACACATTTGTCAACATAGCAATTGGCTTATTGTCTATCTAAACTAGAAATTGTAGGTTACTGTCTGTATCACTGATAAAATGAGCTTCATCTCTTCATTTTATATTTTTTGATTACATCAGTGATGTTTATATTCTTTATGCACACCAGTGATGCTATCTTGTTATATTTATTGTCCCACAGAGATATAATTTATTTGCATATAGCTCATTTGCTAGTTATAGACTTGAAAATAATGTGATGCAAGATGTGGCAAAACTACTGACTCCATAGCATGAGTACCAAGGCATAGGCAAGTATCAAAATTTGATTCTTTGCCTGCATACAATTCCATGTGGTATATACATAACTATTATGGTTATCTCCACACACACACACCATCTGAAATTTCTCTTGATTGGTTTTAAGTGTTTATATTTTCACATAGTACCATGCCCAGTAAATTTTGTGATTGCTTTGTCAACTGCAAAATTTCCATATATTTGATAATCAGTCCTAAAATTTACATTGTACTGCTCTATAATACCTTAATTTTATAGATATAGACATTACTTGTTATATAAACACAGACCTGCAATTGCAAACACAAATACAGTAAGTAATACAAATATAAACATAATAATAAATTACTAAATCTTTTGAGAATCATTATGTCTATAAAATAAGATTGCCTAAACTTAGATCAGAGCCCCAAAATTATATAAACTACTTTTGTTATATTTGAATACAAATTTATGTACGTATAATAAAGAACATAAATGTTTAATATTATATAATTTATATATTATATAGACACCAATACAAATGCAAACATATCATTTATCAAATAATTTACTATTTAAATAAATAAAAAATAAAAATTTTTAATACTTATGACCCGATATTCTAATTGCATTTTGAAGACCTTGAAATGCGAAATATCGGCACATTTAAAATCCATTTTAGTAGGCTCTTTGGCCATTTAAAAATTCCTGCCTTTATCTTCTCCATGAAAGCTAGTAAACTGAGCAGAAGATTAAATGAATCTATTAAAAAAAAAATTCAAATTTTATTGGATTATGACATGACATACACCATTAAAGAGATTTTAAAGCAGCAATGAATGCTGGGATTTCTGTTGTCATCATGCTTGTAGTTTTCATGAAATTTTAACAAAGTGCCACCACCATGCTGTGTTGCTACTGCAAACGAGTTTTAAAGCAGTGTATGCCATTCTGAGTAGCAATGTAACAATAAAAATAATACAAATGAAATTTTTGATAGGAAGATTATTCCTGGAGTAGTGTATATTATCCCATTTTTATAATAAGGTATATATAGGTCAGGGTAGTTTGAGCTTAGATGAAAGAATAAAGGTACATAAAAGTAGGGTTAAAATATATATCTTAGTTCTGCTTTGTATGTCCACGGAAAAGATACAAGCCACACTATTAATTTTGATGAAACTAAAGTTGTCTTCTTTAAGAGAAATGAAATAAAAACAAAAATTAAAGAATCTTTATTATTAAAATTTTATGAATCTGAAGTAATTAACTTATTTAAAAGTTCTTTTAATATTAAGGGTGGATGGGAAGTAAATGGAATTGTGGGTAATGTTTAATATAAATATGTTGCTATTTTGTAGTTCTTTACACTTGAGAAGTCTGCTTGTAGCAGTGAAACCATTGGTAGTGTTTTAGATTTTATTTTCTTGGCTAGTCTGGTTGAGTTTTGGATTTTGGGTAATTTTGCTTAAATAACTATTATATATAGTTTTTTAATTTGCAGAAGTAATTTGGATTCAATTGCCATTAAATTCAAAAAACATAACAGAAACAAACATCATCATCTCAAATCCCATAAATCCCGATCTGAGTTGATGATGCTTGATTGTTATATTTTTTGAATTTAATGGCAGTAGAGAAGGGTTAAGAAATTAACTGAAAGTACATTTTCAGATTGAAAGATTGTATATAATAATTAATTACCATTATATTTATTATTTTTATTACAATAGTTTTTAATTAACAGAGGCAGGTTTAAGAAATTAACCAAAAATACCTCTGCAGATTTAAAGACCATTTATAATAGTTTATTACCATTAAATTTATTATTTTTATTATGATTACAATTTTGTTTTAATTAATGGGCATTTTATTTATAGTATATATATATATATAATATGAATTAATATTCTCAACATAATTACAGAATATTACAAAACTTTCTTAAGATACCCAGCTATATATATATGCTTATTACATTTAGTTTATTGTTGTCAGATGTTTCTTTTTCTTAGTAAAATATTCGTGTGAAAAATTACATATATAAATTGATAATTCATTATACGCAAACATAAAAATAATTGTATTACAAACACTTATCTTTTCCATACAAGACAATGAAGATGATTATTTAAAATAATTGAAAAACATCTTTACAATAAAAGCATCTATGGTTATTTTACATTCAGAAAAATCTTGAATCTACTTAAATGTAATATAGTTTATTTATAGTTTTTGTTTTCTTTGGGGATTATCATTTTGATTATAAGCAAATTTATTCTGATTTGGAATAGCTAGTTTATTTTTTTGATACATTTCGATTTATAAAAGTCTAGTATTTCAAGAGTTAATAAATGTAAATATAATTTTTTAATACCATGAATATAAAAATTGATGAAACAATGCAGAAGTACTGAGAACCCCCAGAGAGCTATATGTGAACTGTCAGTAAATGTAAAATGAGCCACATATACTTTAGTTTTGATTGTATATAAGAATACTATTTATTAACACACACACAATCGTGATTTACATATATATTAAAGCAGTCAATATGCTATGCAGATTAAGTTTCATGGTTTATCTCACCTAACCAACCAACCAACAGGGTTTGAATTCACCCTACATGGTAAAATAATGCATGTTATATATACATTGGCATTACGTATACACACACACATGAATGCAAGATATTTTATGCTAATATATTTTAAAATTATTTGGGTGTATACTTGATATATATATGAAAGGAAAAGGGGGGGGGTGTTTTTAATCTTATAAAATAAAATATTGTAATTTTATATGTATTATTTATTTTAATATATGTATCTGAAATGGATGGTGTCAAAGCTGTGAGTGGAGGAATTTTGACAATGGTAAATGAAAATGTAACAATATTTTAAATTTATATCAAAATGGCGAAAAAGAAATGCAATTGTCGAGAAGGTTCTGGAAATCATTCACTATTAGATTGTACAAAAACGTGGAAGTTAATAAGTCTAATTATAACCTTTTTACTTTAAATTAAAAATTACTTGAAACTTTCATTAATAACTACTAATGGAAATTTTTACATTGTTTATAAAAAAGTTCTAGAAATAGATTGTCAGGTTTTATCAACATTTGCATCTTCTCAACAATGGGATTAAGAAAGTCTATTGTATATGGCCTCAGGTAGTGAACTAAAAGCATTCCTGAAACATGTCTGAATCAGTATAAATGGGGCCGAATTTGGTTAAGAAAAAAAGTTTTGTGACCTGTTGCCAACATCCTCTGCGCCAGTTGAATTTCTGAAATATTGTTAGAGTAGAGGGATCCAAGCCACATTTCCTCAGGTTCTGAGACTGTCTTCTCGCCATGCCACAACTGAGCTTCTACCATTCAAAAGTGCCCCGAGCTGTTAGTAAAGTGCAGAAGCCAAGAAGAAATGTATTTAGTCTAATCAGAATCTGCCTGGCCCCAAAATCAAAGAATGCCACTCCAAGATCAGATCAGTCTGTGCCGTCGCTCCAGAGGATCACGAGGTAATAATTCCAAGAGTCATCTTAGTCGCCTTCCCCTGTTTGTAATTAGTTAATCATAAATTTAATGCTTTTTTCTGTAATGTTTTTTTTATATTTAACTCGCTAACCAGCAAGTATTTTAAACTAATTATATCATTTTTGTACATCGATTCTCTATAACCCTAATCAATCATAACGTATATTTACTAATCCAACTCACACTTCTTACTAAATATGTAATTTAGTGTGGTAGTGCTATATATGTGTATAATAATTAATGTTTTATTAAAATAAGTTTTATTAAATGAAATAGACAGGAATTTTGTAATTAAATTTGGTACGCTATTAAAGATAAGCGCTCCAGATTAGAAACTAATTAAGCAGCTAGATTAAAAGTGCTGATTACTAAAAGTAGACAATAGCTGAGAATTGGTTTCTAAAACATTCATTAACAAGAAAAAAGAAGGAACAAAAAATAACTAAGCAGCACTTGCAGTGGGGAACTCATTGAATACACACGAAAGTCAAGAGTTTTAACTTAGCAATGGACCAAACCCAGTGAACTCCACCACTGAAGGTTAAAAAGTGGACCTAAGACCTTTGCAAGCCACACCGGTCTATATTATGTTTTTCTTATGCCTTCATGGCCAGCGTTCGTAAGTTAAACTTAATTGTCTTATAACTATATATGTAATATTATTTATCCAACTGATAATTCTATTAAACTATTTGTCTAATCATTTGGTTTCTGCTGTCTATTTACCTGATTGTTCAGCCGAGTGAGTGGCTGTACACAGCAGAAAATTGGCACAGTCGCGAGTGAGTGGCTGTACACAGCAGGTAGTAAGTTATAATTTTTAATATTTATTTGTATATCTTGATTTATAAATGTATAATGCCTATAAATCAAACCCAATCTCACGAGCTTCATGCCTGTTTTAATCCCGCTCCAAAGGGGGAGGGGATAATTAATCATTTAGTTTTATTCATTTCTAAAATAGCTCAAGAGGTTTGAGTTTTCTTTCTAATAGATATATACGTTCAGAATAATTGGTGCTTGTCTTATAGATAAAGATGCCGTTGGATGGCGCCATTTTCACGCTAAAACTATAAAATATGACCATTCCCGGGCCGTTGATTATAATAATTTTGCTGTGCTTTTTTGTAATGGGAAAATAAAAACAAAACCGTCTTTTATAAATATTATTTTTTATTAATGTATACAATTTAAATGATAATAATAAATGTAAAATAAAATAAACAAATTACAATTTTTTTCTATCGTATATTTTTTTAATTGTGTTACGGCTTTTTTTTATATCAATTTTTTATCGGATATTTTTTTACTTGTGCTTTTTTTTTTATCAATTTTCTATTGGATATTGTTTTACGACTTTTTTGTTGTTGTTGTTTAACTAAAAAATAATAATCATAATAAAAAGTAAAATTTCTTACTCTATTTTTTTAGTCTTCGTCTTACATTTTTTTTTTTTACAAAGAAAGAGATATTACGGCTATTTTTTTACTTCAAATAGAATGACAATAAAAAGTAAAAGTTGTTACGGTTAGGTTTAGGGTTAGTGTTCTGTTGTTTGTAATGCTAAAATAAAATAATTCAAATTTGTAACCGTATTTGGACAAAAGAAAGAAACTCAAACTTTTTTAAACAACAACAGACACATATAAATGTCTTCTTTACTTATTAAACATGTTTATAATATTTGCTTTTTATGAAATTTACAAAAAATCATGTATATTTGTACTTTTCTTACTGGATATTTTTTTGGTACTGCTCTTTTTTAATTAAAAAATATTGTCTCGTGGAATGTTACGAACAGTACATTACTTGACGCATTACCTAATTGCAACTCACTAAAAACATAGATATTTAACATTTTCCCAATTAAAACTTCAACTGAGTACATTGTAAAAAGTCTTAGAATTATTACTTTAAAAATTCTGAACATTTCAATACTTTAAAATGAAAAAAATCCAATGAAAACAACATTTCTATCCAATTCAAATACAAACTCTCTCATCAAGCCGTAACTATTTTATAAACTGCGAATTCGGAAAATTATTTGCTGCGACACAACATACATGCTGTACTGCGGTGAGACATAGCGGCCTGCATTCTGTAGCACAATAAAAAAAAGTTGTATTATAGAAAACGCGGATTCGAACGTGTCAGCCGCAGAACCAGCATTTTTATGTGTTTTAGGGCGAAAACTGCACCATAGAGCGGCGTCTTTAGCTACAAGATGAGTACCAAATAATTTATTTAAAACTTTTAAATATAATTTTCCAATCTGGGTGGACTTTGGTGTTCGTTTTGCTTTATTTTTAAATCGACGCCAAAATTCTGGAGATCAATTGATTGTATTAGCAGCACTCTTAAGTGCGCTAATTTGTTTCTATATTATTAAATGGGATTAGTTTTAAGGTGGGAGAACTGCATGCTTCAGTAGTTAAAATTTTCTTTGCTTATTAATTATCATTATATATTACATGGGTCATTATTTAAGCATATCATTACGAAGCCTATTAAACTATTTAAGGCTTTATTTTTTATTAAATTAAATCATTCATTTCTTTAATGTCATGTTGCTAGCATGTCAGAATTAATTAACGACTTATACTTCATTGCTTTGATCGGATTCGTCCATACCATCGTTCCATAGGATCACGAAGTCTCTCATCTTGTTCAAAACAGGGGTAGACAGCTATGACCTGGAACAAGCGAGCTAGAGTAGTAGACACTCTGCATGGATTGTCGTATGCCAGACCATAGCAACTTCCTATCTACCTCTCCATAAGGTATCGCTCTCCCAGAAGCATGGGAATACCCTCATCCAATAAAATAATGAAGTATTCTATTGGCCAAAGATGCCATATTTCCTTTCACTGACATATATGCTAGTACCGCCATTCTTTATAGTTAACTTCCTAGCCTGTTTGATAAAAATAAATTGTAGTGATATGGTATAATGAACCACTTTTGTCTAAATATTCTTTGCTGGAGTTTCATAACCAACCTTGCTGAAGCTTCTCACCCTCTTTCAAATCAACCATTCCCAGATCTAAAGTTTTGTTAATTATTTGAGATCTTTAAAATGTGGTAAATGAATAACAAAATACTTATTTTAGCATACTTATAAATACCATTGTATTCTCTTCATATGTTAGAAATAAAAGCAATAATTCTTTATTAATTTGTATGTTGTAATATTAAGGGTAAAATGTCAGAATTAAAATAATAGCGAAACCCCATGTTATTAAATATATGTATGATTATTCAATTTGTATAACGTCCACCAACCATCCAGATAAATCGCTTGTGTAAAAATAAATAGAATATGATTTCTGAACAAAAGTTGATATTGTAGTCTTGCATTGGTGGTCGAGGGGTCAGCACGACTGCCTTGCACTTGCAGGCAGTTGCCCGGGTTGCGGGTTCGCGTCCCGGCCGATGCTATGACACTTAAAAAAAAAAGTTGATATTGTAATACCGCACGATACCTATATATATGTTACTCAATAAATAACAATGTATTTTTCTCAAATATTTGTAAATGAATAAAAGACATATATGCGTGAAGTTGGTTAACTATATAATCACATTGTTATAATAAATCTTTATATATAAATTTAATCCAGTGTGTTCAAATCTTTATTAAATAATATAAGCTTATTTATATATGTCTTTTAAATTGTCTGTCAGGTTCACTCAATGTCTCATTGATCATCATCAAACCAGATATCATGTTTTACGCTTTGTACCAGGCCCGGAAGTAAAGAATTTGCTTTTGTGTCACCGCAGACGTTGTCTGTAGTGTTATAGATTTGAAGAATGGGCAAATAGTTTAGAATTCATGATTCCTCCTGACCTGTGTATCTTGGGCATGATTGGATTCTGGGATACTTTTGCTCAGATTCTAAGTCTTGTTAAATGGACATATATTTTCGACCAGCACAATATATTGTGCCCATCCATTTTGTGTAAAGAATATTAAGTAGGTTATAAAAGTACCATTTAAAAAATAATAATTTAAATTTAGGGTTTTTTAAAAGCTGTAATTATAATTATATAAGTAAAAGGATTCAAACTTGGTAAAAGAAGTTCATAGATAAGTTATAAAATGTTTTAAAATTATTTTAACCATAAAAGTAAAAATAAAAATAACATAATCTATTATTTTACAAGTAGAGTAAATTTATATCTGCTATATTTAACAGATGTAGTTGTTATTTTGCTTAATAAACATTGTAGTAAATTGATGAATTGAATACAGTTACAAATATTAATTAAATAATATACCTAATACATTATTGAAATAATTTAAAATTGTTCAATTATTATTATTAAAAGTTATAAATAATATTATGTAATGTTTAGATGGATCAATTTTATTTATTGATGTAATAAACAGAACATTATAATTTATTTTATTAAATTAAATATTTTATACAATATATTTTAAATTACTTGTTTAAATATATTATAGACAGTAATTTAATTTTGCTACAGTATATCTGGAAAGTTATCATGTGATAGGAGACTGTTTGGTTGGTGTGTGAATGCTTTCCAGAATTTGAAAGAAAATTTCAATTTTTTAAAATTGATACATTCAGAACACTATAAATAAATTTAAAGATGAAACAGTTAGATTTATCGACCTGTCTGTTTCACCTATTATATTCTATAATAGTGTATTTCTGTTTCATTCAGATTGCATTATTTCTTTAATTTAAAACTCTGAGTGTGCTTGTAATATTGCCGAGTAAGTGCGTCTATAATCAATCACCTTGTTAACTATAATATGAAGATGCAGTCAGAAATAGCATATACGGACATACCACCTTACATTGTTAAAACTGAAGTAAACATAGCAGTGTGCAGTTAGAATTTATGTATATAACAAAATAATAAGTTTAAATTTATAAAATTCATTTAAGTTTTAATATTCATTTAGTTTGTTTAAAATTACGCAGGCTGTAAGTTGTTTACAAGTTTTAACATTTCATCTAAAAATAATATTTTAGCTGAAAATTGACCTCATTTAAAATTAGAGGCAAAAACCAATTAGAAAATCCAGTCAGGCATAAATTCATACTAAGTGCAATTGGGAAACCCAAGGGAATAGAGCTTTTAACTCAAGATTTAGCTGTGGCGAATATAAAAGAAAAGTAAAAGATTTAGTTAAAGGAAAAGTTTGAAGTCAGTAATCAAGTGACGTTTCAAAAGTAAAAGGGGGAGGGGAATACTGGCAAAAATATGATATAAAAAAGCCTGTAGTAGCCATTAAAAAAAGGAGACACATTTTCTGAAAAACGATTGTTGAAAAATAGTTCAAGAGCTGTTGCTGCATTACTTTGACCAAGCTGAATCCTGACCAAGCAATTACTAAAAGCTGTTAAGATGAAAATCATAGGCTAGGGGACGATAGGCTGGCCATCTGTCTCCCATGAAAACTGTTCTACAGAATGGAAAACATCAACCTCCACCCTGGCCCAGTGAGGGATAAGCTTCACCTGAAGTATTAGAGAACTCTTACACAAAGTAATGGAGAAAGCCACCACCAAAGTCATAGAAAAGCCGCATCCTGACTTAAATCTAAAAAAAGCCACAGCCTGACTTAATAGAGAGAAGACGCGCAGTAAAGAATGCCTTGAGAGACTTACTACCAAGTATTACCGGTAAATCATTCTGCAGAATATGCTAATTTCATTACTAAACCAAGTCTAAATTAAAAGCTAGCTAACTAATCAAGCCTGTATTTCATTTTATTATTTAAATGTTACATTAAACTATTTATGTTAAATTTACTTTAAAGCTTAGAGCACTCTCAAAATTCTTGCTTGATCATAAATATCTAATTAATCACAAATATTTAAATTCTATAAAGCTATTCAAACAAATCCCTATTCATTTTCTAAAATATAACTTTATTGATCGTTTTCTGCAATTTGTTCTTATGCCATCTATATTTAGTTTTTATTTCATGTTTATTAATTTATGCTATGTTCATTAGAACGGAGTTTAATAATTATCGAAAAGGCGATTTAGCACCTTCCCATTATGTTGAATAGTATAATATAAAGAAATATAGGCAAAACTCCCTTCTGAAATCAAACTATTATTTACACTAAAATGAGCCAGTTACTTATAAGGTACAGAATAAGTTATTTAAAATGAGTATTTTGTGCAAGTTATTTAAAAATCAATAATTTGCTTATTTTAAAATCAATATTTGCTTAATATTAGGTGTAATTCTATACAGCATGTAAGAAATATTTTAAATCTTGGTGAATCCTTAAATTTGCTGTAACTCTCTTATTGGAGATTAGCTATATAGATACCCTTGAATCAGATTCCTATTATTGCCTTTGTAAGGTGACTGAGTATACTATTTATGAACTGACCAGTGGTAATGGCACTGATAGAAGCTAATATTTGGCATAATTAATTTAGGAAAATATTAAATTAGCATGGCAAATGTGTTGCTAGTTAGCATAAATATGCATAGCTTCTTGCTATACCCATAATGGCCTCCATCAGGATCAATTCCACGTCAAGTCATGCCTCTTAAGTTTAGGCAAGTGTGATATTTACTTGTATTTGAAGGAACCAAAGCATTCCAAGGGCTCGTTAAGCCACTGTTCCGCTCACTTGAATAAAAGGACCTCTTTGTATTATAGCAAGTAGTGTGGTCTGAGGAACGGATTACTAGGTAATGAAGCTCAATTAAGAACACATTTGAGACATACATATTCTGATACTATAGCTTATCATGCCCTAGAATCTGAAATTCGACAGCCCGTCATCAGCTCAGCCTCCCACAGGAATTAACATCAGCTTTGATCCGATTCAGAATCTAAGTTAATGGTTTATCTGTGTAGTAATTATATATATATAATGTTACTAAAATATGATTATAAGTTGTTTAAACTTAATAATATAACTCCAAGCTGTTGCCCATTTAATTAATCACTCTAGCCATTATTAATTTTCCTGACATGGTTCATGGCATAAATTGACATAGAGAAGGGAAATATTTTATCTCCTAATCTATTTAACATTACAATGAGTTTGGTTGGAGGTCAAATCGCTCAGTCTCAGACACTAGATCTTAATTGTGTATATTCTCGTGACATAAAGGATGGTATAAGCATATTGTTAGTTCTGCAGATTCATAATCTATTTAAACATTTTGTAAATCTAAGTATTCACTCACCTGCATGTGAGCAATATAATTTGCATTAGCATTTAAAGACTATTCATTAATATTCTTTGTAAACCTAAGTGTTCACTCACCTGTGTGTGAGTAGTACATAATTTGCGTTATCATTTACTGACTATCCATTAATATTTTTTGTAAACCAGTGTCCACTTACCTGCTTGTGAGTAGTATATAATTTGCATTATCATTAACTATCCATTAATATTCTTTGTAAACCCAAGTGTTCACTCACCTGTGTGTGAGCAATATATTTTGCATTATCATATTCTTTGTAAACCTAAGTATCCACTCATCTGCATATGAGCCATATGTACATAATTGCCTTGCTTTATAACTTATTAATTGTTACATTAAATTTATAAAATATAAATCTCTCTCAGTCTCCATTCTTGCTCATTACTTTTTGAATCACTAGTTAAGTTATATAATACCATGTATTTGTGTGTGTGTGGAGGGGGATGTCTCAAGTTTTAACGCTTTGCTATTTGCTGGAACGTGAATAAGGAGATATCAAATGTAGCCTCAGGCATGTCATTCGCTATGGGATGACTTGGAAGCATGGGTAAGGGAGTTGAGGCAAGATCAAATGTAAGATATTACTATCCCGACTTGATCAGCTTTTGGTTCTCTAGCTCAGACTCTCGGTCTGTTGAGCAAATGTATAAACCTGACGTTACAAAGTTAACTAATATTTAAAACCAGTAAATAAAAATTGATACATTAAATTAAATATTTTAGTAAGAATTATTGTTTTGTATTTTTTAAAATATTTTATATTGCATGAATAGTTATGAATACTTTATTGGAATTAAATATTTTTGTTAATAATTTTTATTTTTTTAAAACTACAAAATTTAATTTATATGCAAATGAGTCAATTGTATAACTGTATTCATCCAAAGAAATTGCTGGATAGAAATCAGTATAAATAGGTAAATCATCAATGTCTAGATGGGTTATAACAGGTTAAGTTATGTTATAACAGGTTATGTAATATAACAAGGATTCATAAAAAATAATTAAATTATAGTTAAAATTTTAAATAATATTATTTTTCTCTAAAGTTTTAAAAATATAAAGGATTAATTACTGTTGGCACATAATGTGTGAATAAAAAAACTACTATTCTCTATTGGGAAATCTACTCAAAAGCTTAATTCAAATCTAGTCAGTAATTTATGGAACACAGATTTAGTTTAATAAACATCAGAAGAAGGATGACCAAATGCCGAAGATTTTGCCATGATATATTCACATTGAATTTACTTAAGAATTTTAATATTGTTTCATATAGTGTATTTCAGAAAAGTGAACATTTATATTCTAGAAATATATTTAGTGTCATTATAAGTAATTTATTGAAGAAAGAGATAATTTTGAAAGGACTATATATAATATAAATTATAAGAAAAATACATTCTACATTAAAATTTTTAAAACAGAGATGAAACGATATTGTATATTATTTGGAACGTTTTCTGATTATAAACAATAATGCATTTTAATAAAATGAGTTGTCTTTGGAAATGAACAAAAGAACTTGTTATTGAAATAAGATATTCAAAGACAAATTGAAATATAATTGATGGATACATAATTTGAATTGTCCGAAATAGTACCAGAATCGCCATAGCTTTAATTATTTAAAGTAAAAGAAAAATGCTTTATTGAAGAATATAATCTTCATGATAAATAAACTGTAAATATTTAAAAAATAAAATATTTATTTATGTTATTAATAAATGTCTATCTAAAAAAATATTAAATAAGTAATAATGTGTTATTTTATTGGAAATATAAAAAATATGAGCTCAGGAACATTTACCAGAATTTGATGCACATGTAACCACCATAAAAACCTAGGTAATATGTACATTATTGGAAATATTTTTATTTACAAAAAATGGATAGTGTTTCATTTAAATAAATCATCAACTTTGAAAACATATATGGAAAAGACTGTTATGAATATCTTTATAATTCAAGATTGACAATATTTTACTTTGATTTTGAAGGATTTTAAAATTCCATATTTGTGTTTTATAAATCTACGCCATTGAAAATTAGAAGAGAGGGAAAACATTGTACAAAGACTTGAAGTGTGTTGCTTAGTGACCGTGGAGGTTATTTTCTCTCGTGTTTTTCTACATGGGATCTGAAAAGAAGAACTTTTCGTAATATTAAACTTTATTGATTTTTTTCTTTTTTTGAAAAAACTTAACATTAATATTTTAAGTATTGTTATTTTATTTATTTAAGATTTAAACTAACATAGATATTTGTTGCATAATTTAATCTTGGAATAGATTAATATTTTAATAATCTTATGAAAATTAAAAACATAATTTATAGGATAACAATTTTGATGGGGGAATTTATAATGTAATTTGTTCATGGATAGCTGAACAAAAGGATGCCGATATGTGGTCTATATCAGTGGTCTTCAATCTTTTTATACCTGCGGACTGGCAAAAATAAGGATAAGATTTCGCGGATTGGCGGAAGTCTTCAGATAAATTTTCTTAAAGATGTAAACTGCTTAGCCTTAGATGAGCATAATTGTTATAACTGATCAAAACAACAAACTAGTTACTGTGTATTGTATTAGTGTTGCTTCCCTTCACATGCTGAACTCTTTCTCGAGTTTCGCAGTCATACTGCTACAGAAAACAGTACAATAACAATCGTTCTCATTAATGTCCCTGCATTGCTACATTTATTATTTCATTGTTAAAACATGCAAGAATAAAATGTTATTCACCTGAATGTTGGAAAATATCACATCTAGTGTAATTACGTGACAATGATTATAATAAATGTAATATCTGTATTTAATGTTAAATACAAGATGAAGTTATATATATATGGAGTTTGTATAATAAAAAACTTTTTTTAATTTTGAATTTTTTTTAAAAAATAAAAAATTTAATTCTACCCCCCCCCCCCCATAAACATCTGTGATAACTAGAAAAACAAATTAATTTATGTATGATTGATTAGATTTTGTTTTCGTTGTTTTTTTTTTTTTTAATTAGGTAAAAATGAGATGAAAAAATAAATAAAAATTGTTTATATTAATTAAAAGTTAAAAATATTATTATTTTATTACAAACTTTCCTGCCAGTCTAGTGCGGACCGAGCTGGTCCACGGACCAAGGGTTGAAGACCAGTAGTCTATATAATAGTATATTGAACACTTGGTAATTTTATTATTATTATTACATGATATTCTGCTTAATAATTTTTTATTGCTTGGAATTTAATATTTTTTTAATCGATGAATGGACTGATGGAAGATGTATTATTACGTATGATTTTTACTTAAGGATATAATAGACATGAAATGTAAAAATATGCATAAGTTTAAGATAGATATACTTATACATATAGTAATTATTTATAATATTATTTGTAAGATAAACAACTAATATTAATATTTGAAATGAATTTGTATTGTAGTGAAACTTATATTTTTGAAACCGTTCTTGAAAGGTATTCAGATTTTTTAGTGGATTTTTAAGATGATAGTTTGTAGATTATTTAGTAATGTTGTTTTGCTTATTTTTATGACATTGATTGTATAAATTAGTAGATGGAATTGTAAGATGGCTACCAGGGGAGTAATTTAAATAGAAAACCCTGGATATATATAGGATATGTGAAGATGATTAAATATCAGCATATTTTTAATTTATTCACTAATACAGAAAATTCTTAGGTATTTGACTAAGTCATACCTAATAGTTTTTCCATGTGAATTTCCTTATTCTATTGAGTTGTTACTCTAGTTGTTTTCCTTCACATCCTGCATTTTATTGCTAACAATTTCCAGTGTATTTGCATCATATAGCTTAGCATTAAGAAAGTGAAGTAATGGATAAGCTTTGAAAGTTGGATCGTTTAAGATAAAAGCAAGATAGGTTTACGAATAAGTGTTTTACAAATGATAATGAAATAAGTAACATTTAGTATATAAAAAAAAATAATCAAAGAAATTATTAATATTCCTCAAATTTAGAATCTTAATGATTAAAAATCGATAAGTTTGGAGCAAATGCATATTTTACAGTGAATGAATGGTGAAAGCTTAAGAGAAACGTCTAAGTGTTTATTCTATCATATACAAATATATGGTTGACTGAAAATGATAACAAGCAATATAATTTATTATATGATTACTTATTTTTTTAACATATTTTCAGAGCAAAATATACCCACAAAAGAGCTAGGTTAACTAAGATATATTTTCAAAGATCTTTTATATACTTGTTTTAATCTGAATTAGAAAAATAATATATATATTTTTTAAATTGGAGATATTAAAATTTCTTAATATAATTTTAGACACATGAACATCTTTGAATTTTATGTTGTGATTTTTTTCTTATGTTATGTAAACTTGATTTAAAATTTAATATAGCCAGAGTGAAGGCTAATATATTTTTATTTTATTTATTTTGTTTGATTTATTATACGTATTGTATTTATTACTTGTAAGATTTTATTTTTATAATTAATATTGTAAATTATAATTATTATAAATTTATAATCTGATGTAAAGTTATATAATGTTTAAATCAAAATAAATTTGTTAATTTTTTTTATATGAAAACTTCCTTGTCAAGTATTATTTATTGACTTCTTCATTTTCACAATATATGATCCATAAAAATTAAACAAGTCATATGATATGTTTGCACATTACCATTATAAATTTATTTAGAATGTCATTGTTATTCATAATAAGATCATTGAGTACCTAATCATTTTAATATTATTTTATAATTATAGCTGACTACCTAAAACTGATCTGATACAAATTAATTCCATTTTCATATTGCCACTCCATTCAGAGTACATTGTATTTTTCAAATATCATATAAGTAAATCATATTTGCATAATGTTTAGGAGTATCAATATTATATTTTATTTTATTATTAAGTATTGAGCATAAAGATAAGTTATAAATAAAATTAATTGCAGGAATACTTTAGTTGTTTATTATTGTTGCTGTTATTATTTTAAAGGGGTAGTCAAATATTATGTAAAATCCTTCATCATATTTAACTACAGGATTTGAAATTAATTTGTTTGTTTTATATTTTAAAAGAACCTGAAATTATATTTTAAAGATAGAGATTTAATTTATTAATATTATGTTGAAATTATTTAGGGTATTTCAAAGACATAGGAATATTATGTAGTTGCGTTATTATGTGAATTTAGTAAGGTTGCCATTGAGGGTAAGTCTTTGGGATATGTTCTCAATGTTTGCCAACCATTGTGCCTTGCTGAATGTCTCATGATTATTATTTATTGTTTATTATAATCAAACTATATATGTAGAATTTTAAAATATGAGCTAGTTTAAGGATAGGTATTTATATTTGAATACTTATTTTATTTGTTTTTTAGATTTATTAATTAAGATCAAACAGGAGGATCTTATTAGATACTATTTTATTATTAGGATGTTGGTTAACAAGAGTACAATATATATAGTAATGTAATTTCAAGACAACTGTAAGCTATTCTGAAATCACTATAACTAATCAGCATTATTTCATCTATATTTGTACTATTAAAAAGTTATATTTACTTCTATTAACTGAAAATTAATTTAATGTTAAGAAGTTATTAAAAATGAAGCTTGGCCTTTCACTCTGATTAGTTATAGTGATTTCAGAATAGCTTATAGTTGTCTTGAAATTATGGTTGTATATATAAATCATGCTCAGTGTGTAAGTATCTCAATGAATGGTATGATTACATACAACAAAGTTAAAGTGTAGGTGGATCATTCTACATTTTATATTTACTGACAATTTGTTTACATATAATTTGCTGGGGTTTTTTCAGTACTTCAGCATTATTTTATTTCAGGAGTTCTAAATTTTGCAGCTGTTGTTTATAGATCTATTGTAGCTCTTAAAGATAACAAAAAGGTAAAAGCAAAATAAACTTATATAAACAACTTAATCTGGGATTTTTATTTTCCAGTTCCTTTTCTAATCAAATCTGGATGGATTGATAATTAGATTGGCTATGAGCAGAAATCACCTCCCATCCAAAAAAAAAAAAACAATTTAAATTTTAAGTAATTGTAGCTGATATATGCAAATTAATCACACATAGACAAAAAAAAAGACAAACTAAATTTCTTACCTTAATTAATCTCAAAAAAAAAAAAAAGAAATTTACTTAAGAATTTTTTGATATTAAAGAAATCATGCGATTGGTTTAGGATTAAGCAATCAACTTTACTAAAAAGCTGATCATTGACAGATATGGTAAAGCTGAAATTATCTGTGCATACTTCCCTATCAATGATAATGAATGTTTAGACATTATTAACAAAAATCCTGTGAATATGTTAATGTGTGCATACATATAAAGTAGCAGGATATATCAATGCACTTTTTCTCTGATATATTACTTTAATAAAAAATAGTTTTGAACACAAATACATTTTCTTACAGTCACAATTTGTATTATATTCATTCAATTTTATCATGATCAGAAATAAAGTTACAAATATGATGGTTGCATGATTTACCATGAACCAATTACATTTATGTTCAATTTATATACTACATGCATAAATAAAACAGCAGAAAAAGATTATATGAAACACACAGAAGATTATAACTAAGTTTCTATTTGTTAAATAATCAAATATACATACATATATAGATATGTATATATAACTTAAAACTATATATTTTAATATGGGTAAACATGGAAATTATATGAAAGAGATTTTAAAATAAAAAAATAAAAATGGCAAGCATGATATAATGTACAATGAGGTCTGTTTACAATCATAGTTTTTAATGAATTCTTAAGTATCCCCCCCCCCTCTCTAAGAGTTGTAGTATTAAAATTTAGATTACCTTCTATCACAGAGATTGTTTTTTAAGACATTCTCAATCTGATTTTTTTTTAAATATATAAATAAATATCATAAAATGTTAATGGTCTTACACAAATCTAATTCTGTTATTTAAGACTGTACAATATTGGTTTTATTCACATTTTGCATCAAATGTAGTGAGATACTGTTCATAAACTAAAAACTTTTCTTCGGATACCATTCACAATCCTAAAAAAAAAGAAAAGGAAAACATTACTAAGTTAAATAATACAAACAATAAACATACATATATGATGGTTGCATAATTTTTCCATTAATCAATTATTCTTATGTTCATTTTATATACTATATATATATAGATAAAACAACAGAAGATTATATGAATACATTAGGACACATAAATGCATATATTTCAGAAAAAAAAAAATAAATATGATTATTCCAATTCTCATAATAAATTGTAACAATTGATTTCAATAGTAACAAAGATTTGGCATACCATATATTAAAATTTTAAATAGTTAACTTTCTACAAGTGGCAATTCAAAGTTCCTACTACAAATAAATACAAAATCAGAATTCCAAAAAATATCTTGTCGAAAAATCAAGTTGCTGAAATATCAACTTCTTTGATTTTCAATATAGTGATAGCAAAATTCTTGATATGAATATAATTCTATAGATTGTTTTAGAAATCTGCCAATTTTTAGAGAATATTTTTCCTTTATGATAAATAAAAAGTCTGATTGTATGTTATCACAATAAAAAGATTTTTTCTGTAAAAAGAGAGAATACATGATTTTTTTTAATAAAGTTAGTTATCACACTTTTCTTTATTTTGGTACAATTTCCTATAAATACAATTTATCCAAACCATTTCAAACAGTTTTTAGCAAAACTCTTTATTTGTACATACAGAAAATATTAAGGAAAGAAAAATAAAAGAAGCTATATTAATAAGAAAAATAAACCAAAATTTAATAGGGATTAGGATGAGAATGGTAAAGATATAGTTATTAAATACGATATATAGAGATAAATATATATAAAAAAAATTGTTTATAAATGAATTGTGGCTGATAAAAAATGGTTAAGTTAAATAGGACTATAAACATGGGTATATTTATATATCATCATCATCAAACATTATCAATCCACTGCAGGATAAAGTCTCTCGAAGTTCAATCCATCTTCTCTGATCTTTAGCTTCTCTTCTCCACATCACCCCTGCATACTTTCTTATTTCATCCATCCATCTCACATGTGGTCTCTTTCTGGGTCTATTACAATCTCTTAGAATCCAGTTTAAGATTTCAATTGTCCATCTATTATCATCTCTTCTAGCAATATGTCTAGCCCATCTTCACTTTAGTCTTTTAATTCTTTCAACGATGTCAGTAACACCTATTGGTTTTCTTACCCATACATTGCATTTTGATCTCTTCTTGTTACTCCCAACATGCATCTCTCCATACTTCTTTGAGTGGTCTGAAGTCTCTGGATTGCTCCATATGTAAGAACTGATAAAACACATTTGTTAAAAATCTTCATTTTCAAACATATAGGCATATTTCCTTTTAGTATCATATTATTTCTACCAAAAACACTCCAACCAAGTTTTTATGTTTCCATCTGTATTAATAATCTGACCAAAGTATTTGTAACTGTTAATTTCTTCTAATTCATCAAAATCTATCTTTATTTTCATATTTTGAGTGAATCGATTAAACATTATTTTAGTCTTTTTAACATTATATCTTTAGTTCTACTTTCATCTGATAACTCCTGCAACATTTGCTGCAGCTCTGAAGCATATTTGCAAAAACAACTACATCATCTGCAAAATTTAAATGACTTAAATAATCTCCATTTACTTATACTTCTTTAACTTCCCATTTTAATCCACAAAATACTTCTTGCAGCACTGCTGTAAAAAGTTTTGAAGATATGGAGACACCTTGTCTTACACCCTTCTCAATGATGACTTTCCCAGTATCATTATGTAATCTAATTGTTGCTGTTGCATTTTTATAAATATTCCTTTAAAATATGGCAATATCCTGGATCTATATCTTGATGACTCAATGCTTTAATCATTGAAGAAATGTTTATAAAATCAAATGCCTTTTCATAATCTACAAATCCAAAACATAATGGCAACTCATATTCATTTGTCTTTTCTATAACTTCTCTCAATACCTGGATATGATCCATTGTACTAAAACCACTTTTAAATCCAGCTTGTTCTCTTGGTTGGTGGAAATCCAATGTTCTCTGTAGACAAGTTGTAATTATCTTGGTAAAAATTTTGTATAAAACTGATAAAAAGCTGATAGGTCTGTAATTTATATCTTCTTTATCATTTTTTTTAAATATTAATATTATTACTGCATTCTTCCAATCATCTGGTACATCTTTATCATTTACATATTTGGTATATAACTTTGCTAAAAAAATTTCTATTTCTTCACCTGCTTCTTTTAATATATCAATTATAATTCCATCATTACCTGGAGCCTTTCTTTTCTTCATACATTTAATTGCATGTCTCACTTCTTCATTTAAAATTCTGGGCAATTCGGAAGATATAATAGGTATAGGAGGTACTTGTTCTTTATTACTATATAATTCTTGATAAAAGTCTTCTACCCATTTCATGATGTCATCTCTCTTTTTAGTAATAATTCCATCTTTTTTTCTTATTGCAGGTATAAATTTCCTACCAATACCAAAACATTGTTTTACATTCTTGAGACTTTTATTTTCTTCTACAGCTTTCCTTGCTAGTTCACAGTTATAGTTTCTTATATCATTTTCAACTCTTTTCTGCACCATTTTACAAAATTCAAGATATTCAATCCTTTTTAATGCATCATTTTTTTATATCTTCATATTCCTTCTTTTCTTTATAAATTCTTTAGTCTCAGTAGAAATTTTATTGGCCAATTGCTGCTTTTTTCTATCAGCTATCTTTGTTGCAGTTTTTAAAAGTGTATCTATCAGTTATTTTCATATTACATAATAAAAAAAAATCTTAGCATAATATTTACATATAAAGCAGTATAATTTAAATTTATGAGGATTATATAATAATAATAAAAGTTAAAGTGTATAAAATAAAAATATATATAAATAATGAGTTGAGAAAGAGGACGCTCAGAGGAAAGTACTTGATATTGTACTGAAACATCAGCATTTAGCTATTTCACTACACAGAATATCCCAAAAATAATAATATAACAAAATAAAATAAATATATATATATATATAAATAAAGAGTTGTAGGATATATATATATTTGATTTAGATAATATATAATAGAGGGAGATAGGGTATAAGATAATTTTTTGAAAAAACATTTTTTTTAATAGATTAAAGTGAACTGGGTAAGTTTAAAGGTTATAATGTTTATAGGTTTTAGATATTAAAAAATAATAAATATAAAGTATTTTTAACAGATGAATGAGTAAGAAAATAATAGATATTATATGATTTGAAATTAAAAGCATATTAGTTAATAGCCATCAAGTTTGGGTTTATAAAGAATAGAAATAATTAGGAGATTGTTAATAATAGTAAAAATAGATAATATATTTAGATTAATAGTTGCCCTTGAATATATATATGTATACAGTTAGGAATACACATGTATAATTTATATTTATTTTCTATTTATGTTGTATATTTTATTTCATTTTATATTAACTGGATTATTTTATTTGGGTTTGATTATTTATTTCAGTTTTATTAGTTTTTTTTATATATTTTATGTTGTTTTTAGTTTTTTACTGTTTACATTTTTTCATGGTATTATTATATAGTATAACACAAACCCTTTTACCACCTTCTGCTTGGTCAATCTTATTTCGCAATGAGCATATTGCAGGAAGTAAACAATGATTCATTTCACTCAATGTTTAATTTTACCGATCCTACAATAATATTTCCTGCTCATCAGAGGATGGAGCACCATGAAGACTGGAAACATCTAGAAGTTTCTAGGTTTGAGATTCCCCAAACAGCACCACTAGAGTTCCAACTCACTACAACCTTATTTACCAGGGCTTAGTTATGCCAAGCATAGCTCAGCAGGCATGAAATTCCTGTAGACCAATGCACTAATACAATTGATGCAAAATGACACAGACAAGAGGTATTAAAATTTCTTATTATAATTTATTTAACAAAACAGGTTTGAATAATCGTCCTTCAAATATCAAACAAAATATTTCATTGACGGTCTCTTGTATCTCTTTGACCTACTTGCAATAATAGTTCATTGAGATTTAAAGAGTGCAATTTATTAAAGAGTATACTAAAGTCCTTCTTTCAATAGTTCTTTACATCTTTAATTACTTAGTGATAGTAAATTCAAAGAGAGGAGTACAATATATAAAGACAACAGAGATAATAATGAAGGCAACCGATAGCATTTAATTCAGAGTTTCACCTAATTCAAACAAAATATTTCTTTTACAGTCTATTGTGTCTCTTTGGCATACTTCCAATAATAGTTTAATATGAATTAAAGAATGTAATTTATTGAGAGTTATTTAACAACTTACATCTTTGGTTACTTAGTGTTAGTTAATTCAAAGAGAGGAGTACAATATATGAAGACAACAGAGATAATAATGAAGATAACCGTTAATTCAGAGTTTCACCTAATTCAAACAAAATATTTTATTGAGGGTCCATTCTGTCTCTTTGGCATACTTCCAATAATAGTTCAATATGAATTAAAAAATGTAATTTGTTGAGAATATAATAAAGTTCTTCTTTCAATAGTTCTTTAACAACTTACATCTTTAGTTACTTAGTGTTAGTTAATTCAAAGAGAGGAGTACAATATATAAAGACAACAGAGATAATAATTAAGACAACCAATAGCATTTATTTAATTCAGAGTTTTACTTAATTCTGATCTGTAATCTTTCAGGTATGGTATTCTTATTTCTCAACTCATACCTATAACATGTTTTAATTCAGTGTTTATATTCCTTTTCTAAGAATAATAATAAAAAAAAAGATTTTCTTAATCTTTCAACTTATTCAAGTATGTGGTTCATTATACACGTATAACCATTAAATTTTATTTATATACTAAATCATATTTAAATGTCTGAATTTATTCATAATATAGTATAAATTTATTAAATACATTCCATTTGTATATTTGCTAATTTCATCTGGGTTATAAACACATTATTATAATTTTCATTGACAACCTCATTTTAAAAACAAAATCAATAGTTAACAGAATCGTTTTAAATATGCCGCTTTCTTTACCTGTTGGGATAGATCATTTAGAACTGAAAATAAGATAACTTTAATATTAGATTCTATTAATACAATAGATATTTCACTGTATTTCAATTGCATTTTAATTAAATATATTTTCATTTTAATAATGTTATTTTCTGAGAAATATCAAAGCTTTCTTACCATAATTTATTGTTTACTGTTTCCAGGATTGCTTGCTAGTGGCTTTGTTGAATGGCATTTAAATGACAGGCATCTTGCTTTAGTTACCCTTTTTGCATGCAGATGTTTCACAAGCAGATTTTGGATAAGTTAATCATGGAGCAGGCTGAGAAGGAAAAGGTTATAATTCCCTACTCACACATCTTGGGAGTTTTAATCTTCAGATATCGTTTATAAATGTGCTTGATAGATTGCTTCTTGTAGAATGCTTACTGATAGAAACTTCTGCCAGACTCTCATAATAAATTACTCCCCTTTTTTATCTTTCAACTGGATTCAGAAGTTAATCAATAGTATGCCTTGCTGAGAATAGCTTTCTCGGTGGTATGTTTTCTTTTTTCCTGCCTTGATTTCCCTTGGATCTACTTTCATGTGTTATTTAGCCACAGGCAACTAACAAAACAATGTGTATTTAGATTTCCAATTTAGTTCACAAATGACATTTTAAATCCCAATTTATTAAACTTTTATTTATTAATGTTTCACTTTCATTAATAAGAAATTTTGTTCTTTATTAAAAAAAAAAATTCTTGTTCTTTAAAGCTTTTATCACTTTTCTTTTTTTTTTTTTTTAAAAAAATAATCACTATAGTTTGTTAGCCTTTCTTGATAAACTGCATTCGTGAAAACTATGCATTTTTTTTATTTCTCCAACTTTTAAATTATTTTGAATCATTTTTAATGTGAGAATGGAACTAAATATAAAGGTACATGAAACTAATGTATCTGTTTCAATAGTTATGTATTTTATTTTGCTCATTATATCATAGCTCTGAAGAAGACTGCAGGGCAGTCAAAATGTAGGTATGTGTATATATGTACAAATAAAGAGTTTTACTAAAAAGTGTTTGAAGTGGTTTGGATAAATTGTAAGTTAGTTATAATAAAAAGTTTTTAATAAATATGATTTATGATTTTTGAGAGATTTCATAGCACTTCCTTAATATTGATTAAAAATAAACATTAATTAAATTTCATATTTAAAAAAACAGACTTAGATTCCATATTTCTAAAACTCTTGATAATGTATAAAATAAAATTAGTTCATCTTTTATTATATTCATCATCATCAGACCATGGATTCAACATCTACAGATACAGTGTATGATAATTCTTTCTTCACTCATTTTTCTGACTTCATTATTTAATTTTCGTATAATTATTTTTGCAATATTCAAATTTTATTAATTAATTTGACATTTTGATTCTTCAACAATATTTTTCAAAAATTTCATTTCTTTTTAGTTTTGTGGTTGAAAGGAAGACTTTGAAAACTTTTTGGTGAACATCTGAAATTTTAAAAATGATTAATAACATTTGAATTACTGCAAAAAATAAGTATAAAACCAGTTGACTTATTAAATAATTAATAATATTTAAAGTTAACAGAAAGAGGAGGATCTAATTTATTAATATGAATAAAAAGCTGATTAAATAAAAGTTAGCTTCACATTATTATCTAATGTCATCTATTCATATTCAGTGATATCATATCTTATATCCTGTATAATAAGGACAACACCTCATTGATCACATCTGTATCAAACATGTTTTTGCATGATTGTAATTGTAACAAGACAAAATGTATTTCTGATTATGATGAGGAAGCCTCCCAAACTTGAAGCTTGCAAAATAAAACCACTTGGTAGTGCATAAGATAAAAAAAAAAAAGATTTAAAAATACAATAATCATAGTAAAATATCATATTAGATATTTAAATATAATAATTGAATGGCATTTTTTTGTAGTTATAGTATAAAAATCGTTATTTTAAAACTCAAAACAGTGAAATTATATATTATAAAAGGCAAATAAAATATAATAGCACCTACTATTTAAAAAATATCATAACTGAAGTTGCTATTAGAATTTGAAGTAAGAAATAGTCAATGATCAAATAAAAGCAAAGGTTCCATTTTAGATTGTAAATATTCAAATAAAATGCATAATGCAAATGAATTTTTTTACAAAAACTAATTCCGAAAAAAATAAACTTTTAATAAAATTTTAACATGGACCATGAGATAAAAAAGTAAATAAAAGTTTCTATTTTTAATGTGTCAAAAATAATGTAATAATTTGGATGTACACACAATAATAAAAAAAAAAATATTTTTAATTTACAAAATCAAAAATCCTAAAAATATTGACAAATCTTCATCATTAATTATTTAGAAATTTAATTTAAAAAAGTCCATCTTTGTTTTACAAAAGAAGTTTTTCATTTTTAAATTTGAAAGTAAAAATGCTAATAACAAAACCAAAACATTTTTTTATTTTATTTAAACAAAATGTGAAGAAGTGGTGGTAGTAGTGGAGATAATAAATGCTTTGTATTTTTTTAATTCATAAATTCTTTTAATTTTTTTGGTAAACTTTACATTTTTGTGCTTATTTAAATCCGATCTTTAAAATTGAATATATGCAAATAGCAACATTGCATGTGTATTGTTAATATATGAATAAATATTGCATTTTTTGTTATACTGTTATCAATTAGGTTCATTGATATTGCATCATCATTATTTCATTTTATTACAACTAGCTTAATTAGCAATAGTAAAGTCAATATAAGAATATAGCATGACTGAGTTAGTATAATTTATTATTTATCATTTTGTTGTCTTTTATCTTATTATAAATAGTGTGATTAGTAATAGTAAATGAATATAAAAAATATAGCATGAATAAGTTAGTATTATTTATTATTTTATTAAACGAAGATTTAAAATTAATTATTGGGTCATATATGAACAATGTAAACTTATGAGATATAATAAAGCTATTATCTCAATCATTCATTAATTATTTTATTTAGATATGAACATCTTTAAATTTTAGTATAAGTTTATATTTTTATAAGCAATCTTTGATTAATTGGATGTATTAAAACTTAGTTGCTTAATGATTTATTATTGGTTTCATTCGATTATAAGTGAAATCTATCTTAAGCATATATCAATGTTTTGGGACAATGATATTTGATTTAATTGCTTTACCTTAATCTATTTTAAATAAGGTTTATATTTAAGATATTTGAAGTGATGATCTTATTGGTTTTTCACTTGTTCTAAATGCTGTCTGAACTTATGATGCTATAATAAAAAATTATCATCAGTGTTTTGTTTTGTTATGTGATTAGACAAAGGGTTATATTAAATACTGAATAATTAATTATTGATTGGTATTCATTTAGTTTAATATATAATATTTATTCTGTTATGAACACTATTATTATTCACAGGGCATTATAAAATTAATATATTTTAATTTAAATTACATTTTATTCAGTTATAAATGATGTCCAACTTCAGGAATCATTTTGACTGAACTATATTTTATTCAGGTTAAACTAGAGTTATTATTTCATTGCACATTTTCAATCTGTTACAAATGCTGCCTAAATGATTGGGCTATAAAAGGAGTTAGCATATCCTCATATTTATTCTATTATAAATGACACTGTATTTTGTAGGGCATGACTAAACAGGATCACTATTATGATCTTATCATATCTGATTTGTTATAAATGGATGCTAAATCTGTGGTGCATTAAAAAAAGAGTATACTCTCATTTTTATCTTATTACAAATGGCGTTCATCATCATTTTTTTTATGTGAGTAATAAAATGTGTAAAATCTGTAAGGCAACTTTTTATTCCATTATAATATATATATATATCATAATTATACAACTGCTATGAGTAATTAAAAATCTTTTATTATAAAATTTAATATTTAACACAGCATTACGCTGTTGCACATGCGCTTTGAAGATTTTAACTATAAATGAATGAATACTAACACTCAACCGCATGATAAAGTCTTTGGAAAAGATAGAATGGCCAAAGACTTTATCATGTGGTTGAGTGTTAGTATTCATTCATTTATAGTTAAAATCTTCAAAGCACATGTGCAACAGCGTAATGCTGTGTTAAATATTACAGTTTACAAACATCGCGCTATAAAAAATGATTTATTTATATAAAATTTAAATGAAATTTAATTTTTGTTTTTTATATATAAACGAATGGTTTATTGCTCAGAAATTAATAAGAAGTTTGAGTACTAGAAATCATGGAGCTACAGCCATGATCTGCCATTCAATCATTGCCTTAAAACAGTAGTGGTGAACCTTTTTACATATGTGTGCAAAAATTTCCAAAAAATATTTCTTGAATAACTGGATGCCATACAGTTATTAAATCAAAATATAAAGAACTTAATTATTGCAATTTTTTAAAAGTTTATAAAACAAAATAATAATAATAATAATTAAACAAAATTTCTAAATAAGCTAAATATAATTGAACGATATTTATTTAGAAGAGCATAAATTGAATAAAAGGTAATAGTAAAAAATTAATAGTAATTAAAACAAAATTTTGGAAATAAACATATAAAATGAACATAAATAAATATTATTTAATGAGATTTTTGCTGCTGTACAATGGATGCCAAATATTTTATATATGGTTCATATTTTGTCATTTTTAATAATGTACATGCTGAACTAGATTCATCTGTCATTCTATTTCTCGAATTGACTTTAATTAAATTCGTTTCTGAAAACAATGATTCACATTCATATATAGATGAAAAAATTGATAATATAGCAGTCGCTAATTTTTTTAAGCAATTAAATGTTTCAGGAATAGTATTCCAAATAGTCAATAGTTCCTCTTCAGCATTCTTTTTTACATATATCCAATAATTGATCATTTTCTATTGTTTCTAACTCATTCCTCAAGACAACAAATTCCTGTTTCCATATAGAACTGGAATGAAAATCGACTGATTGCATTTCCATATCTTTCAAATTAAGCCACTCAAAAATTTCTAACTTGACACTATCCATTGATGTTATGTCTGAGTATAAAATACATTTTTGATATTTCTGAAAATTGTCTGAACTATATAAATCTTAAAAAAAAAAAATCAATTATTGATTGAATAACAGCACAAAAATCTTGTGTCAATTTTACTTGATCTGGTTTCTCATGAGATTCTAAATCAGTCAAGAACTTTTTTAGATTTGGAAAATATTTGAAGGTGTAAGAAATAACATCACAGTTGAAAATTAGTAATTTAACTTCAAATGCTTTGATCAAATCAAACACGACAACAATTGTCTTTCACCTTGCAGTTTCACATTTAATTCATTTAGATGTGAACACATATCAGTAAAAAACATTAATTTTGAAAGCCATTCAACATTCATTATATTTTTCAATGATTTTCTCATTATAAAAACTATCTAATTTCTTTTAAACACTCAATGAATCTTTGAAGAGCCATTCCTCAACTTAACCATGGACATTATTGTATATAAGTAAACCATAGTATAGTGAATTTATCTCACATAATGTGTAGATATAAAATTGATTAACTTAGTCACAATGTTCAGAACATCATCCAGTGGTTTAAAGCTGGACTTCATAAATAAAACCTGCTGTTGTATAATGCAACGAAAACCCAAAATTGAATTACAATATGGTTGGTAAATAAAGTGAGAAAACTATTTTCTTTTCCAGTCATAAGCACCATCTGTAGTTACTGATTCAATTTTGACAACTATTGAGGTTAAACTGTCAATTCTTCTTTAATATTATTCCCAACACAATAACAAATAAAAATAGAAATGAGCTGATCCATTTATCTGTACTTTCATCAAGGCAGAGAGAAATTAAACTAGAAGATTTTATATCTTTTTTGTTAGTAAGTTATGTTATTAGCCATTTGCAGGATTCTTTCTTTAACTGTATTTCTAGCTAATGATAAATCTTTTATGCTCTGAATAATTTTTGCTTTGTTTTCAAAATTTTCAAAAAGAACTGATGCACATTTCATACAAGCTTCTTTCATATATTCTCCATCATTAAAAGGTTTCCCATGTTTGGCAATTACAGTTGGAATAAAAAAACCTATCAGCAGTTATATTTGAATGATTTTCGATAAATTTTATTATGGATGTTGATTGAATATTTATATTTTTAAATGCTTGGGCAATATATTCTTTTTGTTCAACTTGACTTTTTTTACAGAGTGATTTATCATTGTTCTGATAATGCCATTTTACCAATGATGTTCTCAATACAACTATTTCAAATATAAAACACATACTACCCAGGTGCCTTTGTTAAACATTTCATACTCACCAGTCCACTAATTTTGAAATTTTCTACTACTTGATAATTTTTGTTTTTCTTTTCACGAGTCATATTAATATAATGATAAAAATTTATTTAAAAGTAAATTTAAATGAGCTTTAATAGTTTTATAAATAAAAGATTTATCATTTCACTTTTACAGCAAAACTTCAAGCAAAAAAAAAAAAAAAAACCAGCCATTTGATGGCATCAATTAATTTATTTGCGATTTTGATTCCTTTAAAAAAATGAATGAGGTCAATACATTTAGGTGAAAAAAGATTAGGCAGAAAACCATTTGATTATTTTTTACTTTAGATTTAAAAAAACTTACTTCAAAGAGTTATAAAATATTTTACTGAGTTTATTTTCTAGTTTTATTGGAATCATTTGACAGGTTTATAGAAAATGATACCACAGTATACTGGTATCACTTTATTTTACTTAAAATATCATAATTTATTGCTTCTAATCATAGTTCAATTGTAAATTGAATTCTAATATAATATTATATTTATTTATTTAGCAACAAAAAAAATATTAAAGAAAATTATGATATATAAATAGTTTGTGTGGCAGTAAAAAATTCAAACTGCCATAGATTCGCCATCACTGCCCTAAACCATGCAGGACAAGTGATATATAAAAGTATTTTATAATATCTATCTCAAAATCAAGTTATTCTTAAATATAGCTTTTAAATATGACTAGATAAATTATAGTTAAGCTATATATCACTTCTCATTTGGAGCAAAATCTGGTGTGGTTTAATGCAGAAGTAGAATGATGAATTCAAAAACTAAAGATCCTATGAATCACAGATCAATCTGTCAATTCTGGTGCTTGAACATCATACAATCTTCTATGCACCAAGCATTAAACTATTTTATAATTGTAAAATGTTTTCAATATGGTAATAACTTTCAAAAAAGCATCAAGTATCTATAATTAAAATTTTGTTCCTGCACGATGGTTTTTTAAGCAATTTGCATGCTAGCAGACTGCTTTTAGGGATATTAATTTTTTATATAAGTTTTGTAGGGGATAATGTTACAAGGAACATATGAATACACTTATTTTATATGTATAACATTTGATCATCCCAGACACAAATACATATATACTTTTTATATAAGTGATGACAGATGAGTGGCAAATTTAAAAATTATTTTTTTTCTCATTAATTTATTTGTATGCATATATATATATTTATGATTCTGATTTAGTAAAAATATATATACATAAACCACTGAGAATGGTTAAATATTATTTTGTTCAAGCAAAGAATTTAGCATATATACAGATATATAAAAATGAATTTATTTATAAATAAATGAATACACAAGAAATTAAATTATATGTAACAATAGGAATATTAAGTTATAAAAATTTACATAAATAAATAAAAAAAAATATTTCTTAAATAAATCAACAAAAGTATGTCAAATAATATTTGATTAGTCTTGAATGTCTAAAGTTTGTCAGTGATGGTAGCTATTCATTAAACCATTATTAACTATTCAAAAAAAATGATGAATAATTACAGAAAGAAAATACTATAATAATATATCAATATTGCTATTTATGATTAATTAAATTGTAATTCAGTCACATTAAAAGAAGTTACCTAATTTTTTTTTTTTTGGATGCCATTGATTAGTTCAGAGTAATATCCCATTGAGTTTAAGTTTAAGAGAAGACTATTCTTGAACATAAACTTATGTTAAGGCTATTCTCTGTTACAATCAACAAATGAGATTTGTAATAGTAAAAATGCAGTGATCAAAGATAATGTTGCAGTAGATTCCATGGCCGAAGAAGTCCTGGTAAAATTGTTGACAGCATAATGATTTAAATATATTTTTTATAATAACAGTGATATCAATGGTCATAAAAGTTGAAGAGAATACTAATATTGAGCATTACAAGAAGAGTTGACATATGATATGCTAAATGAAACAAAGTTTGGTTAAAGTATCTTACTTTTTTTTTTGTTAATCATTTTTTTTTAAAAAAGAACAATAATGTTTGGGATTAGTTAAAATTGCAATTCAGTTAAATGAATTAACTATTGTGCTCAATTTGTCAATAGGGTGTTTAAATGTCACATGATTTACAAAGTTGAGATTGTCTTTTAAGTGACTAATATATGCAGCTATTTACCATATATAATTCTATATTAATATCAGCAGACAAATTCTGTGCTGATATTAATCAATGAAGTGCCAAGCAACACTCATTCAATGAGATCAATTGTTAAGTGATGAAACACTACTACAAGTCATAATATGAAGACAAATAGAGGCAGAAAGCTTATTATAAATAATATTGTTGAAAATTTGGCCTATAGTAAATTATATCATTATAGGCCAAGTTCCATTTTAACAGAAAAGAGGATTTCAAAATTTAGGAAATATCAGTACAAAAAAGACTATGGGATATTAATGTTCAACTGAGAATCTCAAAAATCATTTTAAAGACCTTAGTGAATGTACTACACAAAGCAAGTAAGAGACAAATAAAGTTCAGAAGTTCAGATAACATCAATGTTTATCCTAAATAAAAGGAATTTGGAAATGTTAATCTACAAATATATAGTTAAACCACTGTTAATTTTAGTACTGTATAATTGATGATTCTGATTTTAGTTGCTAAACAGAGTTTGTGTGAATGTTGTTAGGGATAATGAGACTTTAGATTTTATGATACTAATAAAATTATAATAAATAATAAAAAAATTATAAGAAATCACATGCAACAGCTACATAAATAAATATATATATATATTAACCCTCACATCTGAGTTTACATGCATTGCTTTTAGGTGAATATTTTTCTTTATTATGTATAACAAAATATTAAAAGTCATGTATAAAGAATAAATTTTCAAGTGTTTTTTACATGGTAACAATAAATGTAAAGATAAAATATGTTATTTTATTTTTTTAAAATAAAGAATATTTTTTAAATAAAAAAACATTGCTATGGGAACCTACAGAAGCTTTCTAAAATCATCTGCATTCCAAGAAACAATGCGAATAATTGTAATTACTTCATCATGGTGTGTTTTACTGTATAGTCAATAAAATTTTGTGAGGATTTTAAAGTTAATATCATGTATTTTATGAAGTAGAGAATCCTCCAGGATGCTTTATCTTATCTTTCCAGTAGTGTAGCTGAATATGAAGCTGTAAACAAAAAATGTCTTAAAAATTAACCTTGATTCTGCCGATCTATTCATCACTATTCAATGCTGAAGAAATATTTGACATTTACTTGCTGCAAAAGGAAATCTAGTCATCTAAAATGATTATCCCATAAAAATGTATTTCTATAATTAATCTGCAAATCTACCTATTTTAAATGCTCAGAAGAAAATTACAATAGAAATTCTTATAAGAAAACTGCCACAGAATGAACCAAAAAAGGCTAAAATATTATATTGTTAGCAGACATTAAAATTTAATAATTAATGGCTAGTATATTCCCACATTTCAGATACAATATATATATATTCACAAAGACATTAGGGTAATTAACTGAACTTTCTATAGCTATTCTCAAAGAGTTATTGTAAGCTAAAAAGATTTTTTCCCCTCTCATGCATGATCATCATATAAAGATTTAATTGTAAATATGTAAATACATTTTATTATTATCATATAATTCTGTTCTTTAATTAAAGTTATTGTTGTTATTAATAATTTTGTTGATTATCATTTCTTATCCAAATCCAAGCTGATTATTTATTTTGTTAATATAATAAAGTATTAGATAGAGCAGAGAAATGATCAAGAAATATAATTAAATCTATATGGAAACTTTTTTTTGTGTGGTTTCAATTTGATTGCTGCTTGTGAATATTATCGACATCAATTAAAATTAAGTTGTATGTAGTCACTCCATCATGTACAAGGTTGTCTGTTAGTTATCTTTATTTTCCCCTAAAATTAATTTGCAAATATTGTATTTTTTTTTCATTTTAATGTTAACTTATCACTAATTGTTAAAAGGGCTACTACAATATATTAATAATAATTATACAAAAAAGCTATTTTCAGCACATAGTTTTGACTCCTTTTCAAATATTAGCAATCTATTTTAATGTTAACCAATTATTGCAGGTAGGACACTATCTAATAAAACAATAAAATTATGATAAAAAGATTCCATATAAATTTTATTTTGCTATTGTTGTTATTTTATTTCCACTATAAAACATTAGGATGGTGTCCTATCTGCAATAATTGGTTAAAATTAAAATTGATGTTTGACATTTGAAAAGGGCACAAGATCATGTGCCAAAATTTTTTTTTGTATAATTACTATTAATATATTCATATAGCTGTTATATATGATTTTTTATAATTTATATGAAAGAACAGCATAATAGACTTCATTAATTTCCATTTTTGATACTATTAAAATTCGAGCTAATTTTGGTAAAAGTTTCATATCTGAATGTCTGGATATTTAGGTGATAAATCTCCAGCTGAACCTTGCCATGCAGATGATTATTTTTTAAATGATAAAGGCATTCTATCTGGTTCAAGCAGAAGTATATTAGATCTTCCCATTTTTTATTTATAATGAACCCCACTTCACTTGTGCTTTCAATATTTGTACCTCTGTAATATATAATGCATGTTCACTTTTTGAATCAGTTGTCTCTTCAGTGTATCCCAGTGAAAATATGATGTTCCTCTCTCCAAGCTGCTTGCAATGCCATTTTTGAATCAATGCATATGTTAGAAGTAACATAATTTAATTATTCACCATAAAAAAATTAAAGTGCCAGCATATGTGAGTCAAAAGTTACTACATGAAATGTGATAGTGTGTTTTAGTACTTCACAGATCTTCAATACTCTCTCTGTTAAAATGAAATCTTGAAAACATTGAAAATATTATTGGAATTATTGACATCACTATGATAAGCAGCTCAAAGCATTTCAAATGTTTCAGTAACAGTTATCCACAATTTTAAAAAAAATGTAATGTCAGTATATTATTCCCCAATGAATTATGGTACAAAATATATTAACACATTTCATATTAAATGGTGATCCAGATATGTTAGTGCTTTAAAATGTTTGTGGTGCATAGTTAAACTATATGACTATATAATTCAAGCATTGATTCAGAAATGGCACTGTAGGCAACTTGGAGAGAGAATCTGTATCCAATTATGTTTACTAGGAAAGATTGCATATACTCAAAAAATAAAAGACATATTTTGTAATAGATGATGATAAGAAATGTCACAAAAAATTATTTGATGAAACAGTTTTTAGTGTAATTACTGAGGTATATACTAGACTTTGTTGGACATGAAAACAGGAATTATTAGACAATTAGTTGTAGTTGACCATTATCAAAGATTTCTTGATAGCTAATAAGTCAAAGAATTGATCCTTATCATATTTAATGGGAAGCAAGTATTGTACATTGTACCTAATAATCTAGAAGTGAAAAGTAGGTGAGCAGTTTAGTTTTTAAAGCCTTAGCCATTTTTGATGAACCGGGAGCAGATGATTAATGGATGTGGGAAGAGTATATTCTTTCTTTTATTGAGTACCAAGATAATGTATTGGTTAAAGATGAACATACCACAACATTTTTTTAATAAATAAGTAATTATGGAAATAAAATGTAGCCAACATTTCTTTAAAAAAATGGGATAATATTGGTCTATACTAGCTAGTAAAAGAAGTTCGCTGTTAAATTAAGAGACATTTTGATTTCTTCTTGTGGCTCTAACAAAACTGAGCAGGACAAATCCCAAATAATCATTCCATATGTTCTTCCTATTGCAGCTGTTATTATTATGTAATTAATCATATAGTAAATGAACAAGGTTGGCTGCTTTCCAGCACAAATCAACTAACTGGATTTATTGGCATTTTCTTTTTGATTTTAAGAAACATCATGGTTTTTCTTCTAAGTTACATGATTTCTTTGAAGACAGGATGAATATGTGTATGAATGACCTTTTTTTGTTTTGTTTTTTGATATTTACGATAATGACCTGCAAAAATAAATTATGGCCCTTATTCTCAAAAGTCTACAGAGTTGTTAACCAAGGCAGCAATGGCAGCCAAATGCAAAGGGTGGTAATAAACCCCTTATCTGATAACAATTTTTTATTTTGATACCTATACTTTCAAGCAAAAAAAAGATTGCATAAATTAAAGGGGATGTTGTTGGACTTTGTAAAGTTTAAAAAAAGGATAAATAGACAATTGATTTAAAAAATGAAAATGTATTTTATTACAAAAACACAAGTATTGGATGCATAAGTAGGATTCATTATAATAAAAAGTGAAAGAATAATATTATAGAAATCGAGGCATATCAGACAGAATGGTAAGATTAGTCATTAATGGAAGATTTCAAATATAGATTATTCTATGTTTATACTCACTGTGATGAAAAAATAGAGAATGTTTATATGATTTTACAAATTGCTTCTGATCAGACCAATCAACATTTCAAATTTTTCAAGCAAGATTTTAATGCTAAAATTGATAAACAATTGAAAGAAAAAAGTGCTGAGAATAAATTTGGTTGTTAACAGAATCTTCAGTTTGCAAGGAGATAGGCGAATTCTTTCATTAAACAAATGAAACAGTAATATTGTTAAATACAGCTCTGCCAGTTTATTTTGTTAATTTTAGGAGGAAGACAATTTGCTAAAAAAACAACTAGTCATTAAAATTTTAAATAATTATGAACCAAAAAGTGCTAACAGTAAAAAAAAATCTATTAGCAAAAACATTTAAGTTCACTCTTTGCATAACTCTCATTATCATTTTACGCCCAAGTCAAAAAATTTCTAAAAAACCCATGTGTATTGTTTCTCTAAGAGAGACATTAAAAAAATTAAGATAAAAAATATACATTTAAATATAAAACACAAAATTTTATATCAAAACATTTGTCATTTATTATAATAATTTCAAACATAAATTTGATTTTCAATCTCCGTTATATATATAATAAGTTATTTACTTATTTAGTGCTATGTTTTATTTATAACAGTTATTAGGAAATCACACCTCTATACATGCACTGTATGAATTTATAATGTTTGAGGAATATTCATATTTTCTAAACACAAGATAAAGTCTTTGAAAAGATAAGATGAACTACCTTATTTTTTTACCTACACGTATATGCAAATCTTAAGAATATTTTAATTAATCACTTTTAATTCATTCACTATATATTAATAAATGACTTTTGTGAAATTTTTACAATTTACTGCATGTCAATATTGAATGTAATATTGAATATATATAACAAGTTATTTATTTATCTAGTGCCATATTTTATTTGTAACAGTTATTAGGGAATCATCCTCCTACATGTGCGCTGTATGAATTTATAACATTTGAGGAAATTCATTCGATGCATATGTAGGAGATGATTCCTAATAACTGCTACAAATAAAACACGATGATAAATAAATAAATAACATTATATATATTTAATATTACATCTAATACTGAAGTGCAGTAAATTGTAAAAATTTTGCAAATGTAGTTTATTATTATATAGAGAATAAATTAAAAGTGATTAATTAAGACCTTCATGGTCTCATTTCTAAATGTTTAAGATTTGCCTATACATATACATTTAGGTAAAAAAGATAAAGTGATTCATCTTATCTTTTCAAAGACTTTATTTTAGTTTGGAAAATGAGAGTATTCCTCAAACATTATAAATTCATACAGCACTTGGGTAGGGGGGAACCTGCTAGTTTAGGAAGCAATTATTTTAGATTGATCATTTGTAAATGTAATATAGAATTTTCAACTCCTTTATTATTTTTATAGTTTTCTAATACTGAATTGATGATTTATGGAATTTCCAATGGAAGAATCTCTGATGACTATTGAGCTGTAATTATATTTGTATTATATAATAATTACCCTTAAATCTTCTCTTGTAAATTATTTGGCAGAAAATATATTTAAACCATAATAAAAATAGTGTTCTTCCATAAAATAATAAACTTTATTCAATGTTTTAAATGGATTGATTTACATTGGAAATTTATTATTTTAATAAGTTGAAATATATATAAATACATATTGCATCATATTTATGTACAGTTTCCCGTTTAAAAGGAAATAAATAAATAAAAAGTTTGAATTAGATATATTATTATAAAAATAAGTCTATAATTGTCTTATTTTCTGCCACACTTTTATTAATTTTGACTATTTCAAACAGTAAGCATCAGTTTATAAAAACATATCAAATGCGCTATGATTACTAAAATATGTATTACTTATTATTTATTTTACTAATTTTTGGATAAAAATTCTAATGCATATGTGACTTATCTACATGTAAAAGCACTATTAGCCCCATCTAATAACTTCTTAATTTTGACAAAGTTGCTGGTCAATTAAACTAGCCTACTGTGATGCTTGTGAGTTATAAATATATACTAAAAACATATTGTAGAGGTTACTCTAGACACATTTTACTTAAACTATAAATTTGCTTAATATTGTTAACCAAGGAATAAAATAATGTATAGATATATTAATTATAATTCAATCAGATTTTATTATTTTCTGGTTGAAAGCAGTGCTAACATGTAGATTTTAAAAATTAATAAATTTATAATTTTTCCAGCATAATTATAATTATCTTAATTCTAATTGCCCAAAATATCAGAATCAAAAGCTTCATTTTATTTTAAATCTATTGATAATCCTGATTTCTTAACTAATTTTTTTAAAGTGATTTATTTATTGGAATATTTAGATACTTTTTTGGCTGTCTTCCAAGTTGTTCAAATATTAACTGATACTACTGATGCAGGCACACTAAACAAACTTTGAATATTACTAAATTTCATTTTCCAATATTAAAATATATACATTCTGCACTTTATTAGCCACTTCTTTAATAAATTTATAAATATGTGTAATGTAAATAATGCCAAAAAGAGAAAAATTACTGGCTAATTATATACATAATTTTTTTAAAAAGGATATTCTGTACTGATTATATAGTTACACATTCTGATAAACATCTAAAGATGTAATGAAAAAACAATATACCTGACAACTAAATATGCAAAGATTAATTAGCTTATCATATTAATCTTAGAAATGTAGTTCTTTACACAACTTTTTGTGCTACCTGAAATTCTAAAATGGTATAAATTTCTACTGGGATAGCCATAATACCAGGGTGAGATCTTTAAAACATAAATTTTGCATTTTATGCAATAAAAAAAGACGGTAAATAATTTGGCAAAAAAATTTTTCAATATAATTTGTGTTTGTCTATTGGTAAAATTGTGAAATATTGGATTTTACAAATGAAAAAGATTGTTGTTTGTTTAAAGATTTAACAAGCAAAGTATCAAATTTCTGAAAATTTTTATAATATAAAGAGCTACATGTTTATTTAAATGTCATAAAAAAAGTTAGCAATGAGGTAATGCTATCACCTTTTTTAGCTGCTTGTGAAGAATGTTTACATAACTTAGAATTTCTTTTTAATTCTATTTACAAATGTCTTACACCATCAGTTTGTACAATTTTTGTGATTACTTTTTAAATACTATATTTAATCTTTTATTGAAAGGCAATATAAGTATTTAGTTATTCTTTCTTATCAATTCCTTTTTTTTTGTTACATAAAGTGTGACAAAACTGAAAAACTATTAATGCAAAAGATTATCTTAATAAAGAAGAAAAGAATTCAAATAACTAAGTTACAAATTTATATTGTTTTCCTGAAGGGTTGTGATGATGGTGTTCTAGTTGTATTTTTATATTGGGTTATTTCCATCATCTAATATGTGTATTGAATGTCTTCAGAAAAATTTAACTTTATTTAAATATTCCAGATACATTCAACTGTCAGTAATAGCACATTAAACAGGTTAGTATATGTACAACGTTTCGAGAGGTATTATTCTCCCCTTTTCTTCAGGTATTGCTGGTCTGCCCAATGACAATACTAGCATGGGATTCGAACTTGGGTCCTTGGTCAGGCTAGCAACACCTGAAGAAGAGGGGAGAATAATACCTCTCGAAACATTGTGCATATACAAACCTGTTTGATGTGCTATTATTATTAGCTGAATGTATTTGGAATATTTAAATAAAATTAAATTTTTCTAAAGACATTCAATACACATATTTGATGATGGAAATTGTAGTGTTTTGTAAAATGGCAGACATTTTGTGCACTCCAGAAAAAACTAGAATTTATTCGTAAGGCTGTTTTTAGATTGCGCTCTGATAACTGAGGAATTTAATTAGTGCATTGAAGTGATGGCGATCGACAATTCCTAGAAATATTTGTTAATTACAAATGTTTCTAGATAAGACGTTACCTTATTGGTCAGTGCATTGATTGATCGTTGCAGTTGTCAGAGAGCGATAAGAAGACTGGGTAACATCAAGCAGTGTAACATAGAGAGCAGTTGCGCAGCAGCGAGTAGCAGACAGTATGGAGTGCATCTACAGAAGAGTTACTGTTCAATTCCAGTAGGAAATAGCTGATGGCAGTCGCAGTGCTTACTACGAAGAGTTCGTGTACAGCTACACTGGACTGGGGCTAAAGTAGGCCCATTGTGAACCGTTTTGTAGCAGCCAGCCTGAAAGAACATCGTGGGAATTGAACTTTAGCGAACTGTAGGAATAGATCGTTGCAGACCATTCGTTTGGAGAGCATCCGCTTGCAGACCATTCATTGGAGAGCAGTCGGTGCAGACCATTTGTTGGAGAGCATCCATGGCAGAGCATTCAGTGCAGACCATTCGTTTGGAGAGCATCCATTGCAGAGAATATTCAGAGCATTCGTTGGAGAGCATACGCAGTTGAACTTTAGCAAACGTTATTGGATAGCCGCACAGTATGACTTGCAGATATAACCTTGGCACAGTCGTAAGTGCAGATATAACAGAAATAATCCAATATAAAAATATAACTAAATTTATATTGCTCTCGGGCTTGAATTTCAAAATCAATCTCAAACCCTACATTAACATATCATCCAAGAAAAATAAATAAATTAGGTGATATATAAATGCAATCATTTTAGGAGTCAATGATAAACAGATTTATATATTTTTAAAAAAAGTAAATTTTGACTGTTGCAAACTAGTAATAATAATGAATAATAACTCTACTTATAAATTACACAGTATTAAAATAGAATTTGGCATCCTCAGCCTATCATGTCGTATTCATTAAGATAAAACATCCTCTCCACATATGAGACTGCTGTACAGTGAAGAATGCAATAAAACTGTCATAAACAAATAATAAAATAGAAATAAGAACCATGACCTTTTTACAGTCAATCTTCTGATAATAAATTATTTAAAAAGACTTTAATGTAATTCTATTTATAATTGTACTTTTAATTAAATTGAATTAATTTCATTGCATTTTTATTACATTTTTTTAATTTTTTATCAACTATTTATTTTAATTTTAAAACTTCTTCACTTATTGTATTTAACTTCAACATAAGATTTCACTTGGTTACGACTAGTCTATTCTTTACAAGGCCTTATTTTTTATTTTATTTAGAATCTGGAATATTTAATGAAAAGTTAGGAAAAACCATTATTCTTAACCTTTGCTTCTATCATTATTTATTTTAAATCATTTGTATTCTGAATATAATAATTGAAAAATTATATATAAAAGATTTACAAATACTGTGATAACAGTAGTATAAAATAAAAGTTTTTTGAACTTAAGAAGTATATTCATAACTTATAGTTCATTGGAAACAAATGATATCTAAAATACATCTATTTCATTTACAAAAAAAAAATACTTGTAGTTTTGGAATTCCTATTGCTTTATATGTACATATTTAGAATTTTAAAAAACCAGCATAATTAGAGATAAAATAAATGATAAGTGTTACCGGATTGGAAAGTGATTAATTAAAAGATAAAGAACAATTATAATTAGTTATTTTCTAGAACATTCCACATTATGGTGAAATATATAAAAACTTGGAAATAAGAAAAATCTAGGTCTTTTTACACACACTCATATCATGGGAGTTGCTTGTGCTAGAGATGATAAAAAGTGATCGAGTGTAATGAGGACTATGGAGGAACCCAGTGAACTCCACCATTGAAGTTACCAAAGTGGACTTAGAAACTATACAGACCACATCAGCCTTATTAAATTTATATACACCTCAGCATTTCATAAGTAATATTATTAATATGTATAAATTGTAAATATATTAAGCATGTTGGTAAAATCTTACTATTAATACCTTGTGGCAAATAAAGTTACTATTTAGCTATAAAACCTTGTTTCCAAATTACTTTTATTTCTGTTATTCTGATCATCTTTACCCCCGATTGTAGTATTTTATTGGCTGTATACAGCAGAAAACTGGTGCAGTCTTGACAGGATAGAATTCAATTTGTAATTCTGTATCGTAATAGAATTGTGTATTCGGAAATCATGAGGGAAATTTTTTTTACTTACTAGTTGTTCGGATTAAGAGTTAAGATGACAACTGTGCTGTAAGTGACAATAAATGAGTTTAATGTTAATAGTCCTGATTATTAGACAATTTGAAACATTTTTTTATTAATGGGAATTGGTTAATGTGATTACGAAGAATCAGAGAAATTGCCATACGAAGTAGTAGTTGGAAAACTAAATATTTATTTTAGTCCAAAGTCCTCTAAGCAAGTAGCATAGCTACATTTTAGGGAAAGCATACAAGACTACTATCCATCATTGAGAGAACTCACTAAGAGATGTAGTTATGGTGATTCATTAGAGAATGCTCTACTATACAATTACTTGGGGGAATGTGCGATACTAGGTTGAGACAGCAGTTACTGGCCTCAAGAGACTTGTCGTATGACAAAGCAATCAAAATAGCCCACGCTTGACTAATCAAAGGTATTTTGAAATTTTACCAATAATAATGAATGTGGTGCATTTATACAAAAAACTGAAAATAAATGTTAGTCTGCTAAAAGTAAATCAAAGGAAATTGTTTGCTGCTGTTAAGCAAAAAAAGATCACATAGCATGTAAGTGTAGATTTAACAAAGAGTGATGTAGAGCCTGTGGCAAAGTAGGTCATTTAGTGAAAGCATATAGATGAGGAAAAAGATCGTAATGTATTGCCCACTTTTCCAAAGAGAAACAAGCAGATATGTGAAATCTATAATACCCAGGATGCTCATTGCAACCAATTCATGATGTCAGTGAAATTATTAAATACAAATTTGAAAATGGAAATTGACAGCGGATCAGGCATATCAATGATGGCAGTGGGAAATGATAACAAAAAATTGCATGAACCCCCCTACATTAATGAGCACTAGTTTAAGAATGAAAGATGCTAGTGGCAATATTATGAGAATATTAGAAAAAGTAGAAGTGTAGAAATTAAAAAAAGAGCCTGTAGGTTACCATTGTATGTAGTACAAGGCAGTCTCAGCCCTATTATAGATAGAGAATGGTTTGATGCCTTGGGAATAGAAATATGTACAGATAACAAGACCTCTATCGAGGAACAAATAAAAAATAAATACACAAGTTTATTTAATAATACAGAAAGCCAAATCAATACTAAGCCAGTCGATATAGTTTTGCGAGATGGAGCAATTTCCATGGTTTGCAGGAATAGAAAAGTTCCTTTTATGTTACAAGCTAAAATGAAACCAGGGTTAAATGATTTAGTTAGCAAGGGAGTATTGATGTCAGTCGAGAAGGCCAATTGGGCCACTCTGATTGTGGTGATATCTGAATCAAATGGACAAATATGCATTTGTGGAGATTACCATACTACAGTAAATAAGAACCTTATAAAAAGTCAATATTCAGTGCCTAAACATCAGAGAAATATTAGCTAATATGGAAAATCAAGTTATTTCGCTAAAATTGATTTGAGATTCTGCATTTCATCAAATTCCAGTTTCTAAACGCACCTCAGAATTGTTAACTATCACTACCCACAAGGGATTGTTTAATTATAATAGGCTGCGTTTTGGAATTATCATTGTACCAAATATCTTCCAAGCCAATATGGACATGCTGTTCCAACAAATGGAAGGCATAATACTGTATTTTGATATTTTAATAGTCGCTAATTCAGAAGAGAAACGCGAGCGCCTTTTTAAAGTTTGCTATAAATTATCTAGTTTTGGAACTAGATAAACTCAGAAAAATGTATCTGGATGACAACCAAAATAAAGTTCCTGGGGCATATCATATCAAAAAAGAGAAAGAAGTCTGAGTCTCAAAAGATGGCAGCCATAAAAGAACTACAGGCTTTTTCTGGGACTACTTAATTATTTTGACCACTGTATAATTTAAGAAAAGGCTAAAGTGGCATTGGGATCAAACCCAAGAAAAAGCGTTTAGTGCTACAAAGGAATTCCTTACATCAGATAGTTTATTAGTATGACAGCAACCTCAAATTGATACTAACAATGAATGTGTTGGATTTTTGGGTTGGAGCAGTATTAAGACATTCAGTGGCTGAGGGTGATTGACCAACAGTTTTCGTTTCGAGAACATTAACCAAAACAGAGCAAAACTACAGAGAGGTGTTGGCTATTATATTTGTAGTGAAATAATTTCACCAATACTTATATGGGCGGCCATTCATGATTTTTACTGATCATAAGCTGATATTATGGATATTAGCTAAAAATAAAACTGCATTGGATCACTTGAGCCCTAGAATGTTACATTGGTTAAATTTATTACCAGGTTACGATTTTGAGCTACATTTTAAAAAGGGAAATGTCATTAAGCATGCAGACATGCTGTCGAGTCTCAATTAAATCAGCTACACAAGAAATGAATCCAACCATTAACTACATAGAGAACTGGAATAAAGTAGTAATAGACAGCAAAAAGGTAGTGAGTTGGATAAAAAATGAGCATGGTTACAACTTGTTAATAGAATGGAACAGCAAGGGCTGACGTAGAAGTTGGCCTAAGATACTGCATAAAACTATATGGGATGTAAGAGAAAAACTGTCTATAAATAAGGGACGTGTGTTAATGAACGAGAGAGTATTAATACTTAGTGATCATTGCCAAGTTCTGAAGATTATTCATTAAGGCCATCCTGGTATTGTACGGGCTAAAGCACTTGCGTGAAATTATGTTTAGTGGCCCGGAATTAATTCTGAGATAGAACAATTTGTGAAAACCTGCAAGAATTGCCAGGTGAACACAAACGTTCCAAAGAGAAATTATATGTCCTGGTTTGTAGTCGAAAAAGATTGGAGCTGTATTCACATCGACCATGCCAGACCATCTATAGCTACATTTTTTTAGTAGCGATCGACTCGTATTCAAAGTGGACTGAATATAGAATTGTAAGAAATATGAGCACCAAACAAACAATTGGAAAATTTAAAAAAATTTTGCTTTCCACATTTTCTCTGAAACTATAATATCAGACAATGGAACCACTTTCACATCCACTAAATTTGAGGAATTTTCTGAAGGAATGGGGAATTAAATATATAGCCAGGCCACCATATCACCCCAAGTCCAATGGGATTGCAGAAAAGGCAGTACAAATGCTTAAGCAAATACTATGGAAGGAAAGTACTGCAAATATATATTCTGCCTTATTGTATCAGTACAGTACACAGACGAGTAGTATGGGAAAATCTCTAGCTGAAATAATATTTAAACGTAAGATCTGCACAAAGTTATCACTGATTCTCCCAAATCAAAATTTTTCGAGTAATGAAAACAACAGCACAGAATTACAGTGCACAGTAGGAGAAAAAGTCTGGGTGAGAGATGTGCTCACAAAATACTGGGTGAAAGGCATAATTAAAGAATGTCTATCAAAATAAAAAGTAGGAGTTGAGATAGAAATGGGAAAAAGCATGTGAAAACATCTAAATCATGTCACACATTGGGAAGAAGAAACTGAGTGAACCAGAAGTAATGTAGTGCTGGACATTCCAAATTATATAGAAGAGGCAGACTCACCAGAAATAAAGAGCACAAAGCAGACAAGGATATTACTGTTGAAAAGGGAAGTAATCCTGTATAGGTCACAAAGAATCAGAAAGGAACTGAATTATTTGGAAAACTATGTTAGACTTCAAAAATTCAAATTTTCGAAGTGGAGGAGATGCTTTATATGTATATATTTAGAACTCAAAGAAATAGCCTAATTAGAGATAAAATAAATGATAAGCATTATTAGATTGAAAAGTGATTAATTAAAAGATAAAGAATAATTATAATTAGTTATTTTCTAGAACATTCCACATTACAGTGAAATGTATAAAAACTTGGAGATAAGGAAAATCAAGGTCTTTTTACACACTCTCATTGTGGAAGTTGCTCTTGCTAGAGATGATACAAAGTGACCAAATGTAATGAGAACTATGGAGGGACTCAGTGAACTCCACCACTGAAGGTATTAAAGTGGATCTAGGGATTATACAGGTCACTTGGCCTTTATTATAATTTATGTACACCTCAGCATTTCATAAGTAATATTATTAATACGTATATATTGTAAATATATTAAGCATGTTGGTAGAATCTTGCTATTAGTAACTTGCAGCAAATAAAGTCGCTATTTAGTTATAAAACTTTGTTTCTGAATTACTTTTATTTCTGTTGTTCTGACTACCTTTACCCCGATTGTAGTATTCATGGTGGCTGTACATAGCACCTCTAAAAAAAATATACTAAGGCTCTATTAGACATTATTTGCCAAACTTTCTGTTGAACTTTATTGATGTATTATTCCTTAGATAAAATAATTAAACATCTATTATTATTTTGGTAATTATTTAAAGAAAATAATTACATAATTCATTTTTAACAAAATACATGTATTTATTATTTCAAATATAATCTACATTGTTATTATAAAATAGCATCAATTTGACAGTGACACCTGATAATTATCTAAATAGCATTTCTCTATAATGATCATCAGTCTAATTTTTTTAGGCTGCTCAAAAAAGGAAATCTTCCATTTTGCAAAGATGGTGACTTCTTTCTCTTTCATCACTAATCTTTCCAAGCAATATATACTTTTCTAATGAACTAGACTGCCTCGTGATATGAATGAAACAGATAAATTTCAACTTGGTCATTGGTGCTTCAATAAAAAATTCAGATCTAATATAATCAAATATTATGTACATTTTTCTTTGCCATTCATGAATTCTCAAAATTTTTTACAACACAGCAGTTCAAAAATGTTAACATTTTTTATTTTTAATGTTTTAATTTTCACATTAAGAGAGTCACAGGATCTACCATACTTCGAATAATTATCATTTTCATTTTTAATAGTATGTCTCTGCATTTAAAAATGTGACAAATCTCTTGACTATTGGATCCTTTATTGTTGATGGATGATTTATAAAGGTAAAAACAGTCAAACACTTCTAACCTTCATTATTAATTCTGAAGTCAGTTTCAAATCTTCCTCATTATGACATTCATCTTCTTCATATTTAACTATAATTAATCAGACTTTTTTTTCTCTGTTCTTTAACTTTTTTAATGACAGTATTAAAATCTTCTAAATTTCAGCTATAAAAGTGATGTCATCAGCCTATTAAGATGCTGATAAATCCACATTAGCCTTCATCCAATTTTTTTTTTTCATTATAAATATGCAATACAATATTGAATAAATAGTGTCAATTCACAACTTGGATCTAACTCCTTTTGCCAAATCTATATCACCATAACCTTTTTTAATTGTAGCTTCTAGTTCCACATATTGAAAATGCAGTATGTAAATAAAGATGATATATCTTCGAAAATGGACATATAAATGAGATGTTGGGTTAAACAATTATTCAGAGAAACAAATTAAAGATTTTTAAAGACTGAATTTTTGGGGGGAAAAGGGACAAATATTGATGAAAACTGAATCAAGTTTTTGAAAAGTTAGTGGCATGCAATATTTTTAAGAATTTATAAGATGGGTGATGATATGTTCTGGGACAATCATTTCTCTAAGAACATTTTACAAATTAGCTTGGTCAACTAAATCAATGATTTTACTGCAATCAGTAAATACAAAGAAATTAAATAATGAATCATTATAACAGTCATGTGATGTTCAAACACCAGTAATAACAAGTTGAAATTCAATTCAGGAACTTACGGCTTTCAAGTTAGTCACTGTGCTAAACTGCACAATAAAACACAAAATTCTTTCTAGATTTCCTCACCATTTTCTAATATGCTAAGTAATAATGTCTCTTAACTTTTCCTGAAATCAGTCTTTTCATCTGAAAGTTCTCTTTTAATTCATGCTGAATAATTTAACTTAAAAGTTGCACTAAAAAATAAGCTATGATTATTTTGCCATTATTTCAAGAGACTCTTTTCCTTATTGTAGAAATAAAAATTAATTTATTCCAATCTATAAATCATTATATTAATTTTCCCAAATGACATAATTTGGTCAGTACTATATATTGGCAATGATGTGAAGACTAATCTGACTTCATCTTCTAGTAATGAAGGTTCTTCAATATATTGTATCTCTTCATAAAATTTGATGTCTTTATGATGTGTTGCTTTTCTGAATACTCACTCCATTTCTATTTGATCTTTATTATTTCTATTAGAATCTATCTATTAGCATTTTCAGTAACTAATCTGACTTCATCTTCTAGTAATAAAAGTTCTTTCTTCAATGTATTGTATCTCTTCATAAAATTTGGTGTCTTTATGAAGTGTTGCTTTTCTGAATACTCACTCCATCTCTATTTGATCTTTATTATTTCTATTAGAATCTATCTATTAGCATTTTCAGTAAATCTAATTTAATCTTATAATTCTCTTCAAAATATTTATTATAAATTTGTTTCCATTTTTAATCTCTGCAAATATTATTTTCTGGTCTTTCTTAGAAGCTCTCTAGAATTTTCTATTCAGGAACCCTGAAAAAAATCATTATCTTTTTTAATTTTGGATCTTCTTTGCTATGTAATTATCAGTAAGTAGGCCAACATCCATTTTAATTTTTTTAGTTTTTTTCATTTTATCCAAATTTTTCTCAGATTATTCTTTATTTTTTTTCATGTCTACCTAGATACATCAATTAGACATAAAATTTCAAATTGATTTCTGATTTTATTCCTAAAAACAATACTTACTTGCTCCAGGTAATGTTGGGAAAAATTGTATTTCATTAAAATTTTACATAAAAATAATTCAGGATTTATTTTACAAACTGCCTGGGTGTTATGAATGTAATCAATCTGATTTTTATGAATTCCACCTGGTTATATTCATGTTTATAGTTGACATTTAAATTGCTTTAAAAAAGTTTGAATTCACAATAAAAATTTATTAATCACTTTGGCCAATGATATTTCCTTCATTTCCATTTCTAACTTTGACATTCCAGTCACCAGTGGTTAAAAGTATAATCTTGCCTGCAACTTTTATTAAATTCTGCCTGGAGTTTAGTGTTAAAAAATCTTTCAATTTCTTTATCACTTGAATGGGGTGTCTATAAAATTGAAATGATAAAAATGATCATTTCCACAATTATATCCAATGACAGTCATTGCAGCCACATATATTTAAATTAAATATGATTCAAAATACAGTAAGAAGTTTTACATATGTTTAATTAGCATACTACATTCTTAAGATTTATATACAGCGAATTTCATTTCCTGATCATTATATAATCTATGAACTAACAAATTGACTATAACATATAAAATATTTTAACAAACTTTGAATTGATTTCTATTATGTATGAAAGAAGTTTGCTTTTAACTGAAAGGAGACCCTTTGATTCCTCTTTGAGGCATAAAGAAACTGATTTTCATGCAAATTCCCAATATCTACAATATATGTCCTTCTTATTGCAATTGTTGTTACTATAGGCTACTCATTGACATACATCAGCCAGCAAAAAACATAGGGATCTTTCTTTTCACTTGTCTGATAATTCCTGTCTAAAATATCAGTTAAGTTTCTTGAAGATAGGATGAATTTGTTTTGTAAATGATCTTTTTTTATATATAAGGATTTATAATAATGATAGACAAAACTAAATTATGGCATTTATTCCTGGGGTTGTACAGTCGCCAGTCAAGCAGTGATTTGTAGCAAAAGGTAGGATTCTAAGACTCTCCTGATGGCAAATTTAAAGGCTAACATTCAATGACAATCTTTTATTTAGATACCTATTCTTCAGATTACTTTAAAGTGAAGTAAGATTGAATGAATTAAAAGAAGAACTGTTTCATATTAAATGGATTAATCTTTATGAAGTTAGAACAAAAGGTGAAAAGATGATTTAAAAAGTGGATATGGCAAGAACTAGTGGAATAAGATTTATTATAAATAAAACATGAAAGAACATTGTGGAGATTGATGCAATATAAGAATGTTAACAATAGTTAATCACTTTAATGGAAGGTACCAAATATAGATAATTCAAGTTTATATGCCAATAAATTCTTTGTGATGAAATAGAAAAATTTTATATGAATATAAAAAATGCGTTTGATCAGCATAAACACTATTTAATATTACAATGGAAGATTTTAGTGCTAGAATTAGTAATGATTGAAAGATAAAAGTACTGAGGGTAAATTTAATTATGATGATAGAAATAAAAGAGGTCATAGACTTAGGGCTTGAAGGAAAAAACTGCATATTATGAATTCTTAATTTGGAAAAAATGTTGAAAGAAAATGAATTGGATTACATTTTGACTAACATAAAATATGTATTTCAAGATAATAATGTTTTTAACAGATTCAACGTAAGATATGGCGATTGAATAATAAGATGTAAAATAAATGATAAGGCAAAACTAAAGATAAAAACTATTAAGGAAGATAGCATTAACAGTCAATATTCCTAACTTTCAGAAACACTCCAATGAGATTAAATTAAAACTTGCATTTTAAAATATTAACAAACTTTGAAGATGGTTCAACTTTATTATGAACTGCAAGAAAAGTGGCTAGTACAAAAAAACAGCAATTTGTCAGTGAATTTCTACTGAGATAAGACAATGTAAAAAAAAAAATTAAATTAAAATTTTTTTAAAAAATGATCCATTAAAAAAAATAGAATATATATATAATTTTGGAAATTGTTATGAAAAAGAATTAGTAATGATAGAAGAAAATAAAATTATAAATTGACAAAAAAAATTATGGAAGAGGGAAAAGTCTCAAAAATATAAATCAACATCTTGGTATTGGAAGGAAAATTGTTTCTGCAATAAAAAAAAAAAAAATAGAACTATAATAAAAAAAGATAGATTTCATCTTGAAATGTGTGGAGTTCTATAAAAAATTACATAGTAATAAAGAATAACAACAAAAAAGTATCCCTTATAATTATTATATCTTCTAATGAAGAAATGAGTCATGCAATTACATTTGTGAAGAGAAAATCTATAGGAAAAAATGGAATTATTATTGATAATTTTAAAAAAAGCAGATGAAAAAATTGTTGGCTAATGTCTAAATGATAACAGATGATTGGAAAAAATGCAGGAATAATATTGATATTTACGATAGATGATGATAAAGATATTAAAAATTACAGATCTATCAATATTTTATGAGTTCTATACAAAATTATCAAGGTAATTACAACTTATCTACAAAGAAATTTGAATTTTAATCAACCAAAAGAACAACCTGAATTTTAAAGTAGTTTTAACATAATGGATCACATCGAAGTATTAAGAGAGTTATAGAAAGAACCAATGTGAATTACTATTATGCTTTGGATTTATACATTATGAAAAGGCATGTGATTTTATAAGCATTTCATGCCATATTCTGAAGAAGGATTTATCAAAATGCAACAGCACCAAGAAGATTAACATTGAGAAGAATCTACAATAAAGTGATTTTATATCTCAAAACCTTTGTACAGCAATTTTATAAGAAATATTTTATGGATTAAAATAGGAAGCTAAGGGAATAAATGAAATCAATTAAGTCACTGATATTTTGCAGATAATGCCCAGACCTTCAGGAAATGTTGCAAGAGTTATCCGATGAAAGCTAGAAAGTAGGAGTAAAGACAAGTGGCGCTAAAAAAACTGAAGTAATGTTCAATATATTTTTTTCAGAAAAAGAAAGTAAAGATTGATAATCATGAAATTACAAGAAGTTAACAACATAAATACTTTGGTCAGATTATTAATAAAGATGGAAATATAATGGACGAAATTAATTATGGAATTAAAATTAGGATGGAATGCTTTTGGCAGAAATAACTTAGCATTAAAAGGAAACATGCTTATGTGTTTGAAAGAAATATTTTTATTTACATATATTTCAGTTCTTATTTATGGACCCGAGATTTGGATGTTTAGTAAAAGAGCAATACAGAGAAATCAGAATATTGAATGAAATATGGGGATAAATGGTACGAGAAACAAAAAGAGATCAAAATATAAATACATGGGTGAGAACTGGGATGAATATATCACTAAAAGAGATGATTATAGGTAAGCAGTTGAAATTTTAAATTGGATCCCATGAAAGTGTAAAAGACCTAGAAAGATATCACATATGAGACAGATTGTTGGAATAAGGAAGTTTATTGGTGTGATATGGAGAAACTGTATTAAAGTTGGATTTATCTTGCAGTGAGTCAATAATGTTTGAAAATGATGATTTATATATATAACATGTATTTGTGTAAAGACATATCTAGAAAACTCAAATAAAATATTATCTCATTGATTTTTTTTTTTTTAAGTTTATCTGACAAGTTACACATTGTATAGGTTTTCTTTTAGTGGAAATAACTCTACAATATGTTCATGTGAGAGATTTATCTAAAATAATTGCTTAATTCAATAAACTTCACAAAGAATCTTATCTTAAATATAGGAAGGTACAGAAATTTTATTACACTATATAATGAATATTTGTTCATTTTTAATCTTTAAAAAAACATAATTTTCTTTTTAAAAATCAAACAAGTTAATAGATTTGAATAAACATATCAGATTATTTCATAAAAACAATCTCTAATTAATTAAAGACAAGTATATTTTCTATATTTAAAGAGATAACTAATTAGAAAAATTAATAAAATAATTAGATTTAGTTTTTAAAATCAATTTTAACTAAAAATTCATTTGACTTGATATCAGTATGAATCTATAAAAAGTAAATTGAGTTAAAAAAAAAATTATTTCAGTTACTTTTTCTGATTTTAGAATGAGAAGAGAATCAATAAAAGTCTCAAGCAGATGATCTTGCTTACTATTTCTATTGAAGAAAGAGTAACAGAAATGAAGTAGACTGTTTAAGAACACTAGACAACAACAATTTATAGAAAGGTTCCAGATTCAATGATAATCTACACAGAAGTTTCATATTATAAATTTTTCCACATAAACAAGTACTTTAGTAATAGATATGGTGAGCCATTTCAGTTTTCCAAAGAAGAAATAAATATATCACAGTTAAATATGGTATATTTTCTCTTTGTAAACTTGCTAGGGTAAAAAAAGATGAGTGTGTGAAAACAGTTTTGAAATAATGCATATTTGCTTCCAAACTTTTTTAATTAAGAGTTAAATGGATTTGTAATGAAAGTTAAATTATAAAATAATAATCGTGATAAATGGATTAATAAATAGAATTCAATTTGAATATTCTGTAATTTTAATGTGTATCATTAATTTGGAAACAGGTTTTTAATGAAATTTTATGTTATTTCAATATATTTAACAAAATTACTTACCAAAACTTTTAAATATATAGAAAGCTCATCACTTATTTATTATTTCATTAGGAAAACATGAATCATTTCTTTTTTGTTTAAATTTAATTTTTAAGATTTATCAGCTATTATTTAATAAGATATAGTACATTACTGTTGGTAAACAAGCAATTTTCTGCCAAAAATTCAACTATGAATTTATTATGAGAAAAAGATTATTTTTGAGAGTGTACACTATATTAATATTGTTAATCATTTAAAGAAATTACTGATCCAAGAATGTTGTCTATAAAAATACTATGAGGCTAGATTATTTTTGAGTGTATAATATATTATTATTGGTAATTAGACAAAAAGTTTTCTAAACCAAGAATCTGTCTATAAAATTACTGGGTCAAGATTGTTATTTTTTCCTTTCAATTTGTGAAAGCATTAATGCAAATAGGGTAGCAGTTCACAGTATGATATTTTGCAAAGATTGATGATAGTTGTTGTTATTGCTGGATTGTTTTTCCAGCAAATGAAGGATCACATTATGCTTTTTGCAGGAAGCTGTGAGCTCTCAGCAGTGTGATTTACAAGTCCCCTTTGATGCTTGAGAAAGACCTTGATTTTCTTGTGCTTTAGGAGTATGTGCAATAAGTATAACTTTAACAGGATGATCTATGATATATCATTAATGATGCATGATCAGAAGATAATAATTTTAAACCTAGACTAAAAGTTTTGGTTAGATAATTTAAATGAATTAGTTTGAATTAAAAAAATATTGAATAATTATTCTTATTGGAGTTTAACTAAATGTAGATATTACTATCAAATTATTCTCAAATAATTTAAGCCATTTAGTCCTTTTTGGAAAGAACTGTGAAGTAATCTTATTTTTGAATATAAGATGGAATTGAGATAGAAATATGAAATACAAAATATATGCTCTACTCATTTTATTAAAACCCAAAATTAAATATTAGATAATCTGTTTAAATTATATTTACTGAATTCATTTACAAACTGATGTTATTCAAATTGTTGATTGATGATAAAAAAAATATTTTTTATCATAAATCTCTCATTTATATTCCGATGTTCAATATTTTTATTTAATATATAAATACTGGATTGCATATGTTTACATATAAAAGGAATTTTAAGTTATCATCAGGATTAATTTAATATTTAACTATTGTATCTATTTTGCAATCAGTATATCTCTCTTTGTGTGTGTGTGTTTTTGAGTAATTAATGTCCAGCTCTTAAGATACAATCTCATAGTGAGATGATCTTATTTCTTTTCCTTATTACAGTTACTAAGTACTTTTCAAATCATTATTGTAGTGGATAAATTGCATTACTGAATGGTTGCATGTATAGGTAAATAAGTTGCATAATAAATAATCTCCATGCAAATTAAGATAAAATACATAAGATATATATATATTACTTGCAAATCATAATATATATATATATATATTCTTACATGATTATCATTTCTTTTCCTTGTACAAGCAATTAAAATAAAATGGAACAGCCTAATGCAAGTTATAGTAATCAACAGATACCAGAAGGTTTGTGCATTTAAATCTTTATCTAGTATCTACTCAGGAATTTAAATGCATAAACCTTATAGCATTTATTGGTTACTAGAGTTGCTACTATATACATCCTCCTTATTTGAAAATAAAAGATATAGTGAGGCTAAAATCTTGATGTAACAGGTTCAATTTCATTTGCAGTTTTTCTTTATGGTATAAACAGTATTATTTTTTAACAATAAAGGGAATTTTTTTTTTAAAAAAAAATTACTAATTTCACAATAAAAAAGGAGGTGAAATAAACTTTTCTATTTGCATGGTGAAAATTTCCAAAAAATAAAGCAAAATAGTTAATATAAAAGAATAAAAAAAATGAAAGATAATTTATTCAACATGCTTAATCTGATATAAATCATTAAAATAGGTAAAACAAAGTTACAGAATAAAAAAAATGAAAGATAATTTATTCAACATGCTTAATCTGATATAAATCATTAAAATAGGTAAAACAAAGTTACAGGTATTTGAAATGTTATCAAAGCTAAAAGAAAGTCAAAGACTATAATAGAAAAAAAAACCCATTTATTTTAACAAAGAAATGACAGAAAAACAAATATTTAGTTTAACTGTTTTATGCTATAACACATCATCACCATGCATCTATTACATACAAAAATAATCAAAATATTAAATAGACACTTACCTGAGAACTTTCATTGCCAGATGTTTGTTTCCTTTTGTTTTAAGATTTTTTCTCTCTTTGTTGATTATATGAATTATAAGCAGACCATGCATTTGCTAGAAAATGAAAAAGAGTCTGGCATTCTTCAACTGTTCCACAACTATCAATACTTTTGCAAAAATTATTCATCACTTCATTTAATTTTGCTTTATTATTAATCAATTCAATGTTCTGATTTTCTTCCTCTTTTTTGATATATGTTTGATCGACCATTATTTCAAAACCTTCACCATCAGACAATTCTGTAGCTTCTAAAATATACTCTGTTTTTTTCAAAAGAGCCTGGCATACGAGATGAACATGGACGCACATATTCCACTGAATGCTATTATCAGAGCAAGTACAGATGTAATTGTGTAAGCAGGCTTCACACTCTTTACATATTAATGGACATTCTTTTAAGCATTCTGTTACTATGCGAAGAACACAACAAACCTTACCTTCTTCTGACCTGGTCTTGATATCCCATTGCATATTTGGCACTTCTGGATCAGAATTTAAAACAATATAATTATCAAACAAATGACGACTTCGATCATGTCGTATCTGAATCAATTTGTTAATTTTTTTATTTGAAACTGAACTATCAAACCGTTTTTCTGTAACAAACTTCATAAGGCAGCGCAAAGATTTATCTAGCCTCTTGACTTTTTTTCCTTCAAAATAAATCAACCTGATGGCTTGACACATTCTTTCAATATGTAAATTTGTATTTAGTGCAGCCCATTTTCTGTAACAATATGCCCAAACTTCAGGTCTTTTCCCATAATTATCTCTAAAATACATACCAAATTTCTGAGTGCTCTCATGATGTAAAAGTATTGAAATTGCTTCATTAATCATCAACTTAAATGCCTCTTCATCAGTCTCTGAAAGAAGACACTGCAAAATTTTATAAACGTTGATTTGCTCTTCCTGAAGAACTATACATTTGCCCAAGTTTATTTTCCAATTCTTATCCACACCCCATGTACATAATAATCTTTTGTCAACATCTCCAAAAATCGTTCTCCATGCATTATACAAGGTTTCACTCCCATCACTCATAAATACAACAGGGTGAATATCAACAATCTCTTTGATGATTTCAAATGCAATACTGAACATATTTTCATCCTGTTTATTTGATAATATAAATACAGCTGGAAATCCTTCTCTCTTATTATCTAAAACCAAAAGAGTAGTGAGCTCAAAATTATACCCATCTACTCCATAAGTTGAATCATTACAAACGACATCATTACCATATAATTTTAACATTTCACGCTGAGTCCGATTCATTACAACAAGAAGAAAATCTTCTTCTTGTAATGAAGGGTATTTGGGTTCTAGTTTACCTTTAGCTTTAAAAAACACAACAGGTGATTCCTCTTCTAAATCAGTAACATTTTTTACCCATGAAGTTACCCAGTTAGCATTATGACGTGTCCCATTTCTAATTACATTAAATGAACGACGTCTTAAAATGTTGCGTGGTTTTTGTGAAGCAATTTGTTTGACATTACAATTAATAGATTCATGGGTAATATTTAATCTAGAATTAACTGAAGCAGTAGGCAATAACAAATTATTAACAATTAACTTCGGCTTCAAATCTGGTAGCTGTGAATCACATGGATGACCAAGATGTGTTTTTATATATTCAGCTTCCCAGTAACCTGAAATTGTTTGCCAAGCCTTTATCTGAGCAGGACAGGAAGGTTCATTTTGAGAAGATTCTTCAGTTATTGTTTTTCTTTTTTTGTACTCTTTAGTCACATACGTTTTACCAAGTTGGCAATAAAAATAATTAATAAGCAAACCATCTTTTTTTTTACGGCCACCTTTTTTAATAAAAGAAGAATTACTTTCTTTTTCAATAGACATTTTCCAAGTGTTAAATTTTTCTTCTGTTTCGAATTTAAGAATTTCTTTGTCTAAAAATAGCTGGTGTTTTCTTTCTAAATGTATAGTCAGTATTTTTAATGTGCTTGTTTTAAAGTCACAATAATTACAGGTTACACTAGTATTAGAATTAACTTTAGAATTGATATTATCTTCAGATAGTTTAGGAACAACAGTGCTAGAAACTTTAAAGTGTACTTGTCGCATATGCCTTTTAAGTCCATATAAAGACTGAAGACCTTTTCCACAAATATTACACTTATGAAGAACAACTTCTTTTGATATATTTTTTTTGTTTGCAGCTTCTGTGAAATTTGATTTTTTCACTTCACCAGAAATATTAGATTCATTTCTTATTCCTACCTCACTTAAAATTTCTGATTTAATATTTGTTTGGTTTGACACTTTTACCATATTTGACATATCAGTTCTGAAAAATATTCCTATTCCATTTTCAATTCCATCTCTGTCTAATATTTCTTTTTTAATTTGTATTTCTTCACAGGAAAGTTGTGTCTCATTTTGATTATTTGATTGTCTTGTTAAGCACATAGTTGATATTTCTCTCTCAATTTCATTTTCTGTTTCCCTTAAAACTCTTGATAAATCAGGTCTTTCTGTTTTCATCAATATATCCATTTCATTTGGTAAAACAGTCTCTCTCTGGTCCTCATTCAGATTTGAGACTATATCTGGAAGTTCTACTTTAATTGTCAATTCTTTATCACTTAAAAATCCAATGTCATTTTGAATTGTTGTCAAATCCGTAAGTGTTCTCTCATTCGATAACTCTGCATCATTTGACATTTGAACTAGTTCTGCTTCATTATGTATTCCTGTTATATCTTTATAACCCTCTTCATTTTCTATATCTGTCAAATTTTGAAGCGTTCCATCACTTGACATATCTGCTTCATTTGGTATTTGTGTATTACTGGTTAATCTTTCTTCATGAGGTATTTCAGATTCATTTAGCATTGCTGTTTCATTTAACAATCTCATTTCATTTGATATGCTTACATGATTTAAAATTGTTAGATCATTTGACATCCCAGACTCATTAAGAACTGAAGATTCATTAGACAAGGCCATATCATTTGTAATACCTAAATTATTTAGAATTGTAGATTCACCAGACATTCCAATTTCTCCTGACATATTTAGTAATCCTATCATATTGGATAATCCTGGTAATCCAATCATGTTTTGTAAACTACCCATATTAGCTAAATCAGATACTTGTGTCAATCCCATTACTGATGACATTCCAGTAATGTCTGGATGTGACTTTAAATTCCAATCTTCTGAATTTGAATTTTGCATCTTTTAATGCTTCCTGTTACAATATGCACCTAAAAAAATAACATTTTAAAGTAAATAAATGAAAAAATTGTAAAAAGAAAAATAATATAATTTAGAAACTAGGTCAATATTTTACTTTTCTAAAACTTAAGTGATGTTAGTTTCATGTTTCCAATCAACTTATACCTTATATTAGTCTATTTTATGTTATGAGAAATGACTCAATTAATTTAATTTGCTAAAGTGTTTATAATTGGCACAAGTCATCGGTTGGTGTGATATTTATAAATGACAAAGATATTGCTTTATAAATTATTTTTCAATACTGAATTAAATATATATATAAAGTAAGACTTCAATAAAATAAGTTCTACTTTTGTTTAGTATAAGCTTAAACAAAAGTCAATATAGTTGGACAGCTCAAAAATACTACTTTAGAATTGATGGAAGATTAATAAATTAATATTTTAAGCTCTAGAAGTTTTTTTTTTTTTGTATAATTGCAAAAAAAAAAGAAAAGATAAAATATTGTTTCACAAATGTAAAATTATAAAGAAAAGAATATTTACTTAAGTATGTCACTAACAATGATCTAAAATAATGAATATGATTAAAAATTTTGTTTTGCTAAATTAAATAAAATTTATTTTGCTAAACAAACAAATTTTAATTCTCAATAAATAAGTGATTCTATGTACTAATTATTAAATCACTGCATGATAATAATTTCAATGCAAATTATAAAAAATAAAAAAAAGATTAAAAAGAAAATTTCACTAACATCACCAAATATTATAAGTTATATTTATAAACAATATATTTAATGATTTTTTCTAGCCCTTGAAATTCAATTTTTTTTCTAGAATTATATATATATATTAGAGGAGTACATGTATACAACTTAGAGCATTAAAATCATTTACCATATATCTAATTCAAATACCTATAATTTATACATTTTAATAATATAAAAATAATATAAATAGTATTATTCTTATTTTATATATCCTATAAAGACAGTTAATATTTATTTATTTTCTTTCTTTTTTCCATGTGACTTAATAATGATTTTTTTTATTTGTTTAATATTAATTATAGATTTTATAATCTCAAAATCTGTAATTAACATTAAGTAAAAAAATCATTATTAAGACACATGAAAAAAGAGAGAAAATAACTATCATACAAATCAACAGTGGTTTGTATGATACATAAAATAAGCATAAGACTATTCATATAATTTTTACACTTTATTTGACTATTTTATTTTATCAGTTTGACAATTAAATATAATATATAGAGAATTTTACAATTATGATATAATCTTTGTACTTTTTAAATATATGCTTGTAGATAATGAATAAACTATTTAGCCAATCACATCAAAAACTTATGTATTTCTTTATGTACATTCTACAAAATTTATCTTATTGGTATTTCTTAGCACACACCTATTCACAATAATTACTTTCAAAAACTACCTGAATACTTATTAATCTTTTATTATATTCAAACTTATTACATTTCATGTACTTCCAGTCATAAATTTTAATAAAATACAAATACATCAACGTTATTTTTATTTTTAAATAAGTGTTAATGAACCATTTTAAAAATCTTTCACCTTTTTGCATCATGATTTACATTTCTTAAGATTTATAATTCATGTACACTTCATATTATAAAAACACAGTTGTAAACACTGGACAAAACTATACTTGTGATTTCTAAAATGCATTTTAACCAACCAGGTTGAATCAACTAATCTAAATCTTACACATTTTTTTAAACAAAAAAAAAAAAAAGTTAAGTAACAACTTTAAATTTAAGTTTCATCAACTAATCTAAACCCTGCATAGTCTTATAAACAAACAAACAAAAAACAAAACAAAACAAAAGTTAAAAAGTAAATACCTAAATTTAAAAATTATAAATCTATCAATATTTTTATTTTTAAAGCCTATCAATGTATAGGTTAAAATAAAAATATCATCAAGAGATTTATAATTTTTTAAATTTAAAATCCATATATATATAAACTGCTACAAAAGATGTAATAATTTTTAACATTTTAACATAATTAATAATCATTTGGATTCTTAGTGAAAAATGATTATTGTGAATTCTGTATAGAAAATATGAAATTTTAGAAAACTACATAGGCTGAACATAAGTGATGAAGTCTGATCAGTTAATATGCATTCTAGAAGCAAATAGCATATTTTTTCATCTACTACTGACAAATCTTTAAAATATTGAGAATATGTGTTAATTCTAAAAATGTAAGTTCTGTTGTGTGGGTAAAAAAAAATTAAAAAGTTACAAAGATATAAAGATCAGAGGCCATGTAAAAACAACTTGAATAAATTCAGATTTGATAGCAGGAGTTATATAAATTGTAATAATTTTTAACACAGGAAAAAATGATTATTAAATTAGTCTGATTTATTGAAAGACAATTGTTATGAATAGGTGCATAATAAAACTTACTACTCATAAAAAAAAAATTGTGTCAAACACACACACACATATCCATACAATAAAATAAAACAATGTAATATATATCTCTACAATTTTCAATATACCAACCTATAATTAAATAAAAGCTATAGTTAGCTTATGGCATGACTGTCATTTCCAAAAACACACTCAAAATTTAAAAATCAAATCTCATTAAAAATTTATTACATAAATTTACACTTGGATGATGAAAGAAAAATATTGAAGAGAAAAATGAATTTCATTACCATAAATAATAGACTGTGTGATATGATTACATTAATGGTTTCTTCATATCTGACTATCACATTTATTGTAGCACCTATTAGGTTATTTATTAATGAAATGATACCACTGAGAACATCAACATATGTAATGTTTTTATATAAAGTGGCATGCAAATGTGGGTCAAGTTTTCTTCTTGAATTGAAATGTGCCTAAAAAATAGAATTTGTGAACATGAACTATTGTATAAAAAATTACTTTATTCTGTGAATAGATTTAAATCTATGCTTACAGGAGACTTAGTCATTTAGTTTTTGTTTTGATAATGTTTTCATTTTGCATATGGAAAATGATTTGAGGAAAAGAAAAATCAAAAAGACATATTTTATAAATATGATAAATAATTTATTACATAAATAATATAATTGTGTAAATATATGCATATTTGGGAAAGTTGGCTATTCACATTGGTAGGTTAATATTATATGATTTTAATAAGATTTTGATTTTTAAATTTTAAATGTAAATGCTGCTGGAGATAATAGTCTTTCCATAAGCTAGCTATATTTATTATAGTGGTATACTGAAAATTTCAGTATTAATTCCAGTGATTTATTATATAATATTGTGTTTAATATCTAAATATTTTTCTGAAATATCTACTGTCAAATTTTAAAAATGCAGTTACATAATTGATGTGTGAAGGCAAAGGACTTATAAGATATTGATTAAAATTTACCACAGGATTGAATTTTTAAAACTTTTCAAAATAATAATGATTATCCAAATTTTTGCAATTTAAAAATTATCAAAAAAAAAAAAAAATAAAAAATAAAAAAGATTAAACTTTTAATAGTTATGCATGTTTTCAAAAACTGAAATTAATTGAAAAGTATAAGTTAATTTTAAAAACTTTCTGACAATGAATATGAAAATTGTCCTGAATTTAAAAATAGTTTTTGTGATTATAAGATATTTATTAATAACTATTGTGAATTTAATTGACAGACTTTTGAATTCAGTGGTCATTCCAATTTTAGATAAAAGAATGAAATTTGTTGATGGTTCTGTTAAAAACTATAGTATAAAAATTACTATACCCATAGAAATTGGTTATAAAATATAAGAGAGATCATAAAAAATGATATGCAAAATATCTTCATTATGCTTTTTATATAATATATGATACAAGATATAAACAGATTATTTTACTAAAAAAAAAAAAAATCTAATATAATATTATATGCTTTAAAAATAATAGAGGTGAAAGATTATGCTTAATTTGCTGTTATGCCTAGAATTTTTCGATATTTTAAAATACCTAAAAAAAATTTATGCATGAAGAATTCATCATCATCATCAACCATTGTCAATCCACTGCAGGATGAAGGTCTCTCCAAGTTTAATCAATCTCCGATCTTTAGCTTCTCTTCTCCACATCACCTCTGCACACCTTATTTCATCCATCCATCTCACATGTGGTCTCTTTCTGGGTCTTTTACAATCTCTTGGAATCCAGTTTAAGATTTCAATTGTCCATCTATTATCATCTCTTCTAGTAATATGTCCAGCCCAACTCCACTTCAATCTTTTAATTTTTTCAATGAGGTCAGTAACAGCTGTTTGTTCTGTTACCCATACATTGCGTTTTTGATCTCTTCTTGTTACTTCCAACAAACATCTCTCCATACTTCTTTGAGTGGTCTGGAGTCTCTGTAGTTCTCTTCTATTAAGTGTCCAAGTCTCAGATCCATAAGTAAGAACTGGTAAAACACATTTGTTAAAAACATTCCTTTTCAAACACATAGGCATATTTCCTTTTAGTATCAAGTTATTTCTACCAAAAGCATTCCAACCAAGTTTAATTCTATGATCAATTTCATCCATTATGTTTCCATCTGTATTAATAATCTGACCAAAGTATTTGTAATTGTTAACTTCTTCTAAATCATCATAATCAATCTTTATTTTCATATTTTGAGCAAATCAATAAAACATTACTTTAGTCTTTTTAACATTTATCTTTAGTCCTACTTTCCTATTTTCATCTGATAACTCCTGCAACATTTCCTGCAGCTCTAAAGCATTATTTGCAAAAACAACTATATCATCTGCAAAATCTAAATGCCTTAAATAATTTTCACAAAATACTTCTTGCAGCACTGCTGTGAAAAGTTTTGGAGACATGGAGTCATCTTGTCTTACACCGTTCTCAATGTTGACTTTCTCAGTATCATTATGTAATCTAATTGTTGCTGTTGCATTTTTATAAATATTCTTTAAAATATGACAATATCCTGGATCTATATCTCGATGATCCAATGCTTTAATCACTGAAGAAATGTTTATAGAATCAAATGCCTTTTCATAATCTACAAATCCAAAACATAATGGCAACTCATATTCATTTGTCCTTTCTATAACTTCTTTCAATACCTGGATATGATCTACTGTACTAAAACCACTTTTAAATCCAGCTGGTTCTCTTGGTTGGTGGAAATCCAATGTTCTCTGTAGACAAGTTGTAATTATCTTGGTAAAAAATTTGTATAAAACTGATAAGAGGCTGATAGATCTGTAATTTCTAATATTTTCTTTATCACCTTTTTTAAATATTAATATTATTACTGCATTCTTCCAATCATCTGGTACATCTTTATCACTTAGACATTTGGTATATAACTTTGTTAAAAAAAATTCTATTTCTTCACCTGCTTCTTTTAATATATCAATTATAATTCTATCATTACCTGGAGCCTTTCCTTTCTTCATACATTTAATTGCATGTTTCACTTCTTCATTTAAAATTCTGGTCAATTTGCAAGATGTAATACATATAAGAGGTACTTGTTCTTTATTACTATATAATTCTTGATAAAAGTCTTCTACCCATTTCATGATGTCATCTCTCTTTTTAGTAATAATTCCATCTTCTTTTCTTATTGCAGATATAAATTTCCTACCAATACCAAAATGTTGTTTTACATTCTTAAGACTTTTATTTTCTTCTACAGCTTTCCTTGCTAGTTCACAGTTATACTTTTTTATATCATTTTCAACTCTTTTCCGCACCATTTTACAAAATTCAAGATATTCAATCCTTTTTAATGCATCATTTTTGTATATCTTCATATTCCTTCTTTTCTTCATAAATTCTCTAGTCTCAGCAGAAATTTTCTTGGTCAATTGCTGCTTTTTTCCACCAGCTATCTTTGTTGCAGTTTTTAAAAGTGTATGTTATTTTCATATTAATTTCATTAAAATCTGAATCATGTTCAAAATCTACTAATACTTGAAATTGATTTGTAAGTTCTAATTTAAATTCATTAGAATGTTTCGGAAGATTAGGAATATCAACTGTAAAAATTGTTTTTCTTAATAATTCTTGTCTCTCTAGTTTTGCATTAACTCATATCTTACATCTTACTAATCGATGATCATTTCCTGTATTAAATTTATTAAGAACATTACAATCTTGAAATATGTATTTTCTGTTAGGCAAAATATAATCCAATTCTGCTGTACCTTCATTGGGATGCTTCCATGTCCATTTCCTTTTAAAATTTTTCTCAAAAAAAGAATTCATAATATAAAGTTTTTTTTTTCAGCAAATTCCACTAGTCTATGTCCTCTCTCATTTCTATTACCATAACCAAAATTATCTATAGCACTTTTCATCTTTCATTTGTTTACCAATTCTAGCATTAAAGTCTCCCATAACAATTTTAAAATGTTGTTTACTCTGATCGAAAGCCTTTTGTACATTCATATAAAAATCTTCTACTACTTCATCACTGTGAGAACTTGTCGGGGCATAAACCTGAATTATCTGCATTTGATATCTGCTATTAAGTTGTATAACTAAACTTGTCACTCTGTCTGATACACCATCAATCTCCACAATATTGTTCTTCCATTTTTTTATTTATAATGAATCCTACTCCACTTGTATTTCCAATATTTGTGCCTTTATAATAGAGTACATGTCCACTTTTTAAATCAATTGTCTCTTCACCTTTTCTTCTAACTTCACAAAGTTCAATAAGGTCCCATTTAATATAAGACAGTTCTTCTTCTAATTCTTGCAATCTTCCTTCACTTGAAAATGATCTGCAGTTGTAAGTACCTAAATAAAAAGTTGTCATCAAATGGCAGCCTAGGTCTGCAATCAGGGGATTCTTAGCACCCTCCGTCTTCGGCCACCAACCACTGCCTTGGTTGGTGACTTTACAGCCTCCTGGGAATAAGGGCCATGTCTGTCATAATTGTATATATGTATTGTAAAAATATTAATCATTTACACAAACATTCATTCTGCCTTATCAGGCAACTGAAAAGAAAGACCATGGTGTTTCTTGATCTTAAACTCAGAGGTAAAAAGCCAATAAATTTACCATGCTGGCTAATGCGTGTTGGTGAGCAGCCCATCCATGTTCCTATACTATATGAAAAATCACATAGTAATAACAGTTGCAACAACAAGAACGTATGGAGTGGACATTAGGAATTTGCCCTGCTTGGTTCCTTTAAGGCCTCCTAGAGGAATCAAAGGGTCTCCTTTCAGTTAATAGTACTTGGTAAACATACAATTTCATCTTCATTTCATTTGGGAAAGGTTTTGAATAAATAAGATGGAAATTTATCTTGGATGTTATAGAACTGTATGAGTCTATTTTTCCATCCATCAATGTTTATAGGGTAAAGACATATGTAAAATTTAAATATTTGTTTATTAAGGATACATTGTCATTTATTGATCAAAATTTAATAGCAACTTTTGAAAATTACATATCCTGAGCTTGATGGTTTCAGCTGTTGAATGTAGTTTTTATGTTGTTACATTCAAAATATTTTGAATAATTTTTTCATTAAGCATTAATGTTGATAATGTGTTTATTATTGAATCACTAATTATAGTTATACATTTTATAACTAATAAAACTAGTGGCTTGAAATGGATTCTAGTTCAGAGAATAATTTTAATAACAAAATATCTTGATATAAATTTATGGAGAGAAAATAATAAATCAATCAATTTATGAATCAAAAGTTCTTAGTATACATAAATGGCTGGATTTAGAATATTTTTATTTAAATATAAAATATTATATATATTTCATGCTGATCAATTATCCAACGTTAAAATATATGTTAACGAATTATTCAATGTAGGATATAAAAGAAAAAATGTTTTAAATATATTGCATAAATTTATACATAGATGAAGAAAGAAAAGGACTGAAGAGAAAAAAATAGACTTCACTCCCATATATAAATAGTAAATTGAGTGATATGATTACATCAGTTATTTCTTCACATTTTAATATTGCATCTAATGTAGAACCAAATACTGATAGGTTAATTATTAATTGAAAAACCGCTACTGATAAAAATCAATATTATGTATGTAATATATGTTAAGTGCGCTGAGATGCAGCAATAGAAAAGTTGAGCAGAGTAACAATACGATGGCTTAGCGCTTTTGAGGGCTTATTATGTCATCATATTCATAGTAGAATCAGAATACAAAAATGGTGGAACACATATAGGCAGATATTATTCAAATTTAAGTGAATTATAGTTTAGTCTTATCCATTTTTTGGAGAGGGTGAAGCATTAATATTAGGACACAATAAACCATTGAAAGCACTAAACCATTGTATTGTTATGCTGCTCAGTTTCTCTATTGCTCCGTAGCATACTTAACATATACTGTATTACAATTTGTACAAGAGATGTCCATGCATTTTCAGTACATACTATATATAAAAGATAAAACAATTGCAATTATAATGTTTTCATATAAAGTAGTTTGTAAGTTTGGGTTAAGTTATATAGGTGAATTGAAATATGCATTAAAAAAAAAAAAGGATTCTTAAACATAAACTATTGTATAAATAAATAACATTACCATGTGCTCAAATTTAAACCAGTGTTTGCAGAATATTCATTTAATTGCAATGGAAATTTCTGTTTTGATAATGCTTTTATTTTGAATCTGGAAAATGATTTGAGGAAGAAAAAAAATCAAAGGGATGTATGAATACGATAGATAATTTATTAAATAAGCAATATATACACAAATTAAGAGTTGGCCACTCACTTTGGAATATTGTATGATTTTAATGAAATTTTAATTTTCAAATTTTAGCTGTAAATGTCACAGGAAATAATAGTACTGCTGTAAATAACTTTAAATATTTATTTGTAAGTTAGTATAATAAAAATTGTAGTATCTGTATTAATTCCAGTGAATTGTTTCATTATCTGTTATTGTGATAATGAATGTGCTAATAGCTATAACAAGCTTTATTGATAAATGCCACAAGAGAAAGCATTTAAAAATCTCTATCTAGAAATTATCCCCACCCCCAAACCAGTTTCGAGCTATTGGCTCTTTTCAGTGAAGCGCTAGTATATTTCAGACACTAGATCTAAAATACCAACTCAAAGCCAGCACTTATCTGATACTTAAAAATGTGAAAATTTCAGACACCTATATGTGTTCAAATCCAGCTATACCATATATTAATAGCTTTAGCAATATAACATTAGTTAAGACTTAAAAACAAAGTTATAATAGTAAATAAAATCAAGTCATATACATATATTAATAAAAATCAAGTCAAAAAATGTGAAAATTTCAGACACCTATATGTCTTCAAATCCAACTATACCATATATTAATAGCTTTAGCAATATAACATTAGTTAAGACTTAAAAACAAAGTTATAATAGTAAATAAAATCAAGTCATATACATATATATATATTAATAAAAATCAAGTCATACATCACATGACTTAATTTAATAAGCTTGTACTACAAATGTAATACAATGAGCGTACTAATATCTCTTAACAAGCTTTTCCGAATATCTCTATCTTCAAATTGTCTAAATATCCTAGCACCTCACTGATGATAATGACAGCTTGAAATCGGTTTGGGGTTAGGGACATTTGGAAAAACTTGTTAAGAGCTATTAGCATGCTCATTATATTACATATCTATATATATTTTAAAATCACAAATGACTTTCTTATATTTCAAATACATGGTTATAAACATTGAAAAAAAATACACTTTTCCCCCCATATTTTGTGCATTAATGAAAGAAGTTAAAAGATTATATAAAAAAAAAAAAAACGTATATATATAACTAGCAAAAAATATAAAGAAATAAGTACAGTTAAGACTAAAAAATATAATAATTTCTAAAGTAATAAAATGTGATTAGCAATCATTTATATATATATAGTGAAAGAGTGTTATAATCAAAGATGCTTAAAACATGATATTTGCAAAGTGAATTTTATATAATACAGACATACATGCACATGTTAATCATTAAAGATAAAACAGTTAATGATAATAAACATTTAAAAAAAGTCAAATAAAGACTAAAAAAACAAAAACAAAAAACAAAACCCTTAATACAAGATTCAAATTTCAACATGAACAGCTATACCAAATATATATCTAAACTTGTCATCCGCAATATTTGAATTATGACCAAATCTTAAATAGAACTACATACTTAAAGTTTAATGCAAATATTAAAGATGTTTTTTGTTATTTTTGAGGAGTTTAAGAAACTTCAAAAAAAAAAAGTTGTTTAAACAAATGTGACTTATAGCATAAAAAATTATTTGTTTTCTATGACTGGATATGATGCAATATTATATTTCTATGAATGCCATTTAAACTGCAACATATTTTAAAATATCTTTATATTATGAATTCCTTATTAAAGATTGTAGATCTACCTAAGATTTGATCATAATTATTATATTGGAAAATGAGACTGGTAACAATACCAATGAAATTGTTTAGAAGAAAATTCATGTCACATATAAAGGTTTTCTGTTTTTTTTTTTTAATGTTCACTGATAGCACATAATTTCAGTTATTCTAACTATTTGTAAAATGGCAATTTATGATTAAATATTACATTCTGTTTACTTAGATATACTACCCCAATTTATATAAATGGATCAGCACACACCCTTATACAAAAGTTCAAATATATGCAATTTAAAATAATATACTGCACAGTATAACTTATATTGCATAGTATAAAATATATTATAATAATAATAAATAGATGAATGTTTATAATCAAACTTTATAAAAAAAAATTAACAAGAAAGAAAACAAAATAGCATAAAAGGTTCAATGAAAGTTAGTAATTTTTTTTTGTTAAGACATAATTCAGGGTCTTTCCGTATACTATTTGAAAAAATAAACATTAAAAAGATTAAAAACTTTATAGCAAAAAAATCACTGATTAATAGAAAGGAAATACACATATATTTTTTTTAAAAAGCTTTTTATATAACTTTTGAATGAATTCAATATTTATGATAATCTTAATTCATTTGTTAATTTATTTAAATATTGACTTGAGATATTAAATGACTACAATTTATTAACTTTAGTATATAAATTTCTAATTTACATGAGACAGTGAGCAAGTGAAACAAAATCACAAGTGGTTAATTAAAAAACAACATATATATAAAATAAGGATAATTTTTAAAAAATGCTATTAGTTTGCATTCTGACTTCAAAAGAGAAAAAAAACTATCCTACAATCTTTACACATTAGTAATATCAAATTAGATTATCTAAATCAACCCATAAAAGACAACCAATTAAAATAACCAAACACATTGAATGGTATTAAGACTTTGAGCAGTAATTACAACATGCTTTTTAATAATAAAACAGTTCTGTAGAATTAATTAGTGGAAACAGATCTCCAATGAAAGCATTTAATCCAAAAAAAATCTGAATAATATCAGTAATTTCTTAACATTGATCAATACACATTTACTATAAAAAAAAAAATCATACTAAACTTGAAAACATTATTTAAATTGTCAAAAATATAAATCTTAAACAATTTGGTAAAAGATTTACTAATTCATATTAAAGAGCAAATAGCATTCAAAAATGAGTATAGTCATTCTAATTAGCTCAAGAAAAATAAATAATAGAAAGACAAAAAATAAAAAGTGAAATATAAAATATAAATACATTCACAAATGTCACTAAATAATTCTTTATTACATTTTGCATCTGTCTATTTAATTCTTCAGCAGCAAACTTTGTTTTTAGAAAGATTTCTTTACCTTGCATTCATTATATCAATCCTCAGTATTATCTTACCAATGAAAACAAAACACATGATATTTCTGTAGTTTTCCAAAAGTAATATTTAAAACTAAAATGGGGATTGTTTCTTCTAAGAATACCATATTAATGTCCCCACAAAATACTTTTTAGGATATCTATTATCATTTATTCATTTCATATGGAAATCCAGTGAAATTATGGTTTTGCAATAGTAGATTGAATAGCTGGATAACATGAATATTGGCCTTATAATCTTTTTATTGGAATTTTTAGATTCAAATGGAATATACTTAAAATATCTTTTGCAATTAATTTCTATACTATAATTCAGGCAAAATAACAATCTTATAAACAAATAATTTAACTGCAGTAGTAATATATCTATGATAAAATAACTACAGCTTTTAGTATGTTAAGTGTGGTAACAGCATATTGTGGTCTACGTTACATCTTTAGTATCTGAATTCATAATTCTCAAGTTGATAACTATATAAGTTAAAAATTGTTGAAGATATTTCTTTGACTACTGACTGATAAAAGATTTGTGTTTTAATAAACATTATTTATTAAATCAACTTCCTTTATAAGTTGCATTCAAAACATGAAGAACATTCTGTAGATCATTTTTTGAATTAGCAAAAATAATTCAATCAACAAGCTTACTAAAAGTGTAGAAGCTGAGATGATGAAGCTCTTGCTTTTAATAAGTAAAAACTCCATCTTTTAATCTCTATTGCATCCTGATATCTATTACATAAAACCATCAATAAACTATTCCAAAAATTACTGTTATAAAAATGAAAAGCACAATTGGCATTAAGATACATCCTCATTTATTACATCAGATTTTCAACCAGCAGTAATAATTATCCTTTCATTCCATCATATAAAAGTGTATAATATGAAAAAAATTTGGTGAATAGTGAATTAATTTCAAACACTGTCACATACTTACAGTAATTGGATTATTACACAGGCATTCATAAAAACTTTAAGAATCGGAAGTGACAAAGATGGGTTGTGATCCATAAACTTTGAGTTTGAATGTCACTCTATCACTACACTAACGTAAGCAAAACAAAATCATACTAAATCTTGATAGCTATTCATCTACGACAAGCAGTAATATATTTATCAAACTCCATCAAAGTTCTTTTGCAGTAATGGATAACAATATTTCATGATAATTTCTGCAGTTGTCTCCTATAAATTGGATCAATAAAAATATCCTTTAAAATATACAGCATAATTTCATGGATTTTTATTCTAACAGTTTTAAAACTAATATAATACCACTATAGTTTCTCCAAATATCTCATAGACTTTCCATTTTTAAAATTAAAAAAGCTGTTTTAAATGCATTAATCTGGATATTTTTATCTAAATTTAAATGAAAAGGGGGGATAGATATATCATTAAAAGCAATCATCTAAATTCTCACATCTTTATTAAAAAATTGAGCAAAATCTATTTAAAATATTATCCTTGTCATATAAAAAAAATGCCACCTGTGGATTTTTAATAAGATTTTCATTTCATTTTTTAGAACCATATGCTACTTTCAATGAGGAAAAAAAAATCTACAAAAGGCAGTAATCAACAAATGATTATATTTTCCAATAGTTTTCATCAGGAATGATTGTTTAAAGCACCTAGGTTTAACACAAATGTCTTTTTTTTTTAAAAAAAAAAATTTAATTACATCTTTTTTGACTTTATATTATTACTTTCAATCTTATTACCATCAACTTTTAACAATTTATTGGCACTTGTTCATTGTTAGACTAATATCCAGTGAAATAGCTCTTTAAATAACTTTATTTGCAGTGCAAGGAATGGCTTTAAAATAGCATATATATTTTTTAGAATTATTATTTAAGCCAATAGCCACAATATCTGGATTACATTTTGATTTGATCTTTAATTTTTTGATTTAATCGTGTGCTACGAACTTATCAATATAAATCTCAAAATCATAAGAAAATTCCCCAAATATTTTTCCACATTTATATTGCTGTTTTCCTTTGAGTAAACTGAATTAATCAATAAGATAAAGAACAAAGATTAAGTCTGGCTCTCTTTCAATGAGACTAGATAAAGATGCAAAACCAAGAGCAAGAAATGTGTGATATGAGCTGGAAGATCAAGTAAACAGAATGAAGACTCATTTAGAAAAATGCAAAGAAACCAGTAGCAACGATGAGAATGTATAATTTTGATAAGTTTTTAAAGCTTTGTTTTTTTTCCTTCTATAAAAACTATTTTCTCTAAGATAGATTTTACAGTTAATAAAATTCATTTCTTATGCTAAAAACTCTAAACCCTCAATAATTTTTCTTTTATTTGTATTGGTCTATCTATTTAATTTTTAACAAAAAGATATTAACTGCTGGAAAAACTGTTTTAAAAATATTTAGAAAAACTTTGTTTTATATACAATTACTGATTATGACTTAAATCCAGAAACCGTTAAAATAATATACAGGCCAAAAAATATAATTTTGCAAGTCTTTCCTTTTTTTTTTGTTTGTTATTTTTATTTGCTTATGACCTCTTTCTGAACTTACAACTCTGATAGCCTGATTTTCTCAATGCTCTAAGGACAGTTATAGTTCAAAAAGATTTATTATTTTCTTATGCAATAATTTTTTATATATTTTGGAATAAATTTCATAGCATTCATAAATCTAAAATTTGTTTTATCTTACATTTATATAAGTTTTCAAATCTCTATCTACTTTATTATGAATTCTTCTCTCATAATCAAATTTACCTGTAATCCTTTGGATTATTATTTGTGCTTTTTCATAATAATTTATGTTGACATGAAAATTTCACTATTCAATTGCATTTTTCAATAGACATATAATGTTTTTTTCACTGTTTGTTGTTTTGATACAAACAGAGCAATTATGAGTAATGACAAACTAGCTCAAAATACAAGTATACACAGGTTATAACTTTAAAATATGAACTCAACATGTAATTACATTCAATTTTTGTATTCCATATATGAAACAGATAATAACTAAATGGATACAGCAAACAAAATGCCTAATATTAACACTGTTTATATATATATATATATATACATACACATTAAAAGCTTGAGCCTAAACTAGTCAATAAATAATCAAAATTATCCCAAATTCACAATTAAACCAGACTAGCCAAGAAAATAACTTCTAAAACACTACCAATGGTTCTACTGCTAGAAGTAGATTTCTCAATTGGAAAGAACTACAAAATAACATATTTAAACTAAACATTACCCACAATTCCACTTACTTCCCATACACCCTTAATATTAAAAGAAGTTAATTGCTTCAGAATCATAAATTTTTAATAATAAAGATTCTTTAATTCTTCTTCTTATTTCATTTCTCTCAAAGAAGACAACCTTAGCTTCATCAAAATTAATAGTGTGGCCTGTACCTTTTTCATGGATATATAAAGCAGAACTAAGATATTTCTTTCTAACCCTACTTTTATGTACCTTTATTCTTTCATTTAAGCTTAAACAACTCTGATCTATATATACTTCTTACAATATTTGTAATGATGTAAAGATAAAGAAAAATATGATTTTATTTCTTTGCCATTTAAATTGTCTTATAGTAATTTGTTTGGAAATAAGAAAATTGCTTGAAAAAGGAATATTATTTTGAATAATTTATTAAATAATACAAAGGAAATTTTTGATAGAAAGACTATTCCTGGAGTAGTGAATATTATCCCTTGTTTTTGTAAGAAGGTATATATAGGTCAGAGTAGCTGAGCTTAAATGAAAGAATATAGATACATAAAAGTAGGGTTAGAAATAAATATCTTAGTTCTGCTTTATATACCCATAAAAAAGATACAGGCCACACTATTAATTTTGATGACGCTAAGGTTGTCTTCTTTAAGAGAAGTGAAATAAAAAGAAGAATTAAAGAATCTTTATTATTAAAAATTTATGATTCTGAAGCAATTAACTTATTTAAAGGTTCTTTTAATACTAACAGTGTATGGGAAGTGGAATTGTGGGTAATGTTAGTTTAAATATGTTGTTATTTTGTAGTTCTTTATACTTGAGAAGTCTGCTTGTAGCAGTGAAACCATTGGTAGTGTTTTAGAATTTATTTTCTTGGTTAGTCTGATTGAGTTGCGAATTTGGAGCAATTTTGATTATATATATATATATAATCAATAGAGAATTGTTGAAATGATATATAAGTGAGCTCTTTTCTTATGAAGGATTATTATTACACATGTACATTCAATTTTGAAAGCCACTGTGTGCATGTGTGTACATATATAAAATGAAATTTTTTTTACAACCAACTTAAATAATATTTAATTTCCTACTCAAATCCAAATAATCTTACTTTACTTTTTATACCATTTACATAACTCAATAAATTAAAAAAAAAAAAAATGAAAGAAAGTATTTTATTACTGTCCTTTAAAATATTATCCTAGAAAATATAAATATATAAAATTATATTCAAGGACTTGAATATAAGCAAGAAAAAAAAGCGACTCCATTTTTATTGAATTTAATGTTGAGAAAATTACATTAAAATAGAAAAATTCATGAGATTTATAAGATAGATCAATTTGTGTATATAACTAATATCACATTCTGCAATGTGGATGCAATAGCATCCTGCTTATAATTCCCCAAATAAATAAATAAATGATATTTTACTAGAAAAGATTTATAAGAAGGAAAACATCAAATACTATTTAATATTAAAAAATACTTGTTTATGTAGAGATTGATGGATGGGCAGATGTCCATAATAAATCAATGGGTGCATAATAGTAATGGATGCATAATAGTAAGGGAATGAGTATTTAATAGATACTTGTAGATATATGGAAATCTACATACATAAGAATACCTGAAGCAGATCAAGAAATATAAAAAAGAATTAAAGTGTTTTATATATTCATTTATGATCAATAATGCACATAATATCAAAGATAATTGCAACGATATGAATGCAATAACTTGTGGCTGTTTGGCACATCTTTTGAATGTGTTATCCAATGACCATCAATTTCAAAACCTGAAAAAGTATGTTGGCAATTGTAAATATTTTTGTAACAACCATTTTGCAAATGGCATTTTCAGACAATGATATTTAAAAACTTATCATGCTAATGAAACTCGCTGCTTGGATGCTAATATTAAAAATAAACCAATTTTTCTAAAAATATGCAAAAATAATTATAATAAAATTATAATAATGTGTTATGTTTAATAGCAATGTTCAAGATACGATGTGCATTTTGAAGCCAATCACCAAGACTCTCGATGAATTAAAAAATAAATAAATGTATGTTCCACTGCACTCATTATCTATATATCTATGGAAACCATTTAAAAACATATATGGCATGAGACACAATATGAAAATATTAAAAAGAAATTTAAAAACAAATATACCATAGCTTTAACCCCAGGTCATTTTTTGCTTGCATGCTTGATCTTAAGTAAATCAATAATACTGAACTTCAATTAAATGAAGATAAAAAAAATTGGGACTTGATTTTGCAAACTCAATATTATGAATCAAATTTTCTATTACCATTAACAGTGAAGTTCTATCATTTCATGAATCATTTTTCACTGAATGTCACAAATGTCAGATTATGAATGGTGGAAGTAGCAAAAAAAAAACTGCAATTGAAAAAGTTAATCATAATATATATATTCATTATTATTAAACAATTTATGACTACTCAATTATCTTTGGCTAGTATAGAAAAAATATATTTTAAAGCTTCAAATCAGAATTGAAAAAGAAAAGATCCCAAAGTAGCATTTTTATTCAAAGTGTTTAATGCTGTTGTTATTATTCTGTTTCCCTGTTTTGCATTGTGTATTATTACTTAATTAAATTTAATTGGAGAAGTAATAAGTAGGATTAATACTTAATATTAATTTATTCTTATTTTCAATTTTGTTTATTTCTGAGTGTATTTTGTATGCTAAATTACTGTGCATAATCTATATAAGCTTAGATTTAGTAGGAATAACTAGTGTAAAAAATTGATATTTTATTGAAAAATGGAAATCATATCAATGCCTAATAACTTAAGATTGTTAATGTTAAAAAGCATTAAAATATTATTAATCAAACTTTTTAATGATAAAAAAAAAAGTTTCATAGTATTAATATAATAAGTAGAATAGATTTTGTCATTAAAACATTACAGCAGAAAAATCTAGTCCCCCCCCCCCCCTGCACACAATTTCTCCAATTCTGATTTTAATACACAAATATTTTTATAATTTCTAGATAGATGTTGGACTTTAACTTTTACATTTAATATTGTTTATGAATCTCCACATTCAATTTATTATTATGTCATGCAGAAAATGTCTCTTTTTTATTTTAATCAAGTCATTCATTAATAATATAATCATTGCCAAAGAACCAGTCAAGATTCTTATTTTTAGTGAACACAAGAAAAGACTTAATGTATTCATGTCACAACCTTTAAAAAAATTTCATGTTTTAATAATATTAAAATTTTGAAAATCCAAATTGATGATTTTAGTATCTAATAGTTGCTGAAACTTAACACAATAAGTAATGATTCTAAAAAAAACCCTTCAAATTTCATACCAATATATTTAAAATAGGCCCTACTTTTTAATGAAAGGATTACTTTAATCTTGTAATGTACTAGACTATGGGCAAACTATGGATCATGGGTCAGATGCAGCACACCTAGAAGTTCTAACTGGCCAACTGCAGATTTTAAAACAATAGTATAGAAATTTCCAATTTCAATGTTTTAAAAAAATTCATTTAAGGGCGTATTCCATTTTTTGCAAATGCGAAAATTTTTATAGAAATTTGAATATTTTTTGCATATGCAAAATATAATTGTGAGAATTTATATACAAAGTGATTAAAACCTTTACATGTGCAAAAAATGGAACTCACCCTAATAAATATGCATAAAATTATTAAATATACTTATTTGCTTTTATATTTAAATTCAAAAAAAAATAGAAACAAGATTTTAAAAAAAGAATTTGAATTTATTGCCTATGAGTTTATATTTACAACAAGAGAGGCACTAATACTTGTCCACATGACCATATTAAATAACATTAGTCGGTTTGGGAATGTGCACAAAGCGGAAACCTACCACTGAATGGAAAAAATGATGGTCAGATCGATGCATTCCAGCTTCATAAATGTTGAATGTGATTGTCATAGTGGTGAAATTATTAAAAAGTAATATTGTTATTGGTGCTTGTTAGTTTTATTGTGGATATTTGTAAAATATTTCAACCCCAAAATGTCTACTAAAAACATGAAAAGTTGCTTCAGAGTGCCATGTTTTCAAAGATGAATAGACCTGGCAGTACTTTTTCACAATTGTAAAGAATAAATCACTGTGTCTTAATCGTAGCAGTCTTTAAAGAATACAAATTTTTCCTGCCCCTTCACTTCTAAGGATAAAAATTCCAATTATGAAGCAATGTCTGAATATGAAAGGAAACAAAAAATGAGATCTTCACAAAAATTATCAGGTCACCAAAATTTTTTTTAAAGAAAATAAATAGTTCACAGAAAACAGCTATACATGCAGGTTATATTATAGCATACAATATGATATGATGCACTGTGACTTCTCCTTAAACGGAGTCAGGAATCTCTCAGCAGCTATGCCCAGAGAAACCTATTAGCCACTTTACCTTCCTTTTCCATTGTCCACCCTAAGTTTTCCCATAATCTGCTCCATCCCATTTCCACAACATAATCTTTGTCAACTCCATGACCTTCATATCTAAATCCCCCTTATCTTTTCCCAAACCTAGCATAAAAACCAATAACTCACTTTCTGTATAATCACTTTGTTCATATTTAATCTTCCATAACTTCATTATTTGTACCCTTTCTGCTTCCAAGCATTTACATTGAAGTAACAGATGCCTAATATTTTCTATGCCTTCCTTACACAACTTGCAGACTATATCACCCATATTTTTCCATTTATGTGTATATTCCCTTGTTGCTAAAGATCCCTTTCAAGCCTTAAACAATAAACTACTTTCCTTACTATTATCATAAATTAACTCGCACCCAATGTTCCGTTTACTTCTATATATATTTACTCTCCATACTAGTTCTCTATCTCTCCAACTCCCTATTCTTTATTAATGCATCTATTCTTCTATCCCACTCCTTACAACTATAACACTCAACAATCCTCCTAACACAATCATCCCACCTTTTGTACAAGTATACTGACATAACTTCTTTATCCAAATCTTCTACATACCACATTAACCTTTCTCACCCACCTTGTTGTCTGCCCTTTACTTGTAACCCAATTGAATACTATTTTGGCTAATCTTTTACAATATTATTAAAAGTAATAAAGCTCTCTCTGGTGGGGAGTTTGTTAAACACTATATGCTCCAATTATGTGATGTTTTATATGACAAAAAAAAAACATTTTTTTTTTGAAACTGTAAGCTTATTTAAAAAAACTGTAACTTCTACAGTCAAAGCTATAGATAAAAATCTGGTATCACAGATGGAGTCAAAGATTGATCAATTTAAATTCTGCTCCATTGTTATGAATGAAAGCCCTGATATAAATGATACTGCTCAGGTAGTATTATTTATAAGAGGTGTTGATGAAAACTTTTCTATTATTGAGGAATTGGCATGCATTTGGTCATTAAAAAGAACATCAACAGGGTCTAATATTTTTCATGAATTTCTGCAAGGGTTTTCAACTTTGAAGGTACCCATGACAAACATATGAGCACAAGTATGACAGGAAAGGATTTGTTGGGTTTAATCAAAAATATCCTGGGAACAATGTTGTCTTTCTACATTGTGTTTTATATCAAGACGCCCTGTGTAAATTTGCCTTGAATACGAAACTTGTGCTTTATGTAATGTAAATAGTATTCAATCTCATGGGCTTACTCATAGACAATTTCAAGATTTTAATGAGTCCATGCAATCAGAATACTCGATGTATTACATGAAAGTAAGATGGCTTAGAGCAGGATGCATCTTTGAGGGAGTTTGGAAGCTGAAAAACAAGATAGTGTCATTCTTACATGAGAAACAGCACTCTAAGGAGTGTGAAATGTTGGAAAATACAGCATGGCTTTAGAACTTTGCATTTTTCACAAATTAACTCGGTGACATGAACAAGATGAATATCAAAATGCAAGGGGAAAAAAATCAATTTATCTGATATCTGGGGCCATCTCAGAGGTTTTAAACTACAACTTGTTATGTTTGCTAATCAGCTAGCTAAGAATGACTTGTCTCTCTTCTTGATATTAAATTCAATAGCCTAATAAAGACAAGCTTAAGAACTATGAAGATGGCTTGAGAAAACTTCATCTTGAATTTGAACTAAGATTTCAAGACTTGATTGCCATTGACAAAAGACTTGGATATTTTCAGCATGCCTTTTAATGTGGACTGTGAAGTAGTGAGATTGGATTTGCAGTTTGAATTAATTGAATTGCAATCTAATAATCCTCTTGTTTCTCAATGTCTTAAAATTATAATTATATAAGTTGTCAAAATCAAGTTTTCCAAATCTGATATCTCACTCCCAGAAAGTTAGAGCTATGTGAACATGTGTTTTCTACAATGAAACTTTGAAAGTGTTGTATTAGAAATAGACTGACAGATAAGCATTTAACTTCACTTCTCAGAATCAGTACATCCCAATTTGAACCAGATTATGAGGAACTTTTAGAAATGCAGTCACAGCTTCATCCATTGCATTAATATTAAAGAATTTTCAACATATACTTTTTTTTTTTAATCTTTATTGCACTTTATAACAAATTATATTGGCTTGTTTTTTCTTTTTTAGCCAACTCCTAAAAAAGTTTGTCCGTCATTGCATTAGACCATGATTTATCTAACAACCTGCACTTGTTGCTTGTATAATACAAACTTTGGTAATTATAACGTAATCGGGCTTGGCCACTTGATGGCGTTGTTGGCAGTCAAAAACAATACAATACAATGTTCGGGGCCATGTTATATTTTTAAATCGAATCATTTTTTTTTTATTTAGTTATTAATTTATTGATTGTTATAACTTTTTTTTCATGCCTTTTTATTAAAAAAGTTGTTTAATTTTAATTTTGTATTTAGTAAACGACAATCCTTTTTTTTATTTTTAAATTGCTGTTTTTGGACAAAGCTGCTACTCTGCGATGTCTATTTAGCGATGTCTTTCGCTTAATTATTGGTAAACGACAACCTTTTTTTTTTATTTTTAAATCGGTTTTTGGACAAAGCTGCTACTCTGCGATGTCTATTTAGCGATGTCTTTCACTTAATTATTGGTAAACGACAACCTTTTTTTTAAATTTTAAATTGCTGTTTTTGGACAAAGCTGCTACTCTGCGATGTCTATTTAGCGATGTCTCGCTTAATTATTGCTTTCTACATAACAAAACAACTGTGTAGGATTAGGGTTAGTTAGGAGGTTAGGCTTAGGGTTAGTGTTCTGTTGTTTGTAATGCTAAAATAAAAGATATCAAAATTGTAACCGTAGGACAAAAGAAAGAAACTCAAACTTTTTTAAACAACAACAAACACATATAAATGTCTTATTTACTTATTAAACATGTTTATAATATGTGCTTTCTATGAAATTTACAAAAAATCGTGTATATTTTTATTGGACAGCAGAAATACTCGGCTTCTGTTGTCGGCAACTGCAGAAAAAGTTGATCGCCATCCATTTTATCAACTACGTGGTATTTCACGTGAAAATGAGATTTCGCATGAGATCGGCCAAATTCTTTTTTATCTACCCTCGGCAAGCTTTTACACCTTACACATACTCTAAACAAGGATGTGGCCGTTTAGAAAATTACTATAAATTCATGTTTATTAAATAAATTATAAATACAAATATTGTGTAACGTATATTGTAAAAATTTGACTAATCCAACTAAACACACCTATATATCAAACTGTAAATGAAAGATAAGTGTGTGGATTCACAATAACTGTCGCAAAGCAGAAATAGGCCGTATTATTTCTGCGTTACGCATCATAAACGGCCTTCTAATGGCTAAGACAAACATAGATGTTTTCTATAGCCATAAGTCAGGCCTTGTAAACGGCATTTGTTAGGTGTTTTGGCGAGCCAGAACGCCATCAAGTGGCCAAGCCCGATTACGTTATAAGTACCCAAACTTTTTCTTATTTCTTGATTCTCAACTAGTGTGAATGCATCAAAGTCACATTATAATAATTTTTCTACCTAAATAAAGTATTTGATGATGTTTAATCCATATATGTAAGACAAAAATTCAATAATAGAGCATTCCTGTTTACAGGACCCATACTCTTCTTAATTCCATTAACTTCTGGCAAAGTTTATTAATTCTACCAACTTGTGCATTAAAGTTTTCCAAAGTAAAATCATCTATTAATAGTATTGATGAAATACTACTCTCTAGCAAGAAGTAAAAGTTTTCTTTTTAAATTGTCTGAATCTAATGTTGGAGCACAAACACCAATAAAATAGACATTTATACCATCACTAGCCCCAGAATTCCAAAATAAGAAAATACCAAATTAGAACTTACAGAAAATTCAACATGCAAATTCTTTCACTTTGTTATCAGCTCTTCCAAAAAAAACTTATAGTCACCTGTTTACTTAATTAAACTTCTTTGCTCTGGAAGATAATTTTCAATAAAAGCAGATCTTGAATCACTCTTTACCCAGGTCTGGCATCTATTCTGGTATTGAAGATTTCACATTAAACAAATTCCCATGTTATGTTTTTTTTTAAAAAAAAAACATCACTACTATTAGCAGCTTTACAATTATTTCTATTATTTTGGTGATTTAACCAGATTGTACAAGGATGGGTCATTTTTAGACTATCCTTTTCTACAGGATTTTACTTTTATGATAAGCAGAAAGATCCCTAAAGGGAACTCATTATCAAAGGTATTGCCTTGTGCAAAATACAAACTAAAGATTCATAGTCTTCTAAACCTATTCCTATCATTGTTTTCTCAATATTGAAGGCTTATACACACCACAAAAAATAGAAAAGATCGAAGTGAGAATTGCTATGATGCTCAAATATACAATGTTAGTGCAGAAAAACAAGCGTTTGCATAAAAAAAAGTAATTGAATGATTTATTGCATGGGAGGTCATACAAAATCCAAGCATTGAAAGAGCAGTCAAAGTCACAATCCAGAGCTCTCCATTCTATCATTTTTCTAAACCACAAAAGACCAATGATAGAAACAATAAGGCAAAACAGCATAGAAGAGACAGAAAAGGTTATTTGTAATTAAAATTTGACAAAAATCTTTTCTTACAAGAAATCACATGGTATTTTGGTCAGATATTGCTTATTAGTTGTTTTTTTTAACCTTTACATTTCAAAATCATTCACTTATCTATCACCTGTAGACCCTATCAGGAGCCTGACTTTAGTATCTGACATCTATTTTCTAGCAACTGCTAACTTTAATAGTAACTCTGCTCTTGTTTATTATTGTATTTTTCATAGTTACAAAACAGATACAATTTAATTATCATTCTGATAACATTCATCAAAGGATAGAAAAAATAAAGTTAAGTATGACTAAAATAGTCAAATAAAAAGTAAACATTTACAATTTATTTCTTTACACTAAAAAATATACTATCAGTTAGGTATATTTACATGATTGTGTAAATAATATTGCATTTTTCCTCATATTTAAAAATATCTATAAATCCTGTTTATCTACAATTTTATATTTCTACTAAACAGAATAAATATTTGAAACACAGGCACCCTTCATATAGCTGGAGTCTAATTATAAATATAAAGAATTTGAACACAGACTTTCAAGCACCCTACAACTATCCACATTATTCCATACCACTGATACACATGCCTATACACATGTAAAAAAGATAAATAATCACCAATATATATATTCCGTGCTGAATCAGCATTCATCAGTTGGTCCAGATTATTATCTCCCACACACATATATAATCAGTACTCAGTTTATATTAAGATAGCAAACTGTCACACTTTAATGGACAGGCTTCAATCTACTCCAACCTAAAACTCTTCAGCCATCCATACCATTAAAATCTGACGATGGAATAAATGGCTTGTAATTCAAAATCTTGGTATTGTGATGAAAACAGTTCATAATTTTTTTTATGGAACTTCAGCATTTATTCCTGTGTATTGTAAAATGCAAATCAGATATTTCTTTATTAGAAAATTTGATTTTTTCTTTTAGTAAAAAACTTACTGGTTAATAAATCAGAATAATATTATTAGAATACAACTATGATCTCATGACTTCAAAAAAGCAAGGCAAGAGGAAAGATTGTTTCATCTCTTATTTTGAATAGTCTAATTGTAATAATTATATTTGCACTAAAAATAAATTTGATGATATTGTACTTTATTTTGTTAATGCAATATTTAATGCCCTGCATAGTTTAGCACAGTGATCAAATAATAGATTCAAGAACTAAAGTTTTATAAACCAATTTCCAGCTGAAGAAAACAAAAAACTCTTTGGTCATGTGAGAGGGACTGTTATGTTCAACCAATCAATTTTATACTAAAGCTTCTTGTGATTCCAGAGTGAAGTGCAGTATTATTACTTCCCTAATAATAAGGATATTACTGACTTTAATTTTAAAAAGGAAACTTAGATAAATAAAATCTCTCTTCAATTGATTAAAGCTGATGTTTATCTTGAAGTCAAAACAGATTCAGCAGAATGTACTTGCTAATATGACTGAAAAAATGTGGAGATAAAAAAAGAGAAAAATTCTCAATCAGTTTTGTAACAGTACTTTTAAATTTCTTAAGTAAAATATTTGAGAACTTGAATTTTGATAGAATTTTCCATTTTGTAGACAAAAAAAAATATTTTGAAAAATATTTATAGGTAGAAATTTTTCATTATAAATATTCAGTCAAATTGAGAATTATTTTTTTCTCACATTTAATGGATGCTGAAATATATATATAACAAATATAGGTTTATTATTTAATAGGTATATAGTTGATAGAATTTATTATTAATAATACATATTACACCATAATATTATCATTATACAATGACAAATTAAACAACCACTTTTTTCTCTTAAAATATATATGTTCTCCAACGTTATAAATAAATGCATAAAATTTCTTATTTATTTCTTGAAACATTGGAAATGTATAATATGTGAATTTATATATATGTTCATTAGTCAATATATGGAAATAAAGTTTTTGGAAAGAAAAAGTTTTATGCATTTATCTATAATTAATTGATAAATCGACAGGACAATTTAAATTTTGCAAACAAAAATGATATGTATTTTATATATATATAAAGAACATATTTATTAGTCCACCTGTGAAATTTTAGTTTCCATTACTTATGACTGTTAATATTTGATAGTACATTTTATTTAATTAAGTAAGTAAATTTAACTTTCAAAGATTTAAAGAATCATTTCTAACAAAATTGTAAATAATAACTCCACTTTCTGTATTTATGTCAATTTATTTATGTGGCAAAAGATGAAGCATAAGTAAGTCAGTAATAGCCAGAAGTTAATAAAGAATGTATAGTACAGAGGTCCCCAACCTTTTTGCACTTAAGAGCACATTCTATAATACCGGCCAGGTGGCGGGCACCATTTATTTTTTCAATGTGAATTTATAGTTGGATCTTGTTAATAATACACATAATGTACAAAAAATTATTTATTTATGCTGTACAAGTATAGTATGCCCTACAATTTGATTACAATATAATACAATAATTTATAAGAAATTTTAAAAATTAAATTTATTTGTATCGATAAATAATTTTTTATCATGTTAGAATAGCAGCAGCACACATAAAATGGTCTGTGGGCACCATGGTGCCCATGGGCATAGGATTGGGGACCCCTGGTATAGTAGATAGAAAAATATTCTAAAGATCTTCAACAACTAGAAAGTTAAATTTATTTAATTAATTAAATAAAACCTACTATCAAATATTTAGCAACCATAGATAATCATAATGAGTTTAATAAAGACTAAAATTTCACTGCCAGACAAATATGGTAAGTACTGAATTATTAAATTAAATAAATACAATGGGGTTGTGATATCTGCTATACTTTGTTCATGCCCTCTCACATGTAATGTGCATCATGTATAATAGTTCATGACTTGTCAATAATCTTCTGAATACAATATAATGTATTGTTCACTGAATTGCAAATATACAGTTCTTTTTAACATGCACAAAAATATATTAGACACTTTTTATATGTACAATAAGCATATATAAATTAAAATTATAGTATAAACAAAATTAAAAAAAAAAAATTATTGATCATAAATTCAGAGATATCATTTACATATAGGATATATTTACTGTGTGTTCACCCATTCTCATTCACTCAAAAAATAATAATAATAAAAAAAACTTACTATACTATATCTTAAATATATAGGGTATATGAGGACAGACTTTCACACAACCCACCACTCTATCCTAATAACACTGATACACCTAAACACATATATGATGAAAAGATAAATAATCACCAATATACATATTTCATGCTAAACCAGCAATCATCAGTTGGTCCAGATTATCATCTTTACACATATATACTATAAGTGCTCAGATATATATATTAAGATAGACAATCCTCATACTTTAATGGACAGGCTTCAATCTACTCCACACTCCAACTCTTCAACAGTCTATCCAATTGAAAATCTGATGATGGAATGCTCAAAGGCCACCCTGAGGCTAAGATTTTTGTCACCCCCATGTTGACCTAAGGTCAATCTGAATCCCACATGTACATGACATAATCCATTTAATACATATGCAAGGATGGGCAGACATCTCTACAATGTAATAACTGAAACACAGGCTTATTACACAGGTATATAATAAGCCTGTGTTTCAGTTATTGCATTGTAGAGATGTCTGCCCATTCTTGCATATGTATTAAATGGATTATGTCCTGTACATGTGGGGTTCAGATTGACCTTAGGTCAACATGAGTGTGACAAAAATCTCGGCCTCAGGGGGGCCTTTGAGCATTCCATCATCAGATTTTCAATTGGATAGACGGTTGAAGAGTTGGAGTGTGGAGTAGATTGAAGCCTGTCCATTAAAGTATGAAGAGGTCTATCTTAATATATATCTGAGAACTTATAGTATATATGTGTAGAGATGATAATCTGGACCAACTGATGATTGCTGGTTTAGCATGAAATATGTATATTGGTGATTATTTATCTTTTCATCATATATGTGTTTAGGTGTATCAGTGTTATTAGGATAGAGTGGTGGGTTGTGTGAAAGTCTGTGCTCATATACCCTATATATTACATATATTTAGACACAGGTATATAATAAGCCTGTGTTTCAGTTATTATACTATATCTTTATTTTTTTAAATAAAATGAATAACAAAAAGTCTGATTTTCATTGCAATTAAACAACTTCTAAATGATGTCCTTTTTCTTCAATAACTTTTCCTCTTACTGAAATTTCAGACTCTCTAGTTGTTTTAACATTTTTAAGTTCATCACCACTCCAAAATCTATATAGACATCTCTCAGTTAAATTCTTCAAACATTAAACTTCCTCATACAATATAAGATCACTTAATAATTCTTTTTTTCTGCCAGTACTAAAGTTATGACATTCATTTTATCACTTAAGGTAATTTACAAACTTTTTAGAATTTTATAAAACTTATAGCTTTACATGTAGAAAGCATTTTATTATGCAAAACACTGCATCATATCAAATTCAAGAAGGCTAATAAAATGAAGAATAAAATGTATATATCTGCAAAATAATCCAAAGAAACATTATTAATAAACATGATTGTGTTTGGAGTTCAGAGATCAAAAAATGGCTACTGTTGTATCATAAAATTTACAAATTTTAATAGTTTTTTTAATTGATGCACTTTTTTTCCCATTATTTAGATTTGTTTTTGGGTAGTGTATAATTAAAGTAGAATATATGGATACAGAATATATCCTGGATTCACTGTATGTCATTTAATATTCTAAAAATAAAAAGTTGATTTTTTCATTTATTATTATAAGAAAAAATAAAAGAATGGATTGTAGTTTTTGTTTTTTAATATAACCATCAATCCTATTAAATTTTTTCTTTTGCCAAGAAATTTTTTAAAGAATGGTAATAATATTGAAGTAGTTAAATGATTTTGAGATCAGACTGAAAAAAAAAAAAGATTTAAACTTAGTCCAGGAAAAGCTAACACTATTTGTCTTATTTTAAAAATCAAATATTGTAGTTTTAGCCTAAAATAGAAAGTTAGACTTTAAATATTTAACAGATAAATATAAAATTAATTATCATTACGCCAACTAAATAAAATGATTTTTAGAAAGCATAAGACTGTGGAAATTTTTACTAAGATTTACTAACACATGCTAAGAATCTACAAACAACAATGTAGTTGCTTTAACAAAATTCTACAATCAAGAATATGTTGCCAGGAAAGAACTCAATTGTCAATACAAGTATCATCTAAGTGACCAAAAAACAACTCAATCACTTATCATTTATAGTTTTTATGTAAAATGTTTTAGTGTGTGTGCACATACATACTTAAATTTAAAATAAATAAGCCAATAAATTTAAATATTTTTTATACATAAGTAAAATAATATTTTTTTTGTCACTTGTAAATATCAACTTTGAATAGATTTTTATTTGTTTTATATTTACAATACTTGTAAATAAATGCTATTAAATTTTAAAAAAATACAAACAAGGATTAAGAAATCTAATTTAGAATCTGTCTGATCTATGTATTATATATGATTGGTTTAAAATGAGGAAAGATAGGTAAAATCATGCTCATGACTGAGTTCAAATCCAAACCGTAAACATATTGGTAAAGGTATATGAGAATATGGTAATGAAGTCTATTGCCATGTTAGTACCTTAGCAAGTGATGTTATGTCTCATGGAAAATATATAAGCTGTAGTAATGTCTTTACTCTTATATATGTGTTGGAAGTAAGACATAGATGAAATTTATTTTATCTGGAGTAACAAGCATTTATGTCTAAAAAATATGATGGCAAATTTTCGTTACATTTTCTCATAAAAAATATGGTATCTTTTTCATTGCAAATAAGGTTCAATAGTAATCCTCATTATATTTATACTATAGTTGTAAGAGCTTTGTTTGATTTATAAAAGTAAGATTTTATAGACATTTGATATTCAATTACAATTTGACAGATTAATGTGAAATAAATGTGTGTTATTGATTATAATCTATTGTTTCCTCGGATACAATATTTACTGATTTTTCTGTTACAATATATATGCAATAATTAGATACTATATCAAAAATATATCTAACCAACCAGATTTACAATGCAGTCCTAACATTATTTATTCTGCTTATATTATTTAATGAAAACTATTTTTTTTTTAAATGGCAAGCAATTTATGTGGGCAATTTTAAGCTTTTAGAAATGATAATTTTCAAATACAGTATTGCATGAAGATAATTTAATTGCTTATAATAATTTACTTCTATCAATTATCTGTAATTATTTTATAAATATATCACTGAAGTAATTAATTTGTCACACCAAAACAATCAAATACTTTGCACTTTATTAAAGATATATTGTCAACTATAAATTACACTTTTGAGAATATATTAAAAACTTTATTCTTTTATAATAATGTAAATTGTAATCCTTGACTTAAAAACTAAAAACCTTAGTTCTGTTATTGATCCTATATTCATTCTCTTATATTCTTGCACTTAATATCTATCTTTTTTCCATTAATAAAAATTACATTCATTTTAATAAAAAAATTAGTAAACTACAAATCTAATTTATTAAGAATTAGTAAATGTTTCAATCCTTTTTAAAGAACTTAATTCCATGATGAATTTATTCCATTTAAAAATACAATGACTGTAAGATTAATCTTATCACAGTTCATATCATTAGACCAAAACAATTTTTTCAGCTATTATTCTGATTTTAAACATATCACCTTAATAGATAAAAAGCATGTTTACAGAAATTCAGGATAATCCCCCCCCCCTCCATGATTCAATTTAATCTAAATTTCATAGTAATAAACGAGAGTTGTTCTGTACTCTAATGCCATTTATAATTAGCTGAAGTTGTCAGTGGTTACCAGATGATGGTGCATTTAAATTCATGTTCCCAGATTGATTTCTGGATTTACTTTTATCAGTGAGACTTGGGATTCAAAGTTGACAGTAATACAGTTAAGCATCTAACAACTATTTTTAATTCCATTTCATTATTCAAGCTAAAAACTTGCAATCCAAAACACCACAAGTTTTTTGAACCCAATTCAAACTGGGAATTTAAAAGCTATATTATCTGGTATTCAATAATTATTTGAGCTTATTATACTAAAATAGACAAATGTTCTTATATGTCATATATTGTGTAATTCAAAGAACTGTTACTATTGAATGTCATAGTTTGCAAAAACCCACACACACATATTAAGTTTTAATAAAAAGAGAATTAAACCGTAAATTCAGCACAAGATTGCATCATATTTTAATTTTTTTTTTTAATAACCAGCACATCAGCATTGATCAGACTAATTCCAGATTTAACAAAGATTTTAATTTTTTTTGATAATAATTGTTTGATTATTTGTTGATCAATATAGGATTAAATATGAACAGCTGCCTGTTAAGTAAAAAAAAAATCTATGTTTCATCATCTGGCTCTAAACTTAACTCATAATCATATATTTTAAATGTAATGAGTACCCTGTGTGATCTACTGCAATCATAAAATGAGATTCAAGAGTTAAAAGTTCCTGGACAGATTTTCAGATGAATTAAGAAAAAAATCTCTCAGATTATCACAATTAAATGGAACTACTGTGATCAACTCATTACTTGGGTACTTGAATGTGCCATGATCTCCTGGTCAATTTACAATATAATTATTATTAAAAATGAAAGATTGAAATATTATTTCATATCTATATTATTCAAATAATTCTCAAAAAAAAAAAACCCAGATATTTTTAAGACCAAATATCATATCCCAAAAATATAAATTTAAAATTTAAAAAAAAAAGGATCATCCATTAATAATCTAGTAAGTATTATAGATTATTAATATTAATACTTACTAGTTTCATTTGGTGGTTCAAGCTGGTTTCCAAATTATGGATTCTGCAATTAATGGAAAAAAAAAAAAAATCTAAATAAAGTATATTTTGCTACATATATAAAACAATTTATTTACTTTATTATTGTGCATGTGTGTATTGTGAATAAATTATCAAAATAATATAATTGGAATATTGTTCTTTACTTAAGTTTACAAATCCAGTTGCATATTGATTGTATGGTCAGCTTATACATATGTATATAATATATACACACACATACAGGTTGCTAAAAAAATTTTTTTTTAACAATTTCACAAATGTGCTATCATTGATTATACCCAAATGGAAGCCTTTTTAAAGTGGTAAAGTAGCACTTTACAACCCATAATTAATAATTTAACATTCTTCTGTAATAATGTTGCAGTTTTCCTATTACTGTATTACAACATTGTAATCATATAAGTGCAAATCACCCTCTACCAAATTTAAGTTTTAAGAATGAACATATATATACATATTTCCTAAAATATTACCAAGTTCAATATACAAACAATAATTAAAAATATATTTTTTATTCTAATCCAAATAATATGAAACTGGAAAATGAGACATTTTTTTTTTTTAAATATTCAGAATTTTTAAAATCAGCTTTTCTTTTTGGAGAATATCTCCTCTGAGAATAAAAGAGTTAGAGAAACATTTCATATATAATTCTTTAGCAAATGAATCTAATAGTATGAGATACTTTTGTATAACAGAAAACACAGATACAATTCCTAATAGTTGAGATAAAGTGTAGATAACAAGTGATTCCAGTATATAAAATCAAAAATGACTTGATATCTATATAACAAGCAACAAAGTTTGTAAGCTTATTCATTTTAGCAAAAATAATAGCCTCCTATACCAATATCATGGCTAAAGCATGACAAACTTAAATGCAATGTGGTTAGTTGGATTTTTTTTTTTTACAGAAGATATGTGCAAAATTTTTCTAATCAATGTCTTCCACTAAGATTGCATCTAAGTCAATCACTGAAGAATAAATTATTAGTAAATTCTTTTAAAACAAATAACAATATTCATTGACTGATTGAATAAAACAACTCCAATGAAATAAACATGTAAAGTAGCAAGCGGAATCAAATATTTTGTGAAAGCTGAAAGGAATTAGATTTGTTGCAAGCACATTATAATATTTTAGACCATTAATCCGTAAACTATTTATACTTGCTAATACAGAAATTGTAAATGAACACTAATATTTCTTTATCTATAATTAAATATAAAGATAATAATTTTATACATTAATGGTTTTAATACACATATATAATTTCATATTTAATACCTTTAATATGTAGAATTTTTTATATATAGACATAAATTGTGCATTAATACTTTTATATTATCTTTGTCATTTTATATATACTCATTTGTATATATGTAATTACCCATTCATTCATAAATATGTGTAATACCTGAAAAATATTTTTACTGACACTATAAAAAGAAATGCAATTGTATAATATTGACAACAAATATAATTCTACTAGTATCTAATAGCAATGAATCTGTTAAGAGATAGATCTGTTAAATTGTAATTGTAAATAATTAATACATACTAAAAACTACATATGTAAATATTAAGTATGAAATATTAAGATTTGAGAAACAGTACAATACTACTACAGAACATTTGAATTTAATGCATACATAAAGTAAAATCTAATTTACAGAGTGAAATTTCAGATATAAATCATTCAGAACACAATTATTGTTGTGCAAAAGTCTTTAAGAATACATTTGATTGAACTTGCTTTGGGTATAAAAATATAGGGTAGTTTTGATTTATATATTTTGTTTTTATTTTAAAAATAATAAAAAAAAAAGATTATAATTTTTTAATTTTATTACTGTTATATGCAAATTTCTTAAAAATTTTGGAGATTTTAAATCATTTTTATGAGACCTTTCAGAGAGGCTATGATCCATAATTTGTTTACTACTAGAAAGTAAATTTAATAAGCAATTTCAATATATATATAACATAGTTATAATAATTGAATAGATTAACAAAATAAGTAGAAGTCACTTGGTAACTAACAAAAGCAAATTTAATTACGAGACGTTTAAGAATTTTCAAAAAAGTTCCAATCTCAGACTCAAAAATAAATTAATCTCTATGAATAGCAGATGAATCCCTGAGGAAGATTTAGAATATTAGAAATTTTAAATAATGTTGTTTTGCTTAAGGAAAAAATATTAGGCATTCGCAGCTTCAAAATGAAAAATAGCCATAAAGAATTATTGTCATCAAGCCATGATATATTCAGAATTTTTGAACTAAAATCATGTATTATGATGGATATCTTAAAACTATAACATCTCTTTGATATATTATGAAATTAATGAGTAGCACAGTAATAAAGTTAAAAATATTAAATATTTTTACAGGTAAGAGCTCATTTGATGATAAAGCTGTATAAAGGCATAGATTGGTAATTCTTGTAAGACAAGTGTAAAATCTGCATAGTCAGAAAAAATCCCTCAGAAGATACTGAAAAAAAAAAACAGAAATAGAAAGAATAAATAAAACACTAAGGATTCATGTCCATCATTAAATATAATTTCATCAATAATGAATAAAGTGATTGCAGAACTGTGTGAACAAAATTGGATTGGAGTGTAAGAGGCGGCATATCTCAATCAGAATATTTAAAACAATGTGAAATAACAATTGTTCATGAATCTTGGGAATAGATGCAAATTTTTATTATAATAATTGGGACCATGAATAGCAATAAAAGTATTTCAATTTTGATCAAAATTTAAATATTCAAAATGAATAAATTTTACTTGATGACTGAACCTGTTGAGTCCAAAGAGCTCCTAAGTGTCCCTGTTCAAAAGTTTAGACTTTTAGGTGAGTTTGCACAGAATTGGTAAACAGTACACTTATGGGTCTTAGACCATTTGATCCGCCTTCTTTTTCCAATTTATATGAGGTATTACTTTTTTTTCTACAATGAAATTTGGATTTTTTATGATGGTTTTTGTAAAATACAGTTTTTAATTTTTTTTCTTTCTTTTGTTTTTTAGATTTAATAACCGTAAATCATTTTTACGGTCGAATTGCACTAGTTTACAGCTTGATATTTACATTTAATTGCAGATGTGCGTTTATGAGCCCTCTCTATCTAAAAACTCATTTTTATAAGTAAATAAATTTAGAAGCAGCAAAGTAAAAAAAAAAATGATTATATCAAAAAGAAAAAAGGATTACTATTATTTTTATCTGCCATAGTAATCACATCTGATGCCTTCATAACTAGATTCAAATTTGAAACTGATGCTAACGTTTAGCCAGGATTCTGTAAATATTGAATTAGTTTAATTATTTATTTTTTTATTATTATTGTTTTCTATAATTAAATATATGTAGAAATAATACATATACGATAGAATACATTTGAATGATATAAAAACGTTTATTTGAATTATTTTTATGACCTAGTTTATAACTCTTTTTTCATATATGATAGAATTTTAGATAAAATACGTTTGAATGATGTAAACACTTATTTGAATTACTTTGGTGACCTACTTTTTATTACTTTTTTTATATATAAATGTAGAAAATAATATATATAAGATAGAATACATTTGAATGATATAAAAACATTTATTTGAACTATTTTTCTGATCTAGTGTATAACTCTTTATATATATATACATGTACAAAACAATATATATACAATAGAATTATATATATATGTAGAAAACAAATATATTGTATGATAGAATTTTAGACAATACATTTGAATGATATAAAAACATGCACATCCATACTCATCATATACCCTCAGCCGTCCACTCTTATATTTCATCTCCCACACACATATATAACCAGTGCTCATAATACATTTGTTTATTTTGATGTTTATTGATTTTTTTTTTGTTCATTTTATCTTGAACAAATTTTTGTTTGATATTTATTTTTTGAGTACACTTTATTTACTTGAAAAGAATACACATTTTAGGTCACACTCCATTTTTCACTAATGTAATATAATAAAGTAATATATTATAATATAATACTATACTATACATTACAATTTACTGAAGTCCTCAACATCTTGTAAATTATTTCTGTTATTTTTTTCCCCACTAAAAACCAAACATATTTCTAACAGATACTTGCATAGAAGGACAACCAAACATTTCTAGCATATACCCTGATATGGAAAAAGAACATCTAGGTCCACTAGTAAAAATGGAAATTATCAATCGCACTGTTTTTGTAATTTTTTCATGGAAAAATTACCTCAAGTAAGACATATTATATATCACTTTTTCCAGCATTTTAAGACTCATATGATGAAGCTTAGAATTTGTGAACCAATGTAAAAATAAAGATGTTTAAAAGTGTTAAAAATCTCTTTTTTCTTAATTTTTTTGAGGTAATAATTATTTTATCAGCTTTATTACATTGTTTCATATTTTCTGGTTCTAAATATGTATATATTTTTATATTTACTGTATTCAAACAGAATAATGTTTTATATTATACTTGTTGTAAATTTTTTTTAAATTCAAGATGGCCGCTTGCGTCTTAACGAGTTAAGACAATGCTTGTATCAAAAAAGTTGTCAAGATTTAAGGCTGCTAATATGTTTTTAAAAAAAATGAATAAGTAAGTAGCCATACATTTTTTTGAAAGAATAGTTCAAATGAGTAGACTACATTGTGATGATTTTCATGAAATATTAATGATTTAAAAAAAATAGTTTGAGAATGAGATCTGTGTTCATTTTATTGGAATTTATAATTCAACATTACATTCAAAACCATCAGAGAAAAAAAAAAATTCCTTGACAAATGTTATTGCATCAATACCAATAGAAATAACAGATTGAATTCTTCTTCTCGGGGACTTTAATGAATCTATTAATAAGATCAATAAAGTTACTACCTGATGCAATAGCAAATAATAATACTGGTTCTGTGAATTTGAATGATTTATTGTTAGTGATTTTATACATAGCATATGAATGAATACTTTGTTTAGGCAGAAAAATCACTATAAAAAAATTTGAGGGCAAACAAGCTAAAAAATATAGTATCCTATGAATTTAGTTATAATGTAAAAGATAATATTAGAAGATTAAAATAGTAATTGTATTAAAAAATAAATCCTATCCCAATCATGTTAAGAGATTTAATGTTTCTTATTTAGAAACAATTGCTACTTCTGCTAAGCTTCAGCAACTGTTTAATATAAATTTGAATGATCATGTTCTAAGGCATGAAATTCTCTTTCAAGGAATACATTATAGCTGCAATTCTGATTAGTTTTCTGATTAATTAATTCTCTAAAAATAATTGCATTATTAGTAGCACTACCCAATTTCAATGTGTCAAGAATTTATTGACAACTAAATTCTTTGTTGGTGATAAATAATTCACAGACACAAACTGTTTGGCTTCTATATCTTTATCATTAATTTTTAGGTCAGCAAAAAAAAAATGTAAAGTTTTATCAGACAAATTTATTCTAATAATAATGTAGTGATAATAATTATCAACTATAAATATTATCTATTATCAGTCTAACTTCAAGCTGACTGTAGTTAGCTCTTCCAGCCTTTCTTTATTCTAATATGAGCTAAACAGATGGAACATATTGTCATTTTGAATACTGAAAATTTACCTTTTGGCTCTTTAAAATTATATTTTTTCAAAAAGTGATTAGAACAAAATTGTTGTCTAACAAAATGTTAATGACTCTGCAAATATAACATAAAGTACACAAAAATAAAAATAAATCCAATGAGCTGCATAATTTTACATCAAAACATGAAACTGCTACTCATTTTATTAATGAGCTTTTTAGTTAATTTCTTTTAAAATTGTTGTACTGTATTTTATCAAGCAGAAGTGTGATCTTTTGGAAAACATAATTAAAATATGTTCAAGATTTAAATCAGTTAATACATTAGCCATGCTTTTTCTGACTTTGATGATGTCTTTCAAACATTACATAAAGTAAAATGTATGGAAATACAATACAAAATAAAGGTTTAATCATTAAAATAAAATGTTGCAAATATAACTGTAGGCCACATGATAATTAAAGAATATAAAAAAGTATAACCTGTGGGTAAATATACTATATAAAAATATTTCAATAGACATTTAAAAAAAAAAAAAAGATTTCTCAATTTACAATCCATTACTTTGAATTTTAACTAGACAGAGACTATTTCCTAAACTACAATTTGTTAAATTAAAGTGAAACATGTAGAAAAAACAGAATGTTCATTTTAAAATTTATTTTTAGCGCACTTTATATTCTATTAACAACATTTATTTTTGTAATTATCTTACCAATAAAATCTTGATTTTTTTTTTTTTGTTATGCTATTGTTATTTTTTTAAACAGCAGTTCATAAATTTATTTATTTTCCATAAATGTGGTGAAAATTAAATAAAAATTATATAATGAAATGTTAATTAAGTAGAATTAACTGCTGTCGAGTTTTAATACTGTAAATGATTAAATCTTTTCTATTTTTTTTTCCTGATGCCATAATTATTTACATTTTATGATAAAAGCTGCTATTTTCTTGAATATGTCAAAAACAAATTAAAAAATTATTGACTTAAAATTGAACAAATAAAGATATTTTTAACTTATGTTTAATATCCTTTGATTAATCATTAACTGCATAATGCATAAAATTACCCCCACCCCCCTTTTTTTTCTGAAAATAATTTAATTAAAAATAACATTTTTGCTTTATTTGAAATTAGCATTTATACACATTTTAATGCAAAATTAATTGAATGAATATTTTAGTTAAATTATATATTTTGCAATTTATTATTAATACACTTTCTTATCAACATATATTTTTGATTATATACTGTACTAAATAAAACTTCTATTATTTTTGCTTTTGTAACTGTTAACAATGAAAGTCTTTTATATTTTGGATATGTTCTAAATGAAAGCACAATGTCTTGCAGGGATATTGGATAAAAAATAAATAAGTACAGTAATCATATCATCAAAGCATAATTATTACATAAACTAATAAATTCTGCACTTTTTTTTTTAACAGGAATGTCGTTATTTTATCCTCAGATGACAAAGCTTTCATGAAGCCATTATCCCTATAATATCATCAAACTAACAAAATGGTCATCATTAAAAAAAAAAAAAAATGTGGATATTTTTTTTAAAAGTTTAGAATTTTTCTTAAAGATCATTGTAGCAAATTAATGATGATTACTATAGTAAATAAATCCTCATATATAAGTCCATTGTATGATGAGGGAATGCATTTTAAAAAGGACTTCAGTCTAAAAATTATAGAAATAAAGCTGTGAAAACAACTGCTTAAACTGTAAATCTTAATAGCCAATGAAACACTTCCATGAAAATGATAACTAGTAAAAAAAGCACAAGACCTACAGTATTTAAAAGCAAAAATAAATAAATGTAATATTCTCATTAATAACTTTTCTAAAATCATTCTATAATTCAAAGTATAATTGAATGTATGTTTACATTGTTATAAAAAATAATAATAATGAATATTATTGTTGATATTTTTATTAGTATTTGTATTTTCTTTATAAAAAAAAAAAATTTAAGTATCAAAGGTAAATGTCCTAATGATATATTTGATACTTTAATATTAATTTAATTAATCTCTCATTTGACTAATAGTTTTGTTATAAATTCACTTATTTATTTTATTAATTCATGCCAGAGAAAAAATAAAAATCTTATGAGATTATAATTATTATTGGCACTAGTTTGTTACTTAAAGTTCAAATAACATTGTTATCAAAAATTCATTTGTAGAAATTACAATTATAAAATTATTTTCACCACATGCTTATCTTTCTTTTACCACTTCTCTGCCATTTACTGTAAGCTTTAGGAATTAACAGATATCAGATGAAAAATGCCCACTCTGTACTGTCCTATCCATTATTCCCAGACTAATTTCAAATTTATGTCCTTCATCAATGAGAAATTTGAAACTAATCAAAGAATACTGGATAGTACAGCACAGAATAGGGGTTTAATAGCAGTATTATCTGAATTTATATATTGGATTATTTCCATCATTTAATGTAAAATATTGAATGTCTTTAGAAAAATGTAATTATTTAAATTTTCAAAATACATTCAACTATTAGTAAAAGCACACAGGTTACTAACAGATGAATGCACTTTTGAAAATTTAAATAAAGTTAAATTTTTCTAAAGACATTCAATAATTTATATTGGATGATGGAAATAATCCAATATATAACTAAAATACCATTATCACAAACCTTCAGGAAAATTATCTGACATTTATTATTTACTAAAACTTCCAGTAAATGGCATATAAATGGTGAAAAAAATGTATGTTGCTAAACAGAAATATGTAAGCTGGAGTTATGCAATAGAGACACCTTTATATTATTTATTTCTTTTAATCAATTGAATAAATTGTTCATAAAAATATTTTGTTTGAAACTAGATTGATTTTTCTCTTTTTATCATGGGTTTGTGTTATAAAAATGATTTCAAAATTTTTATTATCTAAATAATTAAAGCCTTTAATTTTATATACAAATTGTACCTCATCCATTATAGCATGCATCTAATATAAATTGTGACTGGATAAGATATAAATACTAGCACCTGGACAAAGATAAGATAATTATTATTATTTATGATTTAGAATTAAATATTTTTGCAAGTAAAATTTAATAACTCCACATTAAATGTTTTTGATTCTTATTATTAAAGAAAGAAGTTGTAGTTAACAGTCAAGTATAAAAATATTAAATTACACATTCAAAAAGAAACGTTTGACTGGATCCCAAAGAAGTCTGCATTATATACCAAGGTGACATTCTCTCTTTTTATTTCTTAATTTTATTTGTCATATCCATTGATCATTATAGGATTATATTTAATAGTTCCAAGGAACCTGTGAAGTTTGTTTGATATTAAAAATTACATGATTGTTTATTGGCTAGGAGTTTAATCTTGGTGTGTGACCAAGGCCATTTATCAATCTTTAGATTAAGAATATCAACTGAATGGAATTGCTCCAATAATATACAGATAAAGCCATGGTTAATATGCTTAAATACATCTCTTTAAAAATTTACATGGCTATGAGTTTAATCTTGGTGTGTGACCAAGGCATTTGTCAATCTTTAGATGAAGAATTCAACTGAATGGAATTGCTTCAATAATATACAGATAAAGCCATGATTAATATGCTTAAATATATCTCTTTTAGCAGTGGTGCCAAAAATATAGATGGTGATGAAAGAAAATACTACCTCTTCTGAGCTTTAATTATTGAGCAGTCTGTACAAGTAAGGCTGATTCTGTTACATATTAATTTATCTTCCTGAAGAGGACTACAATTGAATTATAAGCCATTAGAGCATGGATGTGATTTAACTTTCTTTCATTAAAACAGAATCTAAATAAACTAATTTTGGCATTGAAATACCATCACAAACATTAGTTTAATGGTGAGATTTGTATAATCAGCAAAACTAATCTTAAGAACCAAGAAACACATATTACTAACTTGCATGTCTGTGTGTAACATCGATATAAACATTACCACAAATAATACAAAGTAGAACCTTATTATGTATGCCCCCAGGACAATTTCCATATGATTATGGCATCTGATGTTAGAATATGCCCTTTTTCTTATATCCCACTGAAGTCAGGGAGATACAAGAGATTCATAAAATTAGAAGAAAAAAAACTGTGGTAAATAAGATACAAATGTGAGAGGGAATGTGTATATACATTTATTAATAATAATAAAAAAACAAAACAAATGCAAAATAAAAGTTCATATTACTAGATTTAAATCTGCAATACCTACAATTATATTGCATTTCTTATGTGTTAAAAAATGATCTAGCAACTAAAAAGCTTAATTATCCCTAACTTATATACAATAGAGGGACTATAGGTTTTATATATCTTAAAATGAATTCCAGGGTGGACATTCTATTATGATTTGACTATTAATTAATGAATAATCAAGTAGGCTAAGATAGTAAGTATTTAATTAACTATTAAAAAATTACTACAATTATTAATAAATGACTGCCCTAGAGTTAGAATTATGACTGACTGCATGCTTGCTACATCAAGCTTTAAAAAATACATTTAAAAAATATCGAATGCAGCACTAGGTTAGGCATAACTGGAATTATATCCGATGATGAAACAGAGATGGGGTATGCCCATCTTGGCGAGGCCACATCCAAGAATTTCATTGGATCCAAGGGTCATATAAAGCAGGAAAAAAAAACTTATTATGTATATTGAAGCAGTCATAAGTACATATATATGTGCATCATGTATATATTTTGCTATTAACTTAAAAATATTAAGGCATTTTAAAAACATAATGTATAAAAAATGTAATTTTTTATTAAAACTTAAATTTTATTAAAAAATTTAATTATGAGTTGGTAAGTATGGAAAAGATGGGGGTTCAAATCAGCAAAGAAAGTTTAACTTTCTAATTAATTAAAATACCAATTGATATTAAAAGAATGTAGGTACTAAATTCTAATTTTAGAATTTATATTTTAGTATACCATTGTCATTACAATAAAAGGTGACAAAAGTGTAATTACTGGGAATTTGATAAAAATCAGACATTTGGAATTTCATTAAAAAATGCAATTAGTAAAATTTCAAAATTAAATTGCATTAAAATTAGAATCAGTAAGATAATAAAGAAAAGAATTTTCTTTAAGGTTAAATTAATTAATTAATTTGGAGAACAGCTGATCCAGATGGCTTTGTTTTAGAGATGTGTATACTGTATATAGGAAAGGGAAGAAAATGTTATTACTTCTTGTAGAGTTTAGTTATTGTAAACTTCTGAAAGAGTTATTGTAAAGTTTTAAGCTGTTAAATTACATCAAGCTATGAGTGAGTAGATCACAGCAATTTCTCTGGCTAGTGCCAAGAAGCTGAGTATGGAATTTCCCTGGTCTTATAGAATGCTAGGCTGATCAAGTCCTTGCCTACATTTGACCATTCAAATTGCTGATATACTATGCCATGCTGTCAAAAGGAAGCCACTAGTATATAATGCTACCTGTAAACAATTAAAGCTTCTTTATTATTCTCTTTCTTTGCTTTAAATAATTATATATTAATCACTGATTTTATAAAATGTTTCTTACCATATTATTTAGATATCTTATTGCATTATTCAAATATTTTCTTAACACATGATTAATTAAATGTACATAGTAAGGAAGATGGACTATTGTAATATAAACTAGATCTTTCTTAAATTTGCTAGATTTATTATTGTTTAAGAATCAGATGGAGGTAAATTTAGTAAAATATTTCAATGATTAAAATATTTGACATTATCGAAAGAAAAATCCAGTAATTAAATAAAAGCAAGATTTAAATCCCTCCTCATGGATCCTAATTTGTTTTTATTTGCAATTTTAAACTTGTCAGCTCAAAATCGGTTCTTTCAAATATCATTTATCCATTAACGCAATTATAATGGTTTATATATAACTTTTTAAAATTGAAATTAAGATCGAGTGTTAAAAGAAAACTATTTTCTGTTTTGGGAAGGGACAATTATATATGTATACTGCCGTGCAAACAACCTGCAGTTTTAAAATAAAATTTAATGTTCGAAGTTAAAAATTAAAACTTTGTTTCTATTTTAATAAATATATATGTATACTATATATGATATGACAGTTTAATTCTTTAAAATTTTTAACACAATTTAATATATCATTGTAAGCTATTGTACCAATAATTCCTTATATATATATAAGACCTATGGGGCAGTTCTCAAATTAAGCAGGGAGTAAATTCTTTATAATTTTTTTTAATATATAACTGTGTAGGCCTTGATTAAGCCTATATAATGGATATTCACATACTGTAAACTTATGGCATGACCATTTAAGTTTTATTTATACAGATTTAATGTTCATTATTGTATATAAATATAGCATTACTGGGTTGTCTAATTTGATGGGTTCCGTTTGTCTAAGTCCCATGCAAATGTGGAAAAACTTTTATTTTTCAGACCCAGATGGTCTTGTTCTTGGTATCAGTGCAGTGAATCATTCCTGCCTGTTAATGAGAGTTATTTAGGGTTTTATGAAGATGCTCATTCCTTCATTCTATGACCCATTTATATTATGAAATTTGGATCTAACATCACAACAGCAAAGATATTCCCATCATTGCCTTATTATAAGACTTGGATATGACATCACAGAGGTGATAATATTCTAGTCTTACCTCATTATTTGTTTACTACGTTAGCAACTTAGTATTGCCTTCCTTCTTTGTTTATGTGAAAGGCTGGTATTTAGGCATTGGTGGGTCATGATCATGAGAGTTATGCGTTTATCTATTTAACCATATTTTCTGAGTTACCTGCTTGAGAGATATCTTCCCCAAAGGTCAAATGTGCTCATCATCCAAGGTCCCTTATTTATATATATATGTTACACCATAAACTTTGACATATAATCATCAATTAATGTATTTCCACTATCTTATAAGTCTAGCAATCAAATTAAGTGGTAGTCATTTCTTTTATTTGTTGGTAATTTTAATACTAATAAAGTATTTGTATTTTATCTATACATTGCATTGGGTGTCTTGTTTGCCACAATGAAGTCATGTAGTTAACCTCTCCCTGATCACCGATCCTAAAAATATATGAAGTAGTATGTAGGTTAGAATAAGTTTGGTGGTTCATGTGATTATCAGCCCATGTCAACTGTTACAATATATGAGAGATAAATTCAAGTTGGCCTGACCATATCTAGAGAGCACTTGGCCAATCCATTTCCACAAAGCAAGATTAATCATTTACTTGAGGAACAAAATATGAATTTGTGTTGCTAGATTATTTATATATTTTAATTAATTAAAGAAAAGCCAATAAGTAACTATTAATTACAAAACCCTGAAAAAAAAAAAACAAGAATGAGTAGCCACATTATAACTTTGAAAAAGCAGTCATATATTACCTTTACTTGGCAAAATTAATGCCTAATCAGTTCATCCAATATAAATACAGACAATAAAGATTAATAATCCCTACCTAATTGAAGGTCCATCCTAGAGAATGTACTCACAGATATTATATCCATACAGTAACTAAGAGGGGTCTGTGATTTAGATATATAAGTATAATGAAATATTTATGAAGTTAACATAACTTAAAATATTTTTTGTCCAAAAAAAAAAAAAGTAAATTGACCGTATTTTTAACATTGTTTTTAAAGCTAGTTCAATTTACTTTTATATTTGTTTATAAAAAAAACCTGGTTTTATAATCTCGATAATTGCAAATTTCAATTAATATGCGTGACTGATTATATTTTAGAAAAACAAAATCTTTGAGCCAGGTGAGGGAGAGGGATTCGCAATTTTGCTTAATTAGCTTTATTTTTTTTTTGGAGGTGGGGAATGATTCTTGGAATTTACAAGACAAAAATATATTTACAAAATAACTCATCACTTGATTATTTGAATATTAAATCTAGCACATATATACAATTTAAGAATGACTGCACATAACAATATATTCAATCATTCTTTACAAATACAGGTTAGTTTAATATATATAAATAATATTAAAGTAAAACATAATATTAAAAAAATATATAGCAAAAAAATAATAATACAAACAAAAGGGAAACATCAAATGCATACAAATTGTTTTACCAGTATAGGGATTGCAGAGATCTCATGGTCAAGAGTTTAATGTTTCTGTGATTACCTTCATGGAGAATTTTAAAAATATAACAAGATATAAAGAGCAGTGTATATGTATGACAGTGCATAGCTTTTCATGATGCAATTCACCTTCATTTGATCCTGAATGGCATTTTCTTTAGACATTAATACTTAATTCTGGAGACAGGCTGGTTCTTCAGTGGCATAATTGACTAGGCAGCTTATTTCTTGAATGATAGCACAGCAAGTCAGCAGGCTGAATTCATTTATGATGACAGGAACATCGGAACAGGTACACTGGTCAGCAAACTTCAGATGGGCAGCAATTCACTAATTCCATTGGGATTCCAAATCATGCTCCCATCAGATGGTGATGGTGAAGTGGACATAATATGTGTTTTCTAGCAGCCAAATGATTGATGAGTTTCTTAAAACTGGGTGAATGGAGATCATGTGAACAAACTAGAATAATTTTCTCATAAAAGACCAGCTTGAAGAAATTTTTCTCATCAAAAGACTTTTTATATTTACCTAGGTATTTGTATTATTTTGCAACAAAAGACATCCAGATTAGTTTTAATTAAAAAAATATCTGTGATAATTTTGATCAACTTGATTATAATTTAATCCTTTAATTCTTATTTCTTTAATTAGTAAAATTTTTCCAAATTCCGAATACCTTTTGTCTATTTGCATTCCTTGCAATAATTACACATCAATTAACACTTTTTTACCACAATGTTAAACATTGTAAATATCATCCTTTAAACAGATAATATCCAGACAATTATTCTCCTCTTTATTAATTATTTTTATTAAGAAACTACAAGTACCTGCTTTTAAAATTTTTATTAAAATCTAATTTTAAAGAATTTTCAAGTAGCTTAAAGTTTTATCAGAATTTTCTAGAATCTGTTATGCATTTGAATATTATTAATTATTTATATAATCTCATCTGACTGTTTTGATCCTTTTTACACACACATATATGTGCCTTTAGTAAATTTAATAAAACAACCCCCCCCCCCTCAAAAAAAAAGTTTAAAATTATTTAGATACAAATTGGCATGAAGTATATATATAGAACATTTGTCAATCTTTAGATTAAGAATGTCAACTGAATGGAATTGCTCCAATAATATACAGATAGATCTAATGGTTAATATCTTAAATATATTGCTTTTAACAGCTGTTCTAAAAATATAGATGGTGAAAAAAAATACTATCTCCTCTGGGCTTTAATTATTAAGCAGTCTATACAAGTCTGGTTTCCTGAACATGGCAACAATTAAATTATAAGCCATTAGACACGGTTAAACTATCTTTCATTAAAACAGAATCTAAATAAAACAACTTTGGCATTGACCATCACAAGAATTAGTTGCAATGAAGTCAGTCTATTACCCAAGAGATATAATTATTGAACCCAAAATTGTTCAAATATAAAAAACATATACCTAGACAAATAAATTGAACTGATTAAAATTAATCAAAGAATAGAAAGAAAGTCAAGACATCATAATGAAACAATGATGGTAGTTGTTTTTTTCTCAGAGAGTAGTTTCTAATGGATCTATAAAGTTTAACAAAATATTATTAATATTGTTTAACATATTCCAAAAAAAAGAAGAACAAACTACATAAAACAAAGTATCAAGCAAGTGGATATGAAAGAATATTATAACATATATAAAAAAAAAGATGGATTATAAATTTGAAATTATGAGAGCAGGGTCAAAGTATATTTAGAAGATATTTGAAAGTATGGAAAGATAAAAGGAGATTATGAAATATGGAAATAATTGTGAGCAAAACAAAATGCATCTAAAATTGACAACAACAAAAAATTTAAAGGCATCTAGAGAATAAAATAAAAAGTTTAAATGTGAAATTTGAAAAATGAAAGATAATAAACAAAATCTCCAAAATTATGTTACCCTCAAATGAATTAGACATAAAAAAAGATACAAATGATAGAAAAAAAAGGCAATAAAATATTCAAAAAATGGAAAACCATGATGAGTGCTATAATGAAATAAATCTTTCCAAAGATCTGAAAAGAGGTATAATAATAATGAAGCACTGAAGAGATGAAGTAATTGGTGTCAAGAATAAGAAAAAGGAGATAGAGAATCAACACTGCCAGAACACCTAAATTTGATCAAGTAATCAAAGAAATTATTGAAGATAAACACCATATGGATCAAGAATTCAGTACACTAAAAAAGAATTTCTCTATTTTAATTCAAACGAAATCAAATGAAAGTAAGCATAGGAAAGTTAAAGGAAAACTCAGAACAATCAATCCAGTGTTGGAAAAATAGGCAGCATTGAATCACTATCACTGAACATAATAGACAAAATTCAAGAAGTTACTACATAAAATTATTCACGAAGTTATAAACCAGAGAGATAAAAGTATATATTACTTATCAAGTTCATAGATTTCCTCTACTATATAAATTAAGAGAAACATCCAGCCCCAATAGAGACAGCAAAGTTATACTGAAAAAAATAAGTGAAAATCAAGATAATCTGGAAGAAATTAATCTGAAGATTATCAATCCTGGAAAAGATATAGTTAATAAATTTATTAGGATTATGGAATTCCATGGTGAAATATGCTGAGAAATAGTAAGAAAATTACAATGATATGTAATTACCTTTATGAAGAAATACAAATGATACTCATTGAACAGGTCCAGTACAAAAGATTTCCATATATAACAAGCCTGTGTTTCAGTTATTACATTATAGAGATGTCTGCCCATCCTTGCATATGTATTAAATGGATTATGTCCTGTACATGTGGGGTTCAGATTGACCTTAGGTCAACATGGGTGTGACAATAATCTCGGCCTCAGGGTGGCCTTTGAGCATTCCATCATCAGATTTTTAATTGGATGGACGGTTGAAGAGTTGGAGTGTGGAGTGGATTGAAGCCTGTCCATTAAACTATGAGGATAGTCTATCTTAATATATATCTGAGCACTTATACTATATATGTGTGTAAAAATGATAGTCTGGACCAACTGATGATGCTGGTTTAGCATGAAATACGTATATTGGTGATTATTTATCTTTTCAGCATATATGTGTTTAGGTGTATCAGTGTTATTAGATAGAGTGGAGAGAGGTGGGTGGTGTGCAAGTCTGTGCTCATATACCCTATATTACATGATTTTGTAAAAATTTTAGGGGGGAGGTGGGTACAATAAGAATATCATACAAATTAAAGTGACACTGCTAGGTACTAAAATAAATAACTTTAACTGTGTTATTTTGATCTAAAGGGCAGATTATTTACAGAGTTAAGCATAACTTATCCAAAAATGAATTATACTCATGGCTGATAGATGGACAGTAAAGTAGGCAATTAATGTTCTCAGTGCCATAAACATAGACAATTTCCTGAAATCAGAAATAAAAAGTAGGATAATGTCATATATTATAGCATTAGTAATGCATAATCCCCAATAAAGCATAGGAAAAACAGAATGGAAAACTCAGACAGCCCTGAGTAAAAGACATGAAAGTAAGAGTAAGGCAATTCCTTCCCAAACAGAAATTATGGTATATGATTCAATTATAGCATCAACTAGTATTACTAGCAATGTAGCCAAAAATGCACAATTAAAGATATTTAGAAAAATAATCCATTAAAACAAAGAAAGGACTGACAATATTTTCCTATTTAAAAAAAACTTTTTATAAAAAATTAATTTGTAAAAAATTTTCAGATTTATTTATAATAAATGTGCACTAAATGTTAATAATTGGGTATTTGTACAAATTCTATATATTCATAACACCCATACGAACATACTTGAGCATATAACAATTTATTAGTGACAATAGAGGAATAATCCTATAACATTAATAGTTTAAAATCTTGCCATCAATAAAATTGTAATCAGATTTTTTTAAAAAGATAAATGTATAAGTGAATCCATGAAATATCAACAAAAGATACATTTTGTTTTTGTGAAGAGGGAGGAAGTATACCAGGTGCATCCTATCAAATTGATGTTCAATTTTATTAAAGAACAAAGAAAAATATGTTTCCAAGAGTAGATAAGAGTTAAATATGCATGTACACTAAATTTAATGTCATATTAACACCCCATAATGATCAAATGATAATTAATTAACCCAAAATTAACAATTATTTCCTTTAATTTTCTAATTAACAGGTCATATTTCTTGATCTTTAACTGTTAAACAGTATGAAGAATCTTTCTTTGTGAATAGGCAAGAGACAAGAATTATTCTTACATGCACATATATATTTGCATTAATTAAATAAATCAATTATTTCTTGACATCACAAAAAAAAAAATCAATTTTATCTTTTCTTAATTAAATAGTTTTGTAAAATCAATTATTTTCTTTCACCAAACATTTTTTTTTCACCTCTCAACATACAAAATCAACCTTCAAATCTAACATACACAATTAAGCTGAAGAATCAAGGTTTATGATTGGTTAATGTCAGAAATCTTACAGAAGACATTTTTTCTAGTGAAAAAAAAAGAATGTTAGAAATTTTCTAATGTGTGTTTAAATAAATTTATAATTACAACCTTTAAAGTAATTTTTGAAAGTTATTAAGCTATGTTACTTTTACTAAGTACTGGTGATATTTGAAATGAAGTACTAATTTAGAAAAGGATTCAGAAAGAAATTGTACTCATGGAAAAAGAAGATTAATATTACTAGTTTTGTTCTCAAAAGGATATCCTTATAAAAATTATCGTATGGAAAATGAATATGTCTTAAAAGCAAACTTACCAAAAAAAAAGTTACGCTATAAACAGCAAAACAATTCATAATTGTGCAATAAACTTCGAGGATTACCAATAAAATTTATTAATTTGTTTGATGTATTTTAAAATAATGTATTTGGTCTCTCATACTTGAAATAAAATATTCAAGTTAGCTATATATAAGTGGAAGTGATACAAATTAAAAATGCTTATATTAAATTATATTATAAATAAATAAAAGTAATAAAAATAGAAAGAAGCTTCCCAGTGAAATATTTTTAAAAATACTTGTCGAAGATTACAATAATTTTACTTAAATGGATTTTCTAATAGTAGCTCCCTATATTGAAAAGCATAATAGTCAATGGATTATTTCAAGATGTAAACTGGTAAAAAAGCATCCCAAAAAATGTGAAATTATTTCAAGATAAAGTTTAATATTAGCATTTTCATAAAATCATTTTATAATTTAATCTGTAATTGTATTTATTTGCATTGTTAAAGAAAATAATAATGCAATGCATTGGAAAAAATATTATTAATATTTCTTATTATTTATATTTTCTTATAAAAGAGGAAAAATGAGTGCCAAATGTGAATGTTGGTATATTTAGGCTTGTATATGAGATCTAATATCAAATTAATTAATCTTTCTTTAAACTAATAATTGATAAATGTTCACAAATTGTAAATTCATTTATTTTATTTATTTATGCGAGGGAAAAAATAATTTCTACCAGATTATAATTAATATTGATACTAATTTTGTTATTTAAAGTTCAAATAATATTGTTATGTAAGCTTCATTCATGAAAATTAGTTATGGAATTGTTTTTGCCATCTGTATATTATTTGTTATTTCTTTTAATTAAATCAATTATCTATTAAAATATTTTGAATATGAAAATAGATTGTATCAAGCTTGTCATTTTTATAGTGTGCAAATATTATAAAAGTGATTTCAGAATTTTCATTATAAATAAATTAAAAATTCAAATTGCATCTATCTAAAACATTAATTGATATTGCTCACTGATTTGAGTGCATCAAGGTGGATTGTAACCGAGGGAAAGTTAAGATTATTTATAAATTTTAATTGCATCAGCTGAGCAAAAGTAACATAATTATTACTTATATGTTTTAGAATTAAATATTTTTACAAATGGCATTTAATGGTACCAGATTTGCTACGGTTTACATAAAATATTCACAATATTACATGTTTTTTTACCCCATTTATTAAGGGGAAAAAATGAGTTTGTAAATAATCATCAAGTATAGAAATATTAAATCTTGTTCATCTGATCCAATAGAATATTGTATTATAACCTCATGATCAACCACTCAAGGGGCCATTCTCATTTCTTAATATTATTTGTCATATTCACTAGTGATTATATTATTATTAATTATTGATTACAGAGGATTTATAAAGTTTGTTTAATATTATAAATTACATGTTTGTTTATTGGCTATGAGCTTGATTAGGATCATTAGTCAAGTGTTTAGACAAGGGATATTGATTGTATGGAATAGTATTCCTTAGTATTATTCCAATAGTGTATAGATGGAGCCAGCCAGTGTAACTGAATATATTTCCTTTAGCAATTATATCATAAAATAGTTGATAATAAAGGAAAATACCACTTCATCTGAATTTGAATAAGATGAGATCAATCCGTATAAGCCTGATTTCATTACATTGTATATATATGTACATAGATTGAACTTCATCATGTATATACAAATAAAACTTCATTATCATGGAATTGTTTAAAACACACAAAGAGATTTCAGTCCTCATAAAAATATAAATGAAAATAATACTAATTAATATATCTAACAAAATCTTTTAACATAAAATCTGTTAAATTTGATTGGTCATTTAAAAAGACATTACAAGGACATTTTTCAGAAAATAAATTATAAAAGTAAATAAAAATTATAAAAGTGAAACAATTTAAAAAAAAAAAATTTAAAAAAAATCTGGCCTGTTTATATCACTTTTTATTTTAAAAATCATAAAAGATAAAAACAGCATATGCCTGCATTTGATCACTTGGAGATAATTGAAAGCTTTTTGAAAATGTTTTTTTTCTTCTATATGTCATAGCTGTAACCAGCTGCTTGCTTGCAAGGTGGCTGCGCTAACCTCTCGGCTAACAATGCTTGACACTGTTTTTATTGAAAAACTAAAATAATAGCAAATTACTTTAAAAAAAAAAAAGTCTGACAAAAAGTATATAGTAAAACAGAATTTTTTTTAAAGAAAAAAATTGTAAAAATATAAAGCTCATTATAATAATATAAAGTCAAAATAACTTTATAAAAAAATAATTAATTTTTTAAAATTAATTACATAATTCATTTGTTATACATGATTATTAGTTTTAGTAAATTAACTTTTCTTCTGGTCAGGATGACAATAAATTTATATTAAGAAATTTTAAATGTAAGTGTGGAGCATGAAAAAAATTATCATAGTTATTTCTGATAATATACATAAATATATAATGTATGCATGGTTAGATTAATCATGAAGATATACTTATATATATAACAAAAAGATTCAAATTCCTATAAAATGTATTAACATTAAAGCCATGTCTGATTTTAAAATAAAAATGTGACTAAAATATAAAATCAACATTTTATATCAAAGTGATTTGACTTATAAAATGTATACAGTTACTGCTAAATATGTTGAACCTTTAATATTGAATTTAATGTTGTAACTAAGATTAAATAGAAATTGCATTCAATGGAATCTTAACTAGTTTCCAGAATTCTGATATCAATTATAAGCAGAAACATACATTTAGCAGACATTGGTTAGGGTTTTTTTTAATCAAAACATTTCTGACAAGAGCATAAGTTAAAGACAATGTTAGCAATATTATATATTTATGTGGTATTTAATTTATATATATATAATCATTAGTTATCAGATTAAAAGGCAGTTTCCATACATCAATTCAATAACTTTCAACATGTTTTTCAATAGTTTATTATTTTTTAAACATCCTAAGTAATTCTCTTTTTTTTAGATCAGGGTAGAACCATTTTCTTCCAAAGGCTATTTGTATATTTATAATATTTGTGGGCCATACAAAACTGACGTAAAAATTAGCCTGCTATATTTGATCAAATATTTAATTAATTTACCCTTAATCATTAGTCATGGGCAATCTTATCAACCTGGCAGGCCAATTTCAGCTATAAGGGTCATACTTTTTTTGTGAATTAAAAATAAAGTAATATCATTACTATTAATGACTGTTCCACATTTAATGACAATTTTTCCAATTTATCTTGTAACTATTTTTCATAACATATTTATATTCTTGAATTTCTTTTAATATTCTGGACAGATTAATTCTACAGCAGCAAGGATGTAGTGATTTATAAACGCCTATTCAGAAGATGATTTCAAAGTTTCTGCATTTTTTGAAAAAAAAAAAAGTAATTTGCCATCGTTAGAATTTTCTGACTGACTCTGGACTTTTTGCGAGACATATCAGCCATTTGATGAAGCCCCTTTTCATGTAGCCATTATAATAAAAAAAATAATGTAATACAATAAAACAAAGTCAAATCCTAATTTCATTTTTATAAATATACAATTAGTATGAGAGAATCACTACAAAAACAAACAAAATATCCTTAATGTCATAGATTAAATCTGTAGTCAGCTAGACCACACAATATAGATACTTTGTATCTCTAATAGAATGAAATAGAACTATCATAATGATTGGATGTAATTGAAAAAATATTTATTTAACTCAAATCAATATTTGAACTTCATGTGTCCAGGAGCCATATTGAGAGCTTTTGTGGGCTGGAACTTCCCCATTCTTGTTTTAGATAAACAATTGATTTTTTTAATTTATACTCTAACTCTTATTTTATATAGTTACTTCAAGCATATTTTCAAAAATTCTTCAACTATTTTATAATTTTCTTAAGAAATAATTACTTCATTTACTCTTTTCAACACTAATTCTATTTTTCTATTCTCCTCTGTATTCATTTCATGAAAACCTCCAATTTTTTCTTATCCTTTCTTATCCAAGCCTCTGATCCACATATATTTTTAAAAAAAAAACATTTAAGATTACTTCTTAAATCTTATACTAATGGGTATAAAATAATCTTTATTACTAAAAGCATTTTCATTCTAATATTTTTGTCATTATATTAACAAATAAGTAATTAATTAACTAGTTAAATGCATCACCTTTTCAATTATTTCCTGTAGAGTTAACAATCTTAATCTTTTGTCACCTCAATCATGCTTTAGACATAATATTTTCATTCAAATTTCTATAAATTTCTTTAAACCTGTTTAATATTTTGTTACATTTATCAGTATCTGTAAATACTATAATAATAATAAATTGATTAAATTTTACTATTTCATTGTTAATCGCATCCTCAAATAATAATTTAGCAATTATTCAAATAAATATTAAACACATTAGATGGAAAATATCTCCTCCTTACATCTCGCTACATCCATCTCTTTTAAATTAATATTATTTAATTATATACAAATATTTTAACTTGTATATAAATAGCCTAACAATCTCCATTAATCTATACTTTTTAAAATATATTCAATAAAATAAATCAATTTATTTTACAAATGCAATTTCAAAATCAATGAAACTATTAATATCTCTTTTTTCTTTACTAATTGTCCTAATTGCATCTCAAGAATCCCCATCTTTTTTAAATCCAAACTGCTTCTCAGGCATCAATATATCTAACAAATTATAAATATATCTAAAAATATCAACATTTTTATTGCATGTGAAGATTGTAGTTATTGTTCTAAAAAATGCTCACATGTTATAGTGTTAGGTCTTTTCTCCAAGAACTGTTGGGAAAAAAAAACTGAATAATTATAAATTAACAATTTCCAAACATCTTTCTCCATAGTTTTGAATAATTCAAATTGGAATTTCATAAATATCCTGTATTGCCTGTGTTCACTACAGCTATAATTTTTACAATTTCATCCTTCAGTATTGCACAAATTTATTTTATCCTTATATATCTGGCTTTCTATACTATTATACAAATCATTTTTATATCACTTGGCATCTTTTTAATGCATCTATTCTCTTTAATAATAAACTATAATTTTTTGAATAAATATTTGTTTCATTCAAGTGGTTGCTTTTTTCCCATTCAAAGTATTTACTCTATAATAAATAAAATCATATCTATATTTTCTTTGCAATTCTTCTATTTCATTGCACGCATTTTTTAATTACATTTAATCAATTATATATTTCAATTCTGTCTACTGTTAAACTAAGTTTTTTGTTGTTTTTATTATTATTATTATAACTACTATTTATGCTATAGTTTCCTCTTAAATTTTGTTTAAATATTTCCATTTCTTCTGAATTTACATTATCTTCAATTTTTTACACTTATTGATTTATTCAAAATATTTGAATTTTTTTTTCTAATAATCTTACCAGTCAACTCTTTGACTGATATATGTATTTTAATGCTATTTTTTAACCTATCAATTAGTGCTTTTTAAAACATATGCTCATTATTATTCTCCTATTTTTCCTTTATCAAATTTTCACCTCTGTCATTTCTGAATCCTAATCCGTATCTATCTATAATTCTCTATTTTTTCTGTATTCTATTTAAAGTTTTCTAATTTCTTATTATCAGTCTGTTATTATTTTTAGATCCATTTTCAATTACTTTATCATTTTTTTCAAACACGATTCTCCATTTTGTATCATTTTATACACTCATAACCACACACAACTAACTATATTATTAGTAGGTCTCCAGAACAATTTTCAGTTTTCTTAATAATCATTCATTTACAAAATTACTATTTATAAATGAATTCTTGATCAAAAATAATTCCTACTCCAATTTGCTTTTCCCAAATCAGAATAATTCATTTTTTCAGATCTCTCCCAATACACTTGCGTTGTTTAACAAGACCTACAATATTTTCTTTTCTATTCATTTTTAATAATAGTCATTAACAAGATTTACAATATTTTCTATTCATTTTTATAATATGTCATCTATTTTAATTTAGTCACAATACTAATTATTCCATGTAGCATTTCTAAATCTAAAGATAGATGAAAATAATCATGGGTTCAATGCATATACTGCACCTATCAGTAATGAAGACTGTACCATATTACAATCAAATATTTTATTACAGACTGTGCAACTAAACTTATCTTTCCAAACCAGATTAACTTGGGACTTCTATCTTTTAGCTAAGAATATATTGAATGTTCATTTATAAATAACTATTGGAAAGTTAGCTAAAATGGCTGTAGGCATATGAAAAAAGACCTGAATAGATTTCAAATCTAATTTTTTTGGACTCAAACCCCACATCATGCCTTAATTTGTTGTAGATATTCCATGAGATTCTCATATATTTCGTAACTAAATTGTGATCTGGATTGATATCTTGGGAAATTAAATTCTTATCACATATATAAATACAAGTATTGGATAAAATAATAGGAATAATAATGATGATACTTTTATTGATACAGTATAGTGCCATCATTTACATAATAATGTTGTAGACAGAAAATCAAACTGCCACAATTAATTTTAAAAAATCTTACTAAAAAATTATTTTTAACTTTTTAAACTACACAACACTTTCATGAAAGTGTTTGTTTTGATTGATACTATTATTATACAAAAAAAAGTGAAGCTATTACATTTTTTTCAGTTTATACCGTACATAACACATATCTCGGTAGATTGAAGCACTGTTAATTTTGATTAAACTTTAATTTTAAAAAAATTATAAAAAGATTATGATTTCTGGATATAACAAAGTTCTTACTACCTGTCTAAATGCTCTTTTTTTTTTACTAATATGATGATACATGATATAAAAATAAAAATTGTGTGAACTTCAGTACTTAATACAGGCTATATTATCAGCCTAGATTATAAATGTGTGCATAAGTTCTCTTTCTGAAGATTAACAACCATAAAAACTAATACTTATGATGAGAAAAGTTTGAAGAATTTAATGCTAGATTTTGAAGCTATAATATTTTTAAGATGCTAACCATTGTATTTAAAGACAGTTAATGATTTAAATAATTTTAACATGACAATATTGATTAGCTTGCATTCATCTAGCATAGTTGACATATTATAGTAAGAGTTTTCAACTTATTTACCAGAGAAACTTCTGTCAATATGTTTAATAGTTTAATTATGAAAAAAAATCTTTTCTTTACTATTTCTTTTATTCTTTTTAGAGATTACAAAAACACTATTTGCCCTGTAATTAAATGAGGAATAGTGATATCATTTTAAAATATATGCCATTTTCAATAATGTAATACAGAAATAATTATAACAGTAAAAAAACTTAAAGATTATTTGAGTAAAATTCTCAAATTTATTAATCAGTTTTGCTATATCATTAACACAGGTATTTTAATTTGCATCTTTAATAAATGGTGCATAAGTATCTTTTTAATTTATTTTAAAAACCAATCTATCAACTTTGAATAATAATGATAATAAGAGAAAACTCTTGCAAATCTACAGATTGACATTTGTATGGAAAGTATCTAAAAAAAATTTTCAACATAATTCTTCGATATAATATAAAACATGTATATTTAAGATGATCGGTTAATAGTATTTATAATTGATCCACGAAATATACTCAATTCATTATATAAAATGCAGCCATAAAAATCTCTTATTATAGATGTCGGTTACTGTAATTTTTGTTGATGTTTATTACATCAATAAAGAAATTATTACAAGTTATAAAATACATATTCAGCAATATGATAATTATAATTTGTATTTTTAATTTAGGATATTGTAATCCTGAATGCTGCTTTCTCAGAGAGAACTGGGAAATACATAACATGCATTACACATTTTGAATTTAAAGATTATTGTAATTTTTGCTAGAGTAATAAATAAATATCTTGGTACTGATATTTTCATGATTATGGTTATCTAAATTTTTTAAAAAAACCACACATAGATAAAGCACATTAAACAATGAATTTTAGAATTGATTCTTGATTACTATAAGATCCATTTCTATATTATTATAAATATTTATATATTTTTATACACATAGATTCAATTCACTATATCCTACGTGCAAGTCCACAAATAAGACTTCTTTGACAAAAGATTCTTTACAGATATACTGCATAATATCTTTTTCAAATTACTAAGACTACAATAAAGATGGACATAAAAGTCTTTATAAAAAAATTTCCAGGAATACTGCTTTTAGATTTCCTATCATCATCATATATTTTAACATTTAAATCACAAATTTCTTTAGTTATTTTTATATAATAGATTACAGTTTATAACTTTGTAGAATATACAGTAAGTATGAAGTGATCAATTAATTTGATTATTTTATTACATAAACATCTTCTTGACAGGCAAGTAATCACTGTTCAATATATATTGAAGCAATAAAGTCTGTGGTACATATCTTGCTTCACTGTCTGGAGACAACAGTAACTTTAAGGTAAGATTTAAACCCATCTTTGTATTTGTTTAGTCATCAGGGCGTGTAAGTATGCACATATACATGATTGTCCCTTCTTGTAAATTTTAAAGTTATATTTAAACAGTTATATAATATTAATTTTAGTTTAATTCGGAAATCTTAAAATTTCTATCGCCATAAATAGTTGTGTATGTGCATGTATGTAGTACAGATACATAAAAATATTGTCCATAATATTTTAGGGTTTTATTAATTAATTCTGTATATTCTTTACTTGTTTTATTCATGTTAATTCTGTATATTCTTTACTTGTTTTATTCATGTTATTTATAAAGCTGATGCAATACCAGAGAAGGTTCTGGAAGGTAATTAGCATAACTCTAGATTTAAGAAACAAAAAACTATCTTATTTAATTTTAAATGTTGTTATTAGTTAGTGAGTTTTAGCAGTCCTAAAATTTAATGGAAATTATATCTTTTGAATCTATTTCTAATACAGAAATAGAGTAGCACAATACTCTCCAGAATTTATAAAATGTGATATGTTGGACTATTTCTATCATCTATGAGTGAATGTTGAATGTACAGAAAATTTTAAATTTTATTTAAACTTTTCAAATACAAATAACTTGTTAGTAATAACATATAATTAGACAACACAGGCTAGTAATTACACAATATTTCGAGTAGTATTATTCTCCACTCTTCTTCAGGTGTTACTAGCCTGATTTGACAGAATAGCACAATTGGTTAGAGCGTTTGTCTCCAGAGCTTATCTTATTTTCATTGTTCAAGCGTAACTTTGAACAAAAGAGTAAATGAAGTCAAGCAGGGTAATGCATATCCAATCGCCTCAAGCGACGACTTAAAAAAACTATCTAGAAAGATTGCTAGCATATAAATACAGCCAAATTTGGGCTTAAAAAAGCTTTCTTATCAGAGAAATGTTGCTAACCAAACCTATGTCACTAAAATTTTTGATATGAATTGAGGAAGAAATTCATATTCCCGGTCTATCCAAGACTGTCTCCATACCTCTATGCTACCCTGCCATACGTACTTGAGAAATGCCTTGACGAACCTATGATCTAATTTTTGAATGATGCTAACCATTATTTCACCTGAACTCTGTGTTGCTGACTGTGCGGCCATCAAGTTGTCGACAGATAATCCCGTCTATGCAACTAAAGTTAACTATTAACCTCATCTCATTTAGCTATAATTTTGTTTTCAATTATAATGTAACTCTGCATATCTAATAATTGGTGATATATGGCTAATTCTAATAATTATAGTTAAGCTTATGTGTATAAGTGCACAACTTAGTGAATCTCTAATCTATAACTATATCTCTTAGGTTTCACACTCCATTTGCATCTTTATTATGTCAGTGCGGCAAATTTAATTTTTATTTTATTTTAATTATGTATTGAAATTAAATTTGGCTTTGGTATGCTAATGACTCAGTCTAGCAAACCTGTATTATTTTATTCTTTATCCCGATATTATGGGATACTTAAATCTTTCACTGTAAGCTTTCTTACTAAATGATTCGCTCGACTGAATAATTTTGTTAATGGTTATATGTGTTTCATGGCAGTCTATAAAATTGTCATCGATGATGCCAATTTCTTCATGTTGACGCTATTGGTTGAGCTATATTTTATATTCTTTAAAATAGATTTAATGACCTCATCTTTTCTGTTTCATAATCAATCATTTATTTGTTACGCCACCAAGCATTATAATTTGGTTATATAATTATTGTAATCATTAAGCGTAATTGGGTTCATTTAATGAAGGGAACAATATTTTTCATCCTTCTAGTTTTGACATTCTAATCATTATTCAAGGTCATACATGTACCTTTAAGGATGGGTTACTTTCCATCATGTCATTATGCTAGATATTTATTAATTTAGTAAGGCTTTAGTCAACATGTCAGTGTCATTAAGGACCTGAACCTTATTTTAGTGTTGCTCACTCATAATAACATTATGAAGTTTCGTATTACTACTTTGTCATAATTAATCTACAGAGGTCCCAGATTATTCTTTTTTAAACTCTTCCAAATGGGTTTGAAAGCACTGACCTCAAGACAATATTGTTGTAGTGAGCCTCTGCATGGGATAACCCGAAAAACTCAGACCACGTCATTCCCTACCAATTATTTCTCCAAATACCATTCTGTAACATGTGCAGGCAGATGTTGGTACTCAGGAACAAATTATGAAGCTTCTCAGTCCAAATAAAAAAAACATTTCTATTGCTATCATCACAGTCAGCACTGCAATTTCTTATGATTATTCATACTTCCCATACTATATCTATAAGTCATAATGCTATGATCTTGGTAAACCATTCTAGCTTTATTATTATTAGTACATATTAGAAATGTCATGGTAAAGCATATTTAAGTAACCTGCCCTCTCATTTAAGCAACCTTTAATATACTAGTAAGAACAGATTGGTTATTTCTGTCAAGTCAAAGCTATTCCATTAAATATGACAGTAAATGATTGTTTTTTTTTTATGATTGATCTAACATATGATTGTTAATCCAATAAAGTTTGTAATATTTTTTTAAAAACATATCCTCACTGTAATGGTACTGTGAACCTTAATTAAAATGATTTTATATATATATATAAGGTTGTATTTTGTGTATACACTTCTTAATGGTCATTAATTCCATGTCTTCTCTATTATAGTGTTAACATTATAAATCTAATGTAAATTTGATATCTTCTCTCAATTAGCATATTAAGCTGCACTTTCGTGGTTATCCGTTTTACCTTATGTAAATGTTAAATTTCTATTTGTGCACTCTTTAATACCATCGTAATTCATGTTTTGTAATGCATAGTGGTAAAATTTATAACTTAGAGTGCGCGAATCTTCACTATTGATTATGTGAAACCTATATCAACTTATGTTGTTGCATGTAAATAGGCTTATTATTTGTGTTTATTAAATGTGTATATGTATTTATTTAAGTGCGAGTCCTCATTAATTTGATTAATAGTATTATAACATTCCTTAACAGATTCTAATTTCAATAATTCTTTGTCTGGGTGTTGTTTAGTACATATGCATCATGGATGGTTGCTGTATATTATAAACAATGCTCTTCATTATATCATGCTAGCTGTTGGCATCCATTAATCTTGTCTTTGGTAAATATTATCATAAGTAGAAAGCGTTTCTCTCAAATGAGGGGTCATTAAGTGCATAATTTATCATTTTCCCTGAATATCTCTTGCCTCTCCACTGTGTCTCCAGGATTGATATAAATGAAATTCATCTGTTCCCATCAGAGGTGGTGTTAATAAGGTTATGGATTTAAAGAATGGGCAAATAGGGCAGAATTCATGATTGCCTCTGACCTGTGTATCTCAGGCATGATTGGTTTAAGGTACTTTCAGATTCTAACTCTTGTTGAATGAACATACAAATCTGACTGGTACAAGGTTTTTTGTTTTTTTTCCCCCAGGCTTGGTGCACCATCGTGGAGCTTCGATGTTATATAAACTCACATCACTCTGAACACTATTTTACTTTAGCGGGTTTTTTTTAAAAAAGAAAAAAAAATTTTTATGTCTAAATTATTTTATCCTTTTTAAAATTTTCTAATTAATATTTTAATTTATTCTGAAATGTATAATGAGTTTCATTTATTTTCCTCAATCTGTATCTTTTTTTTAATGTATTTCTTCTACTTTTGTTTTTGTTTTTCTTAAAACATTATTATTTATATTTAACTGTGGAGGCAGAAAACAATCATAAACTGGTTCTTAAGTTAAATCTTTTACAGATAGAGAAAATGTCTTTCATATGATAATCAGAAATTAATAATTTGATGGTACCTAATAATAGAAATAATTTTACAATAATATTAACTATTTCAATAAGAAATTGTTTCCTTAATATTTTGTTATTGATTTCAGGGCAAATATATAATAAAGACTAAATGATATAGCTGAGCAAAACAAACTAGCCTTTTGGTTTACCACTAGTTCAAAATATTTAAAAGGTTCCAAAATCATTACAGTTACTAAATCTTTTTTAACCAGTAAATAGTTTCAAATAAATACCAATAAGTGAATATACATATAAGATGTCAGCAGATAAGAAATAAATAATCATTTGACCGCTATGATGAAATTTCAACAATATACATGGCAAATTATTCAAATAAAAATTTACTTGGCATTAAAAAAACTGGAAAATATATTTTGAATTATAATTGTAACAATCTTTTATATATAGAATTTTGAAATTTGTGTACACACTCTATATAAAGGATTGCAAAGAATTATCATAACTTATGAAAATTCAATAATATTCTATGCTAGTTGGGAATATTTAAATCACAATTTTGTAATAGAATATAGGGAAGAAAAAAAGAGAAAAATATGCTGCCTCTCATCATTTTGCAATAGTACACATTTATTTATGTATTTGCTTATGAGAATGAAGATCTAATATAAGAAGTGGAAGGATATATGAAAGCCTTTTTAAGTATGTTGAAGCACTACAAAATTTAATTAAATTTAGAAAAGTAATAATAATTATCAGGAAGAAATAGATAGATTTGCATTAGTATAAAAATATTTCAGAGAGAGGAAATATTAAAAGCATAAAGCTAAACTAGTCAATAAATAATCAAAATTACCCCAAATTTAAAACTCAACCAGACTAGCCAAAAAATATAAACTCTAAATCACTACCAATGGGTTCACTGCTACAAGCAGACTGCTCAAGTGTAAAAAACTACAAAATACTAATATAGTTAAACTACACATTACCCACAATTCCACTTCCTTCCCAGCCACCCTTAATATTAAAAGAATTTTTAAATAAGTTAATTGCTTCAGAATTATAAATTTTTAATAATAAAGATTCTTTAATTCTTCTTTTTATTTCATTTCTCTCAAAGAAGATAACCTTAGTACATAAAAGTAGGATTAGAAATATTATTCTGCCTTATATAACCATATAAAAGATACAGGCCACACAGAGAAAAATGAAATAAAAAAAAGAATTAAAGAATCTTTATTATTAAAAATTTATAATTCCGAAGCAATTAACTTATTTAAAAGTTCTTTTAATATTAAGGATGGATGGGAAGGAAGTGGAATTGTGGGTAATGGTGTAGTTTAAATATGTTGTGATTTTGTTGTTCTTTACCCTTGAGAAGTCTGCTTCTAGCAGTGAAACCATTGGTAGCGATTTAGAGTTTATATTTTTTGGCTAGTCTGGATGAGTTTTGAATTTGGGATAATTTTGATTAAATTGATTAATAAGATTTTAAACACAGAAACTTATACACTTAAAACAAAGCCATTTTATATCACATCATACAATTAAAAAAGAAAAAGAATATTAATACAATATTTAATTCTTTTTATAATTTTGTAATAAAAATATATGTAATTATGCTTTGATGAATGCTGTTGATAATGTATAAATAAAATTACCATAAAAAATTTACAAAAAATTCAGAGGTTACAAAAAAAAGTTTACATCTTAATAAAATTCATTAAAGTTTAATATGTAACTTAAGGTAGTAAGTTCCTAAAATGAACAGTGCTAAAAAATATCAATCAATAACCAAACTACTACATTCCAACAAAATAATAAAACTGACTCAAAGCAATGATACACATTTAATTAACCTAGTTAAAAAAGGTTATGACTATTGAATGGCTAGGTAGAATGGTTGTGAAATAATAATTAAAAATATCTTCAACCTCCACTTTGGATTTGAATTTCAAGTTAAGAGCATGGTAATTCAAACCCTGCCCTTTAATATCTATATATAATAATTTTACACATACATATATATTACAGCTTATAAAATATCTACTTCTGATTTGTTTAAGTGATTTCCTAAGTTATATTTTACATTATTTAACTGTACAAAAAAAAGTTTTATAAAATCAAGGAATTATTACATTTATTAAAAATTTTATAAGACAGTAAAACTTATCATATATGCCATTTTGAAATCATTACCAGATTTTCAATTTTTTATAAAAGATGAGTAATATCAATCAAAAATTTTCTGGTAAAAACTATATTTTTTGCTTATCAAACTTTATTTACTCATAACTATAATCCTCCCTTCCTCTCCAAATAAATATCTTAATGATTACTACTTACTATTAGGCTAAACATTATCATTTTTAGCCCAGATATACACTTTAAATTTTTATTAAAGATTAATATATCTATTACTGTTAAACCTAACCACATGCAATAATTATTTCAACTTCATTTTATTTTTTTTCCCCCCATATGTAATATTCTAAATATAAAATTCCATTTCTCCACATATACTTTAATCATATGAAAAAAGTCATCTGAAAAAGATAAATGATCTCCTAGCATACTTCAGTTGGTCCATCTATTATAACCCAATTGAAAACGTGAGATGATTCCACATGAATCTCATCTTAGTAATCATTTCTTTTTTCAAAAATGTTTAATCTATAGGTGGCGAAATGGTAAGTTATAAGAATATTTATAGATTTCCACAGTGCATGAATGAGCAAATAAATGAGTAATTGTTTTTGATAGTTAGTGAATCATATATCCAAATTATATAGTCTGAATTCAAACATTGAGATATGTGTAGATATAATTTAAAAAGTCTTACATGATACCAAATACAGCCCAATTTTTTTTTTAAAAAAAGGAAATATAAATAAAATAAACTTAATTTTTAAAATACAAATATTTGCATGGTGTTTTCTTTATATATATATATAATGATTCCATTATTTTGTGAAATTTTATGCATTGTCAAAATTATTTATATGTATTTGAATTACAAAAGTACAAATATATATACATGAGAAGATATTTTATTTTGGAAAACTAAGTCATAGCAGGATTAATAGAATAGCAATGTGACTCATCACATGATGTAGTTAAACACTTGGTAGAAAAAATAATTGCTTTTCTAAAATAATAAATAATCAAATGGTTATTATTCAGGACATCATGTGACATAAGCATCAAATGATAAATTGAGCTTTAATCAAAAAATCTTTATATTAATAGGAGATAAAGATAAGATGTTGCATCTTAGTCTCCAAAGGTTTAATAGATCGGAATGATCAATTCAGTTATCAAGAATAAAAATGTTTCAACTACACAATTAAAATATTAGATTAACCAAAATTGATTAAATACCTCTAATTCAAAACTTTTATTATTCAGACAAAACTACAAAGAATTGTTTTATTACTTTAATTATTGCTATATAAAAATTTTAAGCCAATATTAATATAAGCATATTCTATATTCAAGAGTGCATTACTACACTCTTCAATGGATAACATTATTATGAAGACTAATAATATTACAGACAATAAACTTATATAAAAGAGATGTTTGTTATTAAGTATTTGTTTGAAAAGAAAAATACAGTTATCAAATAATTTCAAGTATAGTACTTTATGATATTTTTGATCAAATATCAGTGTTCAACCTAAACTATATTTCTCAAAATTACATTATTTTTATAAGACAGGTTGAATATTTAGTCAATAATGAACCACAATCAAATATTAACACAATCTTTAAACAATCTATTAAAGATCTAAGATCTCTTCATCAGCTTTCATGGAAAAACAATGAAAAAAAGGGCATTATTCATAAGGTTTGCCATTTGCCAGATGATGAAAAGTTTTCAATCTTACTTTATCCTCTAGGCAAAAATACCTAGATATATATTTATTCATAAATATTAGATAGATAGCAGAGTTGATTATTTAAAACTAACACTGTAGGCTGAATGAAATTTGGTTTTACTCAGTTTAGATTCAAACCTTAAGTCATAGTTATAACAGTGATTGTGCTAATCCAGGGATGCCCAACCCGTAGCTCGCAAGTCACATGTGGCTCGCGTAACTGTTTAATGTGGCTCGAATTGCACTCTTCAAAAAAACTGATAAAATATTTTATGTTCCTTGATGGCACATACACACACTAAAAAATAAACATTTTTACAATACAAACAATAACGATATGCAGTGTCAGGTTTCACATTAAATAAAATATATTTTTCCTGTAATTGTAATTTATATGTATGTTACCAAATTTTTAATAAATAAAATGTATTTACATTTTTTTTTCTTTTTAACATATTACACCATTTTTTTTTTTTTTGCTGTACATGTTTGGTTTGGTGCTATATATATATATATTGTGTTTAGTGCTCTTGTATATATTGTTGTTTTTATCGAGAAAGATCCTTGTAGACGTTTGGTTTGGTGCTGTATATATATTGTGTTTAGTGCTGGAAATAGTTTTTATCGAGATAGATCCATGTACACGTATATATTTTGCTGTATATATCGATGTTTAGTGCTGTAAACAGTTGTTTTTATCCGTGTACACGTATATATTTTGCTGTATATATATATTGATGTTTAGTGCTGTAAATAGTTGTTTTTATCGAGATAGATTCATGTACACATATATATTTTGCTGTATATATTGATGTTTTCATCGAGAAAGATCCGTGTACACGTTATTTTGGCCACATTAGAAACGGCGGATTGATACCAATGTGAATAGGCCATCCCCCCCCCACCTATCTCCCTACATTGCAGGTTTAGTACCCAAGTACCATGTTTATAAATGTAATATGAAAAATGTAATATATAATTGTGGCTCCCCAAATTTTTTTAAATTCTCAACTGGCTCACGTCAAGTTAAAGGTTGGGCACCATTGCTTAAACCATGAAGCTTCTTTAATATACTCATGAATAAACATTCATTCAGTCCAATAAATATTATGTTTTCCTGTAATATCTATTTAGCAGTGATTAATTATAATATTTTTAATGATTTAAAGTTATCAATGGCAATTCTTTATTGTTATTTAGGAGAACAAATTCACCATGCTAAAATTAACTTTAAGATTTAATGCAGAAGTTTCCATTGTATGAGATTTAAAAAGAATATTTATTGGCTTAATACTGCAATTCATTAAATATAAGATCAGACAACAGAAAACATATGAGTAACAAAAAAAAAATAATCTTAAAAACACATAAAAATGAATAGCCTAAGGGATACATAAAAAAATGTCAGGCAAGGACAAATCTTTTAAAAATGCAAAACAAATACAAGAATTAAAAGTATCAAAAAGTAAAATTTAAAAAGATTAAATAATTCAAATAGTTGCATGTAAAAGAAGATATTTCTCTTTATACCAAATAATTTTAATTATTAAGATTGCAAAAAAAATATTTATCTGCAAATATCACTAAATATACAACATGTCAATATTGTGGATTCTTATAAATCAGATATAGTTGCAGGGCAAGGGCTACTTGTAAGTTTCTTTGTTACAATTCACCATGTATATATTTATAATGTAATATTAATAATTATGAATAATAACTTTTGCAAACAATATTATATGATCAAAAAAGTCAATATACAACAAAAAATCAGTACAAAGTATAAATTCTAAGTAGAAGTATGAAAATTTATTACATTGTTGAAGATTTACAATGTACGCTGTCTGTTAATCTTGAATTTCTGAGTATATAATTACTGATCACTATTCTTGCACAGGATTTTAGGTGGTCTTCTATGAGATGGGAATGGTATTTTGATTTAATTATATTAATTGTTGAATATGTAGACTCACATGGATAAATAGAGCCAAAAAAATGTTAAATTAATTGCAACTATTTTTAATGTTTGGTTATTTTTTCCATCCATTAGACCAGTGGTTCTTAAACTTGTTTGGATCACGACCCCTTTCAAATTTAAAAAATTTCCAGTGATCCTCACCATCGATGTGCGAAAAATTATTAAAACAATGTATGAAGACTATATTATATAAGTGTAATAAACCATTTTTGAAAAAAATATGTGTAAATTAACACAAGTACAGTGTCAAAGTGCAGAAGGGAGTTTGCTATTAGCTGAAAACAGACCCTTTGATTCCTCTTGGAGGCCTTAAAGAAACCAAGGAGAGCAAATTCCTAATGTCTACTCCATACATTCTTCTCATTGCAGCTGTTATTACTATATGATTATATTCATATAGTATATGAACATAAATGAGCTGCTCACCAACATGCATTAGCCAGCATGGTGAGTTTATTGGCTTTTTACCTATGAGTTTAAGATCAAGAAACACTATGGTCTTTCTTCTCAGTTGCCTGATAAGGCAAAATGAATGTATGTGTAAAGGATGAATATTTTTTCCAATAGATATATACAATCGTGATAGACAAAAATAAATCATGGCCCTTATTCCCAGGAGGCTGTAAAGTCACCAACCAAGACAGCAGTTGGTGGCCAAAGGCAGAGGGTGCTAAGAATCCTCTAATTGTGGATCCAGGCTGCCATTTGATGACAACGTTTTATTTAAGTGCTGTAAAGGTAGTTTACAATGCAAATATTCCTAAAAAGATCAAGCCTACTTATTGAACCCAATCCGTTCAGAATTTTTAAAAATATAATGGGAAGATTATTTGTTTGTTATTTATTACATATATATATAATGCACAATAGATTGTTTTATTATAAAATAAAATACGATCAATATTTTAGAAAGTAATATTGTATATATATAAACTATTTGATTAATAAACTGTAATGTATATATATATATTTTTTAAATTTAAAATTGAATATTAATTTATAATCAAATGATTTAGGGATAACCTGAGATTAAGTTAGGTGGCCATGTGTGAAAATAAAACTGATTTTATTATTTTATTTTTTTTATCTGTAATAAATGAAATGTATTTAAACAATAAGCATTTAAAAATCTAAATGTATTTAAACAATAGGCAGTTTAGAATCTTAGGATTTCAGGAGATTCTCAGTGTTTTATATAAAAATAGAAACTTTTTACAAATGGTTCTTCTTATAAAAAAATATAGCAGCTATAACAATAGACAGCAGTAAAAACTAAAATTTAGAATGCTAAAATGGAGTTTTGCTTTTCCTTTTATTTAAATCATGAACATTTTTAAAAGTCAAATGCTGTAACTAAAAGCTTACCAAATTCAGAGGAAAGAAAGTGAAATAAGAAGTAAGAATAACTGATAAATTTTGTAATAATTAAAGCATGTTTTAAAAGTTGTTGGAGTAATTTTTTACTATTTTAAATTTTTTCAAAAAGAATAACGAAAATTAATCTGCTGAAAATTGGAAAAGAAAGAAAAATGAAATAATTTTCTTAATATATATATATATGTAAAGTGCTTCTATATTATCCAATATAAATGTATGATTATAAATAATTATTGAATTGTACTTTAATATGAATATGGGCTAAAGCAAAACATGCTATTGTGCATCATGATATTTCCTACAGCTGCATTAAACATCTATTTATTTACTTTTCTACTTTATTGTAAACCCACAAGAAGATGCCTGCAGTCCAAAGTAAACAAGCATTGGAATACTTAATGGTGAATCAAATAAGGATCAAGGTGTTTACCATTAAACACAACTACAGGGGATACCATTGTACCTATCTATCCTTGCTAAGGAAAATGATTTACTAAATGAAACTGCTTTGAAGAACAACTTGCCTAACTATCAAATACTACTTCTATTAGGATGATTTTTATTAACTTTGTTCCAATTACAATTTTTTAATCAAGATATTAACATTGTAAATTTTTGTTTTATTTTTTTTAATTCTTGTTATCTGTTGTATTTTCACACTCTGATGCTGAAGCTTCATTTTTTTTTAGAATTAGCAAAGAAAGGGGGGATTATTCACTTTGATATTTTTATATTTTCATTGTAAATAAAATTTAGGTTAACCCAATTGCTTCACATCAGGTTATCCACATAAATAGTAAGGTAAGATTCTCTACATTTATTTTCATAGATTAAATTGCAACACTTATACAGAATACATATTATGTTTTATTTTGATTAACCTTGTATATATTTTCCAGTATGTTTGCCTAATCAACTAGTATTAATTTCTATCTCTATCATATATGTAAATGGGGGGGGGCTTGTTAAATAGATTGTTAACATCTGTAAATATATAATTTAGCTAGCCAGCATCTCAATTATCTTAAATTACTAAAGTTTATTTTTCTATATAATTATGATTTGTAAAGAATGAATGACATAGATAGATTTCTATCATGGGGTATATGGGTTGGATCTGGAAAATCATCAATTAGTAAAATGGTAGAGGTTCACATGTGACACATGTACATATGATCATTATTATTTTTTTTATTTTTTGGTTATCAGTACTATTGTTATTATACTTTATGTTGTTTGTTATCGTTAATAAATGTTTAAGAGTTTATATTATTCCGGTCTCTGGTTTATTGAGTTGTCCTGACATTCCAGTTTATAAACAATTATGCATGCACACACTCTATTTTTCTTATATAAAAGCTTGAAAATAAAACAAATATAATAAATGCTAATTGTAACCTATATATAGGTGCAGGTGTTGCTGTGTATATCTGTTCATATCTGTTAGAGTAACAAATATAATAAATGCTAATTGTAACCTATATATAGGTGCAGGTGTTGCTGTGTATATCTGTTCATATCTGTTAGAGGAGTCAAAAGTAATATTCTCTCTGGGTTTGAATATTAGCGCATAACGGAATTAAAAAGGAGGAAAGTGGATGAACTAACCTAAATTGCATTTAATATTATTAAATAGAGATAGAGTTAGTCAATTAAAGTATGCAATCATTGGTTAAGCATTTCATCAGGTTCTCATTAGCATTCTATCAGAAGACCCAAAGTCTGACCATAGTTGGATGCAACTTTTTCCCCTTCTAAGCCTGGTAGGTCTCTCCAGATTGTATCATTAGGAGCAATATATTAGAGCATATTCAATTATCCAACACCAGATTGCTACATCTGCATGGTATTACAGTCTGCAAGTTAGTTGACCATCCGTTACATCTGGCACACCATCGTTGGGCTTGGTTAGCTTATGATCGTTGATGAAGAGTACCGTCTGTTATATCTGGTGTCAGCAATGTTTGGGGCTAGTGGTAATCATTCCGTCCATTATATCTGGCACCATCAATTTTAGGACTCAATAGATAGGTGTACCATCACATATAGACTTTGTGTAAGTTGGTCATACATTGTGACTAAACCAGATGATTGTTGAATCTGATCTATATATCCAGGTGAATCTTTCCGTCCGTTATATCTGGCATGCAGTGTGTGAATCTTTCCGTCTGTTATATCTGGCATGCAGTGTTAGGCATAAAGATATTACAGATGAGTGGAAGGTAGTAATACCAGAAACATTACATATTCCACTCATAAAATATATTAATTGTTTATATGGACTCTATGGTGCCCATAAAACAGAGCATACTTTGAGAAATTGGTTTTGCTGGCCTGGTATGTATAAAGACATATTAAGTATTGTCTAGTGTGCCTTCAGACCAAGCCAGTAAATCAAAATTATTATAATATTGCAAAATCAATATTACCTAAAGGACCAAATAAGATCTTGGCGATCGATTATTATGGGTCCTTACTCCCATTTAATAAACAAAAATATCTATTGGTCACTTATGTTCTCTTTACTAAATATATTTCTGTTTACCCAATGTTCTCTTTACTAAATATATTTCTGTTTACCCAATACCCCAAGCTAATACCAGGTATACCATCAAGGTATTTATTAGACACCCTCCAATTTGTAAGGATAGGAAAACCCAAAACCATTTTAACAGACCAAAATGGGTGGAAAGATCACAAATAAAGCATGTGCTCACATCCATTAGGAATCCACAGTCAAACCCTTGCGAACATGTAATGCAGGAGCTCAGTCGTTTGTTCAGGACTTACCTAAGGGATGAGCATAAAGGGTGGGTAAGACAGACAGACCAGATAGTTAATTATATTAACTGGAGTGTTAATGAATCCACTGGATTTACACCCATTGAATTAATTTTAATCAATCAATTCCCATGTTGTTCACTAAATATCAACCTATGACTAGATATAAACAAAGTAGTATGGAGGAAATGTGCAGAAAGCATATCTTCGGTTAGTAAGTAAGGCCAATAAAAGGAACAAAAATAAGACTGGAACTCCACATACTTTCAAAGTAGGAGATAAAGTTTTAATAAAAAACCCTCATCCTAGTAAGCAAATTGATAATAAATACAGTAAGTTTTACCATCTATATGAAGGACCTTACACAATAGTTAAACAATAGAGTCCTAATGCATTTTGGTTGGATATGGAAGGACAAGTTAGGGACACATATAATACCCGAATTATGAAACCATACTATGGACAATCTTAGTAATTATAGAATTGCCATACTCAACTGATGTGTAGAAAAAAATAAGAGATGAATGCTAAGTAAAAAAAAATTAGATATTATGAAGGTAGGTTAAAAATTATGATGAGAGTATTCCCTAATGGATGCCAAACCAGATATTAGGATAATTTAGAGCCACTTTATTTAAAAGAGTTAAACCACACTAAGTGATGGTTGCTCCAATCTTCTGTTAGTCCTCAAAGAAAATCAAATAAGACTCAATAGGAGCAGGATAAAGGATAACAAAAAAAAAATATGTGCTATCGGAAACAGAAACACATTTTTAATAATGTGCTCAAAACATAACCATCAGTATTTTTTTTTTTTTAAAAAAAAACCTATGTCTGAACCCCACCTTGAAAAGTATTTTATGAGATTGAGTAGAGAAGAATAAAAAGCAAATTTGTGTAGTTGAGTGCAGAAAACAATATTAAGAGGTTTCACTACCCTTCTTATATTTGTGTAAAAAAAAAAAAAAAAGTCATCAAACTTCAAATCCAAACTTTGTGTGTTAAAATTTTCATGACAGATTAAAATTCTAACCCTGTAAGGAGAGAGGGTTGTAAAGGGTAGTTTACAATGCAAATATTCCTAAAAAGATCAAAGCTTACTTATTGAACCCAATCTGTTTGGAATTTTTAAAAATAAAGGGGAAGATTATTTGTTTGTTATTTATTACATATATACATATAATGCATATATATACATATATCAAGTAAGCTTGATCTTTTTAGGAATATTTGCGGACTCAGGCTGCCATTTGATGACAACTTTTTATTTAGGTACTTACAACTGCAGATCACTTTCAAGTGAAGGAAGATTGCAAGAATTAGAAGAAGAACTCTTATATTAAATGGGATATTATTGGACTTTGTGAAGTTAGAAGAAAAGGTGAAGAGACAATTGATTTAAAAAGTGGACATATATTCTATTATAAAGGCACAAATATTGGAAATACAAGTGGAGTAGGATTTATTATAAATAAAAAGTGGAAGAACAGTATTGTGGAGATTGATGGTGTATCAGACAGAGTGGCAAGATTAGTTATACAACTTAATAGCAAATACCAAATGCAGATAATTCAGGTTTATGCCCCAACAAGTTCTCATAGTGATGAAGTAGTAGAAGATTTTTATATGGATGTACAAAAGGCTTTTGATCAGAGTAAACAACATTTTAAAATTGTTATGGGAGACTTTAATGCAAGAATTGGTAAACAAATGAAAGATGAAAGTGCTGTAGGTAATTTTGGTTATGGTAATAGAAATGAAAGAGGACATAGACTTGTGGAGTTTGCAGAAAAAGAAAAACTTTATATTATGAATTCTTTTTTTGAGAAAAATGTTAAAAGAAAATGGACATGGAAGCATCCAAATGAAGGTACAGCAGAATTGGATTATATTTTGACTAACAGGAAATACATATTTCAAGATTGTAATGTTCTTAATAGATTTAACACAGCAAGTGATCATCGATTAGTAAGGTGCAAGATACGTGTTAATGTAAAACTAGAAAGACAAAAATTGTTAAGAAAAACAATATTTACAGTTGATATTCCTAATCTTCAGAAACATTCTAATGAATTTAAATTAGAACTTACAAATCGGTTTCAAGTGTTAGTAGATTTTGAACATGATTTAGATTTGAATGAAATTAATATGAAAATAACTGATACATTTTTAAAAACTGCAACAAAGATAGCTGGTAGAAAAAAGCAGATAGCTGGTAGAAAAAAGCAGCAATTGACCAATAAAATTTCTACTGAGACTAGAGAATTTATGAAGAAAAAAAGGAATATGAACATATACAAAAATGATGCATTAAAAAGAATTGAATATCTCAAATTTTGTAAAATGGTACGGAAAAGAGTTGAAAATGATATAAGAAAGTATAACTGTGAACTAGCAAAAAAAGCTGTAGAAGAAAATAAAAGTCTCAAAAATGTTAAACAACATTTTGGTATTGGTAGCAAATATATATCTGCAATAAGAAAAAAAGATGGAATTATTACTAAAAAGAGAGATGACATCATGAAATTGGTAGAAAAATTTTATCAAGAATTATATAGTAATAAAGAACAAGTACCTCCTATATCTTTTACATCTTCAGAATTGCCCAGAATTTTAAATGAAGAAGTGAGAAATGCAATTAAATGTACGAAGAAAGGAAAGGCTCCAGGTAATGATGGAATTATAATTGATATATTAAAAGAAGCAGGTGAAGAAACAGAAAAAAATTTAGCAAAGTTATATACCAAATGTCTAAATGATAAAGATGTACCGGATGATGTGAAGAATGCAGTAATAATATTAATATTTAAAAAAGGTGATAAAGAAGATATTAGAAATTACAGACCTATCAGCCTTTTATCAGTTTTATATAAAATTTTTACCAAGATAATTACAACTCGTCTACAGAGAACATTGGATTTCCACCAACCAAGAGAACAAGCTGGATTTAAAAGTGGTTTAGTACAGTAGATCATATTCAGGTATTAAGAGAAGTTATAGAAAGGACAAATGAATATGAGTTGTCATTATGTTTTGGATTTGTAGATTATGAAAAGGCATTTGATTCTATAAACATTTCTTCAGTGATTAAAGCATTGGATCATCAAGGTATAGATCCAGGATATTGTCATATTTTAAAGAATATTTATAAAAATGCAACAGCAACAATTAGATTACATAATGATACTGGGAAAGTCAACATCGAGAAAGGTGTAAGACAAGGTGATTCCATATTTTAAAACTTTTTACAGCAGGGCTGCAAGAAGTATTTTGTGGATTAAAATGGGAAACTAAAGGAGTGAAAATAAATGGAGATTATTTAAGTCATTTAGATTTCGCAGATGATGTAGTTGTTTTTACAAATAATGCTTTAGAGCTACAGGAAATGTTACAGAAGTTATCAGATGAAAGTAGGACTAAAGATAAATGTTAAAAAGACTAAAGTAATATTTAATCGATTTGCTCAAAATATGAAAATAAAGATTGATTATGATGAATTAGAAGAAGTTAACAGTTCCAAATACCTTGGTCAGATTATTAATCCAGATGGAAACATAATAGAGAAAATTAACCATAGAATTAAACTTGGTTGGAGTGCTTTTGGTAGAAATAACCTGATACTAAAAGGAAATATGCCTATGTGTTTGAAAAGTTTTTTAACAAATGTGTTTTACCAGTTCTTACTTATGGATGTGAGACTTGGACACTCAATAGAAGAGCAATACAGAGACTTCAGACCACTCAAAGAAGTATGGAGAGATGTATGTTGGGAGTAACAAGAAGAGATCGAAAACAAAATATATGGGTAAGAGAACAAACAGGTGTTACTGACCACATTAAAAAAATTAAAAGATTGAAGTGGAGTTGGGCTGGACATATTGCAAGAAGAGATGATAATAGATAGACAATTGAAATTTTAAACTCGATTCCAAGAGATTGTAAAAGACCCAGAAAAAGACCACATGTGAGATGGATGGATGAAATAAGAAAGTGTACAGGGGTAATGTGGAGAAGAGAAGCTAAAGATCGGAGAAGATGGATTAAACTTGGAGAGACCATCCTGCAGTGGATTGATAATGGTTGATAATGATGATGATGATGAATGCACAATAGATTATTTTATTATAAAATAAAATACGATCAATATTTTAGAAAGTAATATTGTATATATAAACTATTTGATTAATAAACTAAAATGTATATATATATTTTTTTAAATTTAAAATTGAATATTAATTTATAATCAAATGATTTAGGGATAGCCTGAGGGTTAAGTTAGGTGGCCATGTGTGAAAATAAAACTGATTTTATTATTTTATTTTATCTGTAATAAATGAAATGTATTTAAACAATAAGCATTTAAAAATCTAAATGTATTTAAACAATAGGCAGTTTAAAATCTCGTTTCAGGAGATTCTCAGCATTTTATATAAAAATAGAAACTTTTTACAAATGGTTCTTCTTATAAAAAAATATAGCAGCTATAACAATAGACAGCAGTAAAAACTAAAATTTAGAATGCTAAAATGGAGTTTTGTTTTTCCTTTTATTTAAATCATAAACATTTTTAAAAGTCAAATGCTGTAACTACAAGTTTACCAAATTCAGAGGAAAGAAAGTGAAATAAGATAAGAATAACTGATAAATTTTGTAATAATTAAAGCATGTTTTAAAAGTTGTTGGAGTAATTTTTTACTATTTTAAATTTTTTCAAAAAAAATAAAAATTAATCTGCTGAAAAATGGAAAAAGAAAAATGAAATAATTTTCTTAATATATATGTATACGTAAAGTGCTTCTATATTATCCAATATAAATTTATGATTACAAATAATTATTGAATTGTACTTTAATATGAATATGGGCTAAAGCAAAACATGCTATTGTGCATCATGATATTTCCTACAGCTGCATTAAACATCTATTTATTTACTTTTCTACTTTATTGTAAACCCACAAGAAGATGCCTGCAGTCCAAAGTAAACAAGCATTGGAATACTTAATGGTGAATCAAATAAGGATCAAGGTGTTTACCATTAAACACAACTACAGGAGACACCATTGTACCTATCTATCCTTGCTAAGGAAAATGATTTATTAAGTGAAACTGCTTTAAAGAACAACTTGCCTAATTATCAACTACTACTTCTATTAGGATGATTTTTATGAACTTTGTTCAATCAAGAAATTAATATTGTAAACTTTTGTTTTATTTTTTTTTTAATTCTTGTTATCCGTTGTATTTTCACACTCTGATGCTGAAGCTTCATTTTTTTTTTTAGAATTAGCAAAGAAGAAAGGGGGGATTATTCATTTTGATATTTTTATATTTTCATTGTAAATAAAATTTAGGTTAACCCACCTGCTTCACATCAGGTTATCCACATAAATAGTAAGGTAAGATTCTCTACATTTATTTTCATAGATTAAATTGCAACACTTATACAGAATACATATATGTTTTATTTTGTTGATTAACCTTGTATATATTTTCCAGTATGTTTGACTAATCAACTAGTATTAATTTCCATCTCTATCATATATATAAATGGGGGGGACTTGTTAAATAGATTGTTAACATCTATAAATATATAATTTAGCTAGCCAACATCTCAATTATCTTAAATTACTAAAGTTTATTTTTCTATATAATTATGATTTGTAAAGAATGAGTGACATAGATGGATTTCTACCATGGGGTATAAGGGTTGGATCTGGAGAATCATTAATTACTAAAATGGTAGAGGTTCACATGTGACACATGTACATATGATCTTTTTTTTGTTGTTTATCGGTACTATTGTTATTATACTTTATGTTGTTTATTATTGTTAATAAATGTTTAAGAGTTTATATTATTCTGGTCTCTGGTTTATTGAGTTGTCCTGACATTCCACAATGTATAAACAACTATGCATGCACACACATTTATTTTTCTTATCATATAAAAGCTTGAAAATAAAACAAATATAGTAAATGCTAATTGTAACCTATATATAGGTGCAGGGGTTAATGTGTGTATCTGTTCATACCTGTTAGAGGAGTCAAAAGCAATATTCTCTCTGGGTTTGAATATTAGGGCATAATGGAATTAAAAAGAGGGAAAGTGGATGAACTAACCTAAATTGCATTTCATATTATTAAATAGAGATAGAGTTAGTCAATTAAAGTATGCAATCATTGGTTATGCATTTCATCAGGTTCTCATTAGCATTCTATCAGAAGACCCAAAGTCTGACCATAGTTAGATGCAACTTTTTCTCCTTCTAAGCCTGGTAGGTCTCTGCAGATTGTGTCATTAGGAGCAATAAATTAGAGCATATTCATGTATCCCACACCAGATTGCTACATCTGCATAATATTACAGTCTGCAAGTTAGATGACCATCCATTACATCTGGCACACCATCATTGGGCTTGGTTAGCTTATGATTGTTGATGAGGAGTATCATCCGTTATATCTGGTGTCAGCAAAAGTTTGGGGCTAGTGGTAATCATTCCGTCCGTTATAGCTGGTGCCATCAACTTTGGGGCTCGATAGATAGGTGTACCATTACATATAGACTTTGTGTAAGTTGGTCATACATTGTGATTGAACCAGCTGATTGTTGAATCTGATCTATATATCCAGGTGAATCTTTCCACCCATTATAGTACTTACAACTGCAGATCATTTTCAAGTAAAGGAAGATTGCAAGAATTAGAAGAACTGTCTTATATTAAATGGGATATTATTGGACTTTGTAAAGTTAGAAAAAAAGGTGAAAAGACAATTGATTTAAAAAGTGGACATGTACTCTACTATAAAGGCACAAATATTGGAAATACAAGTAGAGTAGGATTCATTATAAATAAAAAGTGGAAGAAGAACATTGTGGAGATTGATGGTGTATCGGACAGAGTGATAAGATTAGTTATACAACTTAATAGCAGATAGCAAATGCAGATAATTCAGATTTATGCCCCAACAGGTTCTCATAATGATGAAGTAGTAGAAGATTTTTATATGGATGTACAAAAGACTTTTGATCAGAGCAAACATTTTAAACTTGTCATGGGAGACTTTAATGCTAGAATTGGTAAACAAATGAAAGATCAGAGTGCTGTAGGTAATTTTGGTTATAGTAATAGAAATGAGAGAGGACATAGACTTGTGAAGTTTGCAGGAACAGAACAAGTTTATATTATGAATTCTTTTTTTGAGAAAAATGTTAAAAGAAAATGGACATGGAAGCATCCAAATGAATATACAGCAGAATTGGATTATATTTTGACTAACAGAAAATACATTTTTCAAGATTGTAATGTTCTTAATAAATTTAATACAGGAAGTAATCATCGATGTGTTAATGCAAAATTAGAGAGACAAAAATTATTAAGAAAAACAATATTTATAGTCAATATTCCTAATCTTCAGAAACAGCTAATGAATTTAAATTAGAACATACAAATTGGTTTCAAGTATTAGTAGATTTTGAACATGATTCAGATTTGAATGAAATTAATAAGAAAATTACTGATACACTTTTAAAAACTGCAACAAAGATAGCTGAACAAAGAAGCAGCAATTGACCAATAAAATTTCTACTGAGACTAGAGAATTTATGAAGAAAAGAAGGAATATGAAAATATACAAAAATGATGCATTAAAAAGGATTGAATACCTCGAATTTTGTAAAATGATGCGGAAAAGAGTTGAAAATTATATAAGAAAGTATAACTGTGAATTAGCAAGGAAATCTGTAGAAGAGAATAAAAGTCTCAAGAGTGTTAGACAACATTTTGGTATTGGTAGGAAATTTATATCTGCAATAAAAAAAAAAAAAGATGGAATTATTACTAAAAAGAGAGATGACATTATAAAATGAGTAGAAGACTTTTATCAAGAATTATATAATAATAAAGAACAAGTATCTCCTATATCTATTATATCTTCCGAATTGCCCAGAATTTAAAATGAAATGAGACATGTAATTAAATTTATAAAGAAAGAAAAGCTCCAAGTAATGATGGAATTATAATTGATATATTAAAAAAAGCAGATGAAGAAATAAATTTTTTTTACCAAAGTTATATACCCAATGTCTAAATGATAAAGATGTATCAGATGATTGGAAAAATGCAGTATTAATATTAATATTTTAAAATGTGATAAAAAAGATATTAGAAATTATACTTATCAGCCTTTTATCAGTTTATACAAAATTTTTACCAAGATAGTATAACTCGTCTACAAAGAACATTGGATTTCTACCAACCAAGAGAACAAGCTGGATTTAAGTGGTTTTAGTACAGTAGATCATATCCAAGTATTGAGAGAAGTTATAGAAAGAAAAAATGAATATGAGTTGCCATTATTCCTTGGATTTGTAGATTATGAAAAGGTATTTGATTCAATAAACATTTCTTCAGTGATTAAAGCATTGAATCATCAAGGTATAGATTCAGGATATTGTCATATTTTGAAGAATATTTATAAAAATGCAACAGCAACAATTAGATTACATAATGATACTAGGAAAGTCAACATTGAGAAGGGTGTAAGACAGAGTGAATCCATATCTCCAAAACTTTTTACAGCAGTGCTGCAAGAAGTATTTTGTGGATTAAAATGGGAAGCTAAAGGAATGGAAGTAAATGGAGATTATTTAAGTCATTTAGATTTTGCAGATGGTTTTTGCAAATAATGCTTTAGAGCTGCAGGAAATGCAATAGTTATCAGATGAAAGTAGGAAAATAGGACTAAAGATAAATGTTAAAAAGACTAAAGTAATGTTCAATGGATTTTTTCAAAATATGAAAATAAAAATTGATAATGATGAGTTAGAAGTTAACATCTACAAATACCTTGGTCAGATTATTAATACAGATGAAAACATAATGGATGAAATTCATCATAGAATTAAACTTGGTTGGAGTGTTTTTGGTAGAAATAATGTGATACTAAAAGGAAATATGCCTATATGTTTGAAAAGGAAGCTTTTTAATAAATGTGTTTTACCAGTTCTTACTTATGGATCTGAGACTTGGACACTTAATAGAAGAGCAATACAGAGACTCCAGACCACTCAAAGAAATATGGAGAGATACATGTTAGCAGTAACAAGAAGAGATCGAAAATGCAATATATGGGTAAGAGAACGAACAGGTATTACTGACTTCATTGAAAAAATTAAAAGACTGAAGTGGAGTTAGGTTGGACATATTGCTAGAAGAGATAGTAATAGATGGGCAAGTGAAATCTTAAACTGGGAGTCTAAGAGATTGTAAAAGACCCAGAAAGAGACCACATGTGAGATAGGTGGATGAATGTGCAGAGGTGATGTCGAGAAGAGAAGCTAAAGATTGGAGAAGGTGGATTGAACTTGGAGAGATCTTCATCCTGCAGTGGATTGATAATGGTTGATGATGACGACAGTGTCAAACAATTTTTATTCATAGTAGAAAATTTATTTTAAAAAAAGTTAAAAGAGTGGAATTTTCCAATTTTTTTTCATGACTTCCCAGAATCTTTTCATGACCCCCCCCCCCCCCGAGTCAGGACCCCCACTTTAAGAACCACTGCATTCAATTATAAAATGATTTTTAGTTATGAACTGCCTACATTTAAAATTATGTCAGTTTGCAAGAGAATAAATTTATTTTCTTCAACAGATAAAGAAAATTTATTATTTATATTTTCATTTATTTGTTTTACAACAATAGTCATAAAGATAATATTAGCTTTAGTCTGGAAATTATTAAAAAAATCTCTCAAATTTAAAGTGAAGTAATTATTTCCTCATAATATTTATCTTTGTCGAATGTACTTCCATTTTTTGATAATGAATCAGAAATATTTTTTCAATTTTTCATTTCATTCATCAATTGTAAGAAGTTATTTTTAAAAATGTTAACATATCTGATTATTTCAATTACTGTTTTATTTGAAAACGATTTATTAAGATGTTTAGTTATATCAATAATGAAAGCTAAATCCATCAACAAAATATCATTACTAAGTTCAATATACATTTCACCTCCTGACTTAAAAAATATTTTATCTCTTTATAATAATTCCCTGAATTTTTGTAAAAATATTCCTCACTTGAATCAATGAATATCTGCATGATGTAACAATTTGCCATACTCAGATTCATTTTCTTTTAGTTAAGACAGAAACATTCTTCTCTGAATATTTTTATCTAGAATGGTGTTCACATTTTTCATGCAGATTCCCATAAAATGATACATATTTAGAATTGTACAGCAGAGGAACAGATGATTTACTAGCGAATAATGCAATAATATGAAAAGAAATGTGAAAAATCATCACCTCTGATACATATAAACACAAATCCATTGATTATTCTGATTACTGATGGCACTCTATCAGTTATTATTGATAGAACTTTATAAATTGGACCCCCCCCCTTATATATATTTTTTGAAGCACTAAACATCTTCATCTCATGTTTTCTTCTTTAAAGATAACATTGTTAATAATTCTTCAGTCACATTCATATTAAAAACAATTCTTATAAAAATATAAAGCTGAAGATTATTAAGTATCTCAGAAAATTCATCAAATTGAAAGTAATATTTTAATTTGCGAAGCGCCGATAATTGAAAACTGAAATAAATCGAGATACTGCCAAATCTCTAGTGCTCGTTACAATACATAACTAATAGCCAATCAGATATCAAGGATAGCTGTCTAAAATGACATCAAACCTAAACACACAACAAAGATTTTACGAGAAAAGTGCAGCCACCCTTCTCTCAACTTTTCTTTGTATATATCTAAGCCAGTCATAAGCATTTAGGTAAATCATAGGATTTTGCATTGTACGTTTATGATTTAGACTCAGTGAGTTAATTGTGAAGATATTTAAAGCTTCAAGCTTTCAAACCTAAATGCTTATGACTGGCTTAGATATATAGAAAGAAAAGTTGAGAGAACAGTGGCTGCCCTTTTCTTGTAAAATCTTTGTTGTGTGTTTAGGTTCGATGTCATTTTAGATAGCTATCCTTGACATCTGATTGGCTGTTAGTTATGTATTGTAACGAGCGCTAGAGATTTGGCAGTATCTCAATTTATTTCAGTTTTCAACTATCGGTGCTTCACAAATTAAAATATTATTTACATACTTTACTGCTTGTTATGTATTCTAAAACTACTTCATAGTAAATCATAGGATTTTGCATTGTACATTTATGATTTAGACTCAGTGAGTTAATTGTGAAGATATTTAAAGCTTCAAGCTTTCAAACCTAAATGCTTATGATTGGCTTAGAAAAGTTGAAAGAAGGGTGGCTTCCCTTTTCCCATAAAATCTTTGTTGTGTGTTTAGGTTTGATGTCATTTTAGACAGCTATCCTTGACATCTGATTTGGTTGTTAGTTTGTATTGTAACGAGTGCTAGAGATTTGGCAGTTGAAAGAAAAACAAATGTAGTTATTCATATCTTTTCTTAATTGTTCAACCAAATAAGAATTTATAATTTCTGTATGAACTATAACAGTTCACAGCAAACTGTATATCTCTAAGTGCATGAATAATTTTATTTTTGTTCTTGAATGAATTAAGTAATGACTCAATAGTTTCTAGAAATGCTTCTTCCATCATTTCTCCATCTGCAAAAGATTTCTTATGTTTTGTTAATACATAACTCACAAGAAATTATGAAACTGCCATTCCTTTAGATTTAATAATGCTTTTAATGGAATATAATTGTTGGCTGATTAACTGTAACTTGAATTCTTTTAACTTTTGTTTGCATAATTCACTTTTTAATGGAAAATCTTAATCAAAACTTGCACACATGGTTTTAAAATGTCTTTTGTTGTTTCCTTTTTTTTTTTTTTGGTCTCACTTTCATGATACATATATATCACACCTATTCTGCACTTACCATTATGAAGAAAAATTATTCTTTCTATTTTGTGTCTTTCTTTTCTTTGTATTTGTTTCAGACATTGCATCCTTCTTTCAAAATATGATAAGAGTTTTTTTTAATGATATACATACATTTTGCATTCACCATTATGAAAAAAAAACATTCTTCCCATTTTGTATATCTTTCTTTTCTTTGTACTTGTTTCAAACATTGCATCCCTCTTCCAAAATATAAAATATGTTTTTTTTTAACGATAAGCTACTTAAAACTATGCCTCTTTCACAATAAAAAAGTTACTGACTTCATGACTGAGGAATTTCAAATTGATGTATACATTTCTGTGCGAACGTAAATTGTCAAACACATTCATTGGCTAGCTTGCCCAACTACATACAGCCACCTCAATTAGGAAGAATCCATTCTTGTCTGAATAGTCGCATTTGTGTGGAAAACATATTTCTTTTATGTATAATTATCTAATCTAGCATAATGAAACATTGGTTCCATTCTTGTCTGTAGTAGTCGCATTTGTGTGAAAAATATATTTCATGTATAACTATATAATGTAGCTTAATGTAGCATTAGTTACCATTATTTTTTCTTAATTCAGGTGATCATTCCAAAATTTTTTGGTAGTCAACTACTGGACTGCAATTAACATCTTGATCACCCAAATTATAGATTAACTAAAATGTAATCCTAATCACAAATCAATATTGTGCAACATTGTTATTTGCTATCATGAAATTGTTCTCAGTAAACTACTAAGCATATAAATTAAAATAATATGGTTGTTGCTGCACATTTATTTTAAGACTAATATTTTGAATTCTCATATAATCTGATTCTACAAACAATATAAAGAAATACTTTTATTCACATAAATGTACTAAAAAATAAAAACTGATGAAAAATTATATATATATTTTCCAATTTTTATAATTTTATACAGTTCCAGAAATTACAAATTATTGATGCAATTTAATATTATTAGAAGGCATTATTGTAAGAGTATTGAACCCTATATAAAATTAAAAATTTAAAATTTTCAACTATTTTTTTTTTTTTTCAAAAGGAAATTTATTTGAGATTGAATCTGTAAATGTACATTGTAAATAGTATGTAATTACATAGAATTAAGTAGAGCTAAACACATATCTAGATCTTGAGTATAAATACGAACCAAAGACTTCGGTTATCAGCTGAGTTAATCCATTAGAGTAAGTTCTGTGATGGAGTACTGCTCCATCTCCCTGTCTTCAACAGTTTAAGTTATTAATAGCTAGTCAGCATCTTGACATTACTTCTGATGGAGAATGTTCTCTGTATTCATTAGGCTTTGCATGAGAGACCTTCTTCCCATGGCTTTGATTAGATAATGATTGTTTTTCTTTGGAGTTTATGGTAAATTTAGTCCTTTGAGGTTAATTAACTCCCAAGACTGTTTGTGAAGCCATTCCGGGGCTAAGATTTGATCTCTGATGTAAAGGCTTGTTAACAGACTTTTAAATGTTTCCATGACGTTTGGGTTCTGATGGCCAAATATCAATTTGCACCTTGTTAGCCACATTGCAAAAGAAAGGTGGCTATTCTAATTTTTGAAAAAATTCCAGTTTTGATAGCATTTTGAATTATCCTTGCTTCTCTGTAATCAAAAGCAACTTTCATTGATGAATGTCCTCACCTGGCTTAGCGCAGGACACATGTATAGGATATGTGTGATGGTTTCATCATCGGTAGAGCACAGTTGACACTGGGGGTTTATTTTGGAAAATCCTCTTCTTTGGACCAGAAAGTGATTAGTAGGAAGAGATGAGAGGTTGAGTTTCAGGAGGTAGTCAATTATTTTGGATTCCAAGAACTACTGTTTTGATTTCTTTAGTAACTGCTTATTATTTAATTCAAGTGAGTTCTGCAAAGACGATATATTGGGGTACTTTAATTTGTACGCTTCCCAGTAAGTTATTTTTTTCTCCAGTATGGGATCTGTTAGGTTTGTTGTTGACAGTATGTGGTTAATTAAGTCTGCTAGCCATTTGCTACCAAGAGGGGGAGGTGTGTCCGTAGGAGTCACTGGTATTGATCAAGTTTTGATTTGACTGCTTTAGGTGCATGGATCTCAAAACTCCAACTGATTTTTGAAGATATAGTATTGACACTGCATGGAGACTAGACCATTAAGGTCTTTAGGCATGTGAGTCTTCGCAATGCTTATTGCTACCACTTTGCCTTTCCAATACAACTTCGAGCACAGCGAATTCATTGATGCCTCAAAAGATTTTTCAACTATTTTTAGTTAAAATTGTTTGAAAACTCTAAAAAAAATGTATTGTCATTAGGAATACATATGTGCATAAAGTTTCAACTAAATTGGAAATTGAGAAGTGGGTGAAAATTGAATTACAAGATTTCTTACACAGAAAGATTAAAAAAACAACAGATTAAATTAAATAAAAGTATATATATTGAACAAGATTTCCCCATGTTTACCCAATCATATGGAGTTTTACTATATATATATATTAAATCATGGCCTCATATAAAGAAGTTAGTGAATTAATTGGAAACCATGACTTTCTTTCCTGGCCATCCAAACCCTGGGGATTAAAATTATATGCTCCTGCAAAAAAAAAAAATATTATTAAGGCAGTGTATAATACCAGCTTTTACATCAGAGACAGCAGCTTTTATTTTCCAGGTGCCAGGTCAATGAATTGTTCCATTAACACACTGTCTCAATGTCAATTAACTCATGTTTTTCTTCTTTTTTTATTATTATATAGATTTAGGAATCTTTTCCCTAGCTAAATAACTCAAGATAATTAAATGTATCAATATTTATTCCTATGTAAAGAAAGAATTAAGAAGACTGTTGAATTCTATCTATTTTTTTAAACAACCATTTAATAAAATAAACAAATTAATATATTCATAATCCATTCACCTTCTCACATACTAAGAACATATATATAGTACATAATTTATGAATTAGTAATAATAATACAAATACATAATTGCACATTATTTAGTTATGTTAGTGGAAATAATAAAGTTTCAAGAAAGTTCATTATCAAGTTCTATTTAGTTCATTTTAGGTCAGTATATTTTATAAAAACAAGAAACAAATAAAATAAAGAAGGTTTTTATAATATATATTTCATAGATCTTAAAATGGATTTTTCTCTTATTATATGGTAGTTTTGTAAAGTAACAATCTATTTAAAATTTGCATCTTTACCATTATTTTATCCATGATTTATTTCAGGAATTAGTTTGGCTATAATATTGCTTGGACACTCAGTGTGATATAGACATGATGGCTTGGCTCAAAATGTCATTTCAGCAGTAAGGTTCAAAAGAAGGTACTGATGGACTATATTAGAGCTAGCCATGCACCTGGATCATTCCTCAAATGTATGTAGAAGTTTCCGCATGGTAAATCATTTTGGTCTCAGGTAGTAAGGCACTGGAATTCTCGTAAAGCGGCTTCACTTTGCATTGGTTTTAGCTTTTCTATGGATCTTTATCTACTTCCATAAAAAAAAAAAAAACTCACATACTGTCTTCTAAGTCCAAGGATCAAGTTTTATATACCTCCTGCCCTCCTCTATGCATGCACTTTATCACACATTTTCTTTCTTTATTTTTGTGGGCATTCAATTGCATGCAATTATTATTTTAATAAATATTTTCTTTTAAATTAGTTTTTTAAATGAATTACAACATGAAACATGTAAATTAATACACTATACAGGCTTAAACCTGCATATATATATGTAATGTATGCGGGACTTTCACAAGACCCTCAACTCTCTTTGCCATCGATCCATCTGATCACACACATGTTGAAAAGATAAATAATTACCAATATATATACTAGTTGGTCCAGATTACCATCTCAACACATATATACAATCAGCGCTCAGTTTTATATTAAGATAGTCAATCTTCATACTTTAATGGACAGGCTTCAAACTATTCCAACTCGCAACTCTTCAGCCTTCCATTTCATTGAAAATCTGATGATGGAATGTTCAAAGCCTACCTTAGTGCCAAGATTGTCATCATACCCATGTTGACATTTAGTCATTCTGACCCCTCATGTACAGGAGAATATTTCAACATGTGTATGATTAGGTGGGTCAGCAATATGAGATGGTAAGGAGAGTTGAGGGTTGTGTGAAAGTATGAGTTCAACATGAAACTTTTTTTTTTTTATCTATTTCAAATATAGTATATATCTGATTGCAAAATAACATTCTTAACAGCAGAATAAAAAATGGGTACTTTATAAAAATAAAAAAAAAACACATAATAATAAAAACTTATTTATACATATATATTTTTCTCAGATTAAAACTAAATTCTTTTTCTAATTACCTTTTATTGTGGTCCAGCGGTCCAGCATTCCTATCAGCCATTTTTAATTGGAAAAAAAAACTGTCTTGATAGATAAGACATTTCTTTTGTTAATTACAGGTAATTAGATTGGTTTTAATCTGTATTTTGCAATTAAACTTTTTTTTTCCTATGGATGATCAAATGAATTTAATAATTATCACTAAAATATAATAGTGAATGGTAATTACATTCATTCTTTTGTTACTTTGTATATATATATATATTTATTTATTTCAATAATCTCCATTTCCCTCTTCAATGTTGAAACATATTGGACACATTAATGGTACAATATATAAAATATATGGAAAAAATTATGCATAACCAAATTTCTAACTAAATAAAAGTTTTCAAAGTGTATATAGATAACAGAAGTTATAATAAAATTATAAGTAAATAAAACTAAATAATAACTAAAGCATTAAAAATAAATTTATTAAACAATCATTAATTTTATCAATGAAAGTTATTAAATAGGTTAAACAAAAGTACAACAGGAATAACAATTTTTCTATATTTTTATACATATTAATAAGTGGCAGTTCAGTCTAACTTGTTCAAAGTTTAGGTAATAATATATGGTCATTTATTTGCGATATTCAATTCCCAAAATAAGCGAGTGAACCTACTAGTTATTTACATATATTTTTTTTACATTTATTCAGCTAGGAATAACCATTCTTATTCTGGGCTACATTAATCACATAACAAACAAACATGTATATTCATTTCAGTATTAAAATGATGATTAATGGACAATCATAAGCCCTTTGTATTTTTTCTGAATAAAAAAAATTCTTACAAAGAATATTTATAAACAAATGTTGTGAAGATAAAGAAATTGAAAAATAAAAGCATAAATGGCCAAGACAATGAGCATAAGACTTTTAAATTGCTATTTTCAAGATCACCTGATCTTTATGCTTACATAAGCTGTTAATACAGAGGCAAAACTCTTCATACAATAGCACCATTCAGTGCAAGCTAGAGTAGTCTTCTTGATTCCATTGATTACTCTGGCTTGCACTGAATGGCACTACTATATGAAGAGTTATGCCTCTGTGTTTTCAAGATATTAATAAAGTAATGAGACAAGTGCATCAATATTGGTTGAAATTATATTAAAAAATTAAGTACATTTTTTTAGTTTTATTATCTTATCTGTTTACTGTTTACAAACATATATAATGTACTTACTGCCTTTTGCCCATAATACACTACAATTGCATAAAAATATCTTATAGCCCCTTCTATCAGGATAGTAAATGAACATATAAGTAATATCACTTTAAAATAAAACATTGTTCTGATGTTGTTGGTGACTTCTTTTTTTGTTAACTATTGTGTAAAACAAAATTTAGTGAATTAACTGTTCAGTCAGATCTATATATAGTTTTATTACATTATTTTAAAATAAAAAACTGAAATTATTTTTATTTCATTCTTCCCAACAACTAATTTTTATCTTTGAGGGTCCTAAATAGAAAGAATATTTGGGGCACCATTTACAAAAACAAAAGTATCAAACATTTGTAATTCAAAATTTTCTATTAACCAATCTTGTATTTTCTCTTCAAGCATTACCTTTTTAAATATATATAGATATTTGAAACACTATCTGTATTGAAATAAATAAATAAATTTATTTAATAAATCTCCTTATTAATATGAATTGTATGGCCCATTCACAACTTTTATATCCTTAAAAAGTACCAAAACATGCAGACTAATTTTTGTTTTCTTTTAACAAAATTATAAGTTTAGATACTGTGGGCATATGTATCACACTAAGTTGTGTATATTTTATTCTCTTTGTTTTTCTTTTAAATTAGAAAAAAAATATTAAAAAACAGCAAATTTAGAAAGGTAGTATTTGAATAAACATTTCTTTAAAAAAATAGACTAGCTACATCATTTTGCACTAAATTGATGAAAAATGGGATAAATGCATTTTTGTCAACAGATATATAGCAAGTCTTATATAACTTGTCATTATTTAATTTTATAACTTAATTGGATGTAAAAGTTATGAATGAACATGCAAGTATTTGTAAACAATTTAAACTTTACTACATTTGCATAAGAAAAATTACATTTAAATAATAAAATATATATTTACTTAAATTTAATTTATTCAAAATATACACAAATAAATACCATAAAAATAAGATATTCATTAATAAAATGTGATTCTTAGCTGCATGCAGAGATTGGATTATTTCTTACTGTTTTAGGTTGAATTCAGGTTATATCTAGAATAGATCATTAAAGTAATGTCATTAAAACTTGTAGCACAAAGAAAAGGGTCACCTCCTATTTTAAATAACTGTAGTTAGAATATTTGAAATGTAACTGTTGGTACGTAAACTGAAATATATATAATCTATGTACATAAATGTAACATTGTAATAAAATTGTCATTAATTTTTTTTTATAATCTTAAAACAAATTTAAATAACATGTTCTTAAAATTTTGAATCCCTTTCATAATGTTAGATTCAAAGCATCAATGTTTTTTGCCTTTGTAAAAATCTGCCACTGATTCTTTTCATAATCTGTTAAATCATTTATATATATATTGTATTAGATGTTGAAAAGATTAAGCTAAGTAAAATGATATTAATTTTGTTTTTTCATTAAACACTTTTATTTACTATGCACTAAAAAGCCAAAAATATTTATTTTCTTTAACCATAATTTGGGTTTTTATATTAAACTTGAAATAAAAATTGTGGGGCATCCAAAAATTAATTAATTCAATCACTGTAATTTTTGGCTGCCACATGTTTTTATTTAATATTCTGATATTTTTTGTAATTAATCATATTCCAATTTAAAAATTGATTTTTAGTGCACATTAAAAAAAAAAGGATTATTTATAAAATATTTTTTATTTATATTATTTTTAACTTTTTAGTATACAGATCCCTATTCAAATTTTAAAATTAAAAATAAAAACAATATTGCAATCTGTGTAATATTTGAAAGGAAATTCATGCGCATTAAAAATTATTTCCAATATTGTTTTGTTTTAAAAACAACAACTTTTACAATGAAGACAAATTAAAATTTATTTTTATTTGTTTTAATCAACCATTAATACTTTTTAATTAAAGCTTTTAAAAAAACAACAACATATCAGCCATCTTATGACAACACTGAAAACTCACTGAACTGATATTGTGCTAGAAATTTGGCCTGCCAACACACAGACTGGACAAACAACCTGACAACTCTGAAATATTTCAGTGACATATTGCATTCTCATCAATTTATAATACATGTATAAAATTTTAAGGAAATTCATTTGATAGAAGTATCTTAAAAACTGATTACAAAATTTAATCTAAACAAACAAACACTTACTTTGTTAAATAAAAACATTTTTTTAAAAAATGACCATTAAACATATATTTACATTTTTAATGTGAAACATAAATAATCAATGATAATAAAATATTACATGGTAACAAATTTTATCAGGATTATTTGATTAACTTTCAATACTTGTAAAAAGTATTTAAAAACATTATACAGACATGAGCTTTATTTAATGATAAATGGTGTATATACAAGTCATTTTCATTCCTTTTGTATTCAATTTACATGATTCAGAGCCTTTTAAAGACATAAATGTGAAATAAAAGCATAATCTTTAATAATTTTTTTCAATTCTAAGATATAAGTTGAATCTTATTCCTATGTAATGAAATTATTACTCATAAAAAAAAAAGGCATGGAAAAAATAAACAGAATAAATATGATTGCTTTTAGTAGATAAAGAAGAACATTCAAAAGACAATTAATAAAAAAGTTTTAATCGATATCTATCTTCCATATCTTCTGGAGAATAAAATATAATTAAATAAATCCACAATATAGACCAAATTATAAAGCTATTAATTTTCTAGAATTTAATAATGATTTACAGTGACTACAAAAACTAATAACAATCATGAATATAAATATAATTAAAATACTTTAATAAGAGATGTCAATACATAAAAAATAATTAAAATACATATAAAATAATTATAATTCATTTAAAAGAACATTTTTATCAACAAAAAAAAAGTTTAATAATAATTATTGTTACTTAGTGCCATCAAGTCACTATTTATTACTGCCAATGATATGAAACTTATTTCTTCAATAATGACTTATGATTCTTTTGTTTTTGAAAGCTATGAGAATGAAAGAATCAAGAGTTGAAAGTCTTAAATCAATTCTAACTAAGGTGAGACAGATCCCATTTGGTCAGATGAATGGCTGATGCATTATGACCCTCAAATAATATATAATTTCTTAAGCCACTGACAGATACAATTTGCTATTATGGTGATGGGAAATCTATCTATTTTATTGTGGATTTGAGAGCTGAAGGTTCCTGGATCAAAGTTCAATCATTCACTTCATATTAAAACATTACATGACTTCCCTAGAGACTAACTGATTTTTACTTTCTTTATCATCAATCATTCCAAGCATTAACTACTTTTCTAATGAATGTTTCCATATATGAAGAGAATAAAACAATTTCAAACTGAGTATTTACACTAAAAGTGAAAATGAATTTCTTGATGGATAGATCCTTTGTCATTGCTCAATGATCTAAGAAGGAAAAAATTGAAAAAGCAAGTGGAGGGGGGGGAGATAAAAAGTGTAATAATTACCATAACAGCAGTTGATTGCAGACAGTTGATGTGCCCATGCTATGACATATGGAAAAAAAAAGTCTAATAGAAAATCAATAAAAAAAAAATTATTTGTGGAAAATATTGTTTCATAAAATTATTGCTGGCTTATAGAGAGTCTATTTTTGCTTTAAATTTGACCTCAGGTGAACAACTTCTTCAAATTATCGACCTGGTAATTTACATTGGGGGGGGGGGTTTCGTTTTAAACATTCATTTGAAATTTAATTTTATATTATTATTTGTAGATGTTCATTTAGCTAAAAAATATGAATGATTGATGAATAATGTACTATCTGTTTATTAATAGCCTATAAAATATTATTTTCTTTGTTTTTAAAAAAATGGTAATATGATATAATTTATATGTGTGTGGAATTTGTATAGCTATGGTATTGCTGAATGAAGAAAGAAAACATGATGTTAAATGTGAAAAAACTATATAATGGAACAGACCAATAAATTATCTGATATCTGATAAAAAAAAAGATAGGTATAAAATAGAATGAATTAATGAATATGTAATAACTGATATAAAAGAACAAAAACATGCAATAGAAAACTGAATGCATAATATTAAGTAAGCATAATAACTTGATATATATTTATTTGTTATTATATATTATTTAAATATTATGTACATTTAACAGAAAATGTAGACTTTTATATAAATCAAACTTTAATTTTAATTTTATTCATGCTGAGCATGTTTTTGACCAAGAGAATATATAAGCCATGAACACTAAATAAATCTATGTTGAAAGCATGCTCAGCATGAATAAAATTAAAGTTTAAGTTTTATAAAAATCTACCTTTTCTGGTAAATGTACATAACATATAAATAATATTGCAATAATCCAGAAAAGAGAGAATACTGTTATTATATACAAAATAGAAAAAATGAAACAAAAACTATGTTAAAATATTAAAAAAAAAATACTAACAAATTTATTTAGTCCTCATTATAGAAGATTCCATGTTGTGCAATCCATTATATGCCTTTGAATATATTTTATCATTATTATTACTATTTATATTAAATGTAATAGAATTAAAACTGAATGAAAATTCATTTGTTTAATTTTCATATATATATAACCCTAATTATTGTTAAATAATAAATTGATTATTAATTTAATTTACAATCTTTAATAAATTTTAAAAAGTGCATTAATTAAAAGGGAATAATTACATGAAAATATAAAAAAATGCTACTTAAATGAAGAAAATGAAACAATATTAAATATATAGCTTAAATTGTTTATTTCTCCATTTAAGAAACACTTTTATATTTGTATATTAATTATTAATCTTTAAGATGAAAATATTCAAAAAAACTTAATTATAAACCTTACAATTAGAACAAAATATTGTAAAATGAAATTCAAATCATAAAAAAGTAGCAATTAATGATTATTCTATTGGTATAATAAAAAAGTTAACCATTAATAAAATAAATAAATAATAAAAATAAATCAGCAAAAACAACTTATACAAATTTTTACAATTAATAAAAATAATTATAATAAAATATTAAAATATATCCAGTATATAAAAAATAATGATTAACTTATTCAGTAATAATAATGAACTAAAACATGAAATTTAAGTGATATATAAGGAATTATATATGCTGTTTGAAATATTATAACATGGAAACTAATTATATTGGTACAACAAAAAATTAAGTTAAAAACAAGACTTAGGAAAAATATATGTGATAATAATTCAGTGATAAAAAAAGCCCAAAAATTATGATTAAAAGGATTGAAAACATAAAAAACATATTCAAAAAGTAATTAATAAAAAAACTTTATAAAGGATATTTTCATATTGTATAAGAATTAATTAATTTGAATTTAAACAATATTTCTTATCAGAATAGAAAATAAACTAAGCTAATTTATATAAAATTAATGAAAAATAGATTTAAAGATGAGACAAAATACATTAAAAAATAGGTTTTAGAAAATTTAAATTACTTTTTATGAAACAATATCTCATTAGATTTAATTTGTAATAATAAGATTTTCTCTATTTAAAATATATAAAATTAAAAAACAAATTTAAGTTTAAAAAAATAATTTAATTTTGTATATATTCCTTGATGAAGCAATTAAGTTTGAATATGTTATTTCTATAATAATTCACAAATTTATATTCTCAGTATTTAAAAAAATCAATGATATAATATAATATAAAATATCTTTATATAACTGCAATAATATAATAATAATAATAATAATAATAATAATAATAATAATAATAATAATAATAATAATAATAATTCACAAAAAAGCTCTTTTCGGCAAATATTAATTTGTGTCTTTTTCAATGTGCTTCAACTAAATACAATTTATCCAAACTTCAAACATTTTTTAGCAAAACTTTATTTGTACATACACCTACGTTTCGACTGACCTGCAGTCTTCTTCAGAGCTATGATATAATGAACAAAAAAAAACATAACTATATAATAACACCATAATTTTTTTTTAAACAATAAAAAACTAAAAACAACATAAAATATACATATTAAAAAATTGAAATAAATAATCAAACCCAAATAAAACAATTAATATAAAATAAAATGTACTACATAAATAAAAAATAAATATAAATTATACATGTGTATTCTTAACTTTATATATATACATTCAAGGACAACTATTAATCTAAATATAAACTTAAACTTTATGATTAGTAACTAAAATTCTTTTAATTTTGAATCATATTTATTATTTTCTTACTCATTCTTCTTTTAAAATTAATATTTTATATTTATTATTGCTGAATATTTAAAACCTATAAACTTTATAATCTTACACTTACTAAGGTTATTCTGATCTTCTAAATAAAAAAAATGAAACATCGGTTTTTTTCAAAAAATTATCTTATACCCTAGCTCCCTCTATTACATATTATTTAAACTAAATATATATCCCCTACAACTCTTTATTTATATATTTTTTTATTTTATTTTTTACACTTTAACTTTTATTATTATTATATAATACTCATAAATTTATATTATACTTCTTTATATGTTTTTATATATATATATTCCCTACAACTTTAAAAAAAATAAAAAATAAAATAAAAAAATATATAAATAAAGAGTTGTAGGGGATATATATTTAGTTTAAATAATATGTAATAGAGGGAGCTAGGTATAAGATAATTTTTTGAAAAAAAACGATTTTTCATTTTTTTTATTTAGAAAATCAGAATAACCTTAGTAAGTGTAAGATTATAAAGTTTATAGGTTTTAAATATTCAGCAATAATAAATATAAAATATTAATTTTAAAAGAAGAATGAGTAAGAAAATAATAAATATGATTTAAAATTAAAAGAATTTTAGTTACTAATCATAAAGTTTAAGTTTATGAAGAATACAGATAATTAGTAGATTGTTAATAATAATAAAATAGATAATATTTAGATTAATAGTTGTCCTTGAATGTATATATGTATAAAGTTAAGAATACACATGTATAATTTATATTTATTTTTTATTTATGTAGTACATTTTAGTTTATATTAATTGTTTTATTTGGGTTTGATTATTTCAATTTTTTAATATATATATTTTATGTTGTTTTTAGTTTTTTATTGTTTAAAAAAAAATTTTTTTTTTAATGGTGTTGTTCATTATATCATAGCTCTGAAGAAAAATGCAGGTCAGTCGAAACGTAGGTGTATGTACAAATAAAGTTTTACTAAAAAGTGTTTAAAGTTTGGATAAATTGTATTTATACGATATTACGGCAAACATAAAGAAAAGTGTGATTTTGGTGCTTCAACTAATTTACAATTACGATCTACATTGCATACATAGTAACATCTATCTTTTTTATAAAATTAACTATAATCTATTAAAACCATACAATATTTTTAAGGCATAAAAAACTATAAATGTATATTATATAATCTTCCATTCATTTATTATTATCAATTATTAGTCAAACTAATTGATGTTTTATATATGTTCATACAATTATTTTTGTTATAATTAATGTAATTGGTTTTGTATATCTCCCTTCTATTAAGTTCTGTAATATAATTTAAAGGTCTTATTTTTTTTTTTTTGACATAATCTATTTTATGTCCATATTTTAAATAATAAATATATAAAGCAGATCTATCATCTCTTCTATTAATAACTTATCATGTTCTTTTGCTCTTTCATCTAATTGTTTCCCTGTATGTCCATAGTAAACTATATAGCAATTTCCACGAGTAATTTTATATACAATTCCCATTTTATATTTCATATCATCTTTTATTTTATAATTACCTATTAATTTGTCAAGATTTTTACTATTTGACTATCCTATGTTAATGCTTTTATCTATACAATTTTTATTTTTTAGTAATGTATGATAAATTTTAGGGAACTATGAAAGTTTTACTCATTTTTTTATTATTCTTAGATCTTTTATTATTATTTAAAATACAATTATTAATATTTGAATTAGGTAGTTTATAATTAATATATATATTCAATAGACTTAGGGTTATATCTATGATTAGTGTATAATTTAATAAATTGTTCCTTTGGTAAAGTAGCTATATTTATATTTATGTTATATCTATCATTTTTATACTTTTATGTCTGTTATGAATTTATATATATATATATATAAATGATAGATATAACACAGAAATATAGCTACTTTACAAAAGAAACAATTTAATTATGGATATAATCCTAAGAGTATTGAAAATATATTTTTTAATTGTAAATCACCTAATTCAAATATTAATAACAATTGTATTAAACAATAACAGCAGATCTAAGAATCAAAAAAAAAAATGGATAAAACTTTCACACTTCCCTAAAATTTATCATACATTATTAAAGAATAAAAATTATATAGATAAAAGCAATAAAATAAGATGATCAAGTAGTAAAAATCTTGGCAAATTAATAAAAAATTATAAAATATGAGATGATATGAAATATAAACAGGAAATAATATATAAAATTACTTGTGGAAATTGCTGTAAGGTTTATTAAGAACATACAGGGAAACAATTAAATAAAAGAGCAAAATATTATAATAATGCTATTAATAGAAGAAATGATAGAAGTGCTTTATATATTTAAAATACGAACATAAAATAGATTGTGTCAAATATATATATATATATAAGACCTTTACGTTATATTAAAGAACCTAATAGAAGGAAGATATATAAAACCAATTACATTAATTATAACCAAAATAATTGTATGAACATATATAAAACTTCAATTAATTTGACTAATAATTGGCTAATGATAAATGAATGGAAGGTTATGTAATATACATTTCACAGGTTTTTTTTTTTTATGCCTTAAAAATATTATATGGTTTTAATAGATTGCAGTTAATTTTATAAAAAAGATAGATGTCACTATGCATGCAATGTAGATCGTAATTGTAAATTAGTTGAAGCACAGTGAAAAGGGCAAAAATTAATATTTGCCAAAAAGAGCTTTTTTGTTTATGATTATTATTATATATATATTATTGCTGTTATAAAAATATATTTTATATTACATCACTGATTTATTAAAATATATGTAAAAGCAGCATAATGGATTAAACTTTTCTCCATTTTTGATTCTCGGTATTATATATTTAACAGCTATATCAATTATTTATAGGCTTATTAAAATTATTAGAATTTATTGTGATTTGTTAATTTTCTATTTTAGATAAATTTCTGAAATATCTTAGTTAATTAATTGCTTCACAAAGATTATATTAAATAATCAAAATTTTACTTTATGAATCTAATACGTACAAAAATTGTTCATATTAAATCTGTTCAGGAACAATTAAGTTTAAAAAAGAAAAAAAGAAATTTTGTATTTTTATTAACTTCACCTATTATATAGGTTTAAAGCGTGTTATAAGTATTATTTCGGCTGCAGAAAGGAGTTTGCTATTAACTGAAAGGAGACCCTTTGATTCCTCTTGGAGGCCTTAAAGGAACCGAGCAGGGCAAATTCCTAATGTCCACTCCATACGTTCTTGTCATTGCAGCTGTTATTACTATGTGATTATTCATATAGTATACGAACATGGATGGGCTGCTCACCAACATGCATTAGCCAGCATGATGAGTTTATTGGCTTTTTACCTCTGAGTTTAAGATCAAGAAACACCATGGTCTTTCTTCTCAGTGCCTGATAAGGCAGAATGAATGTTTGTGTAAATGATAAATATTTTTCCAATACATATATACAATTATGACAGACAAAAATAAAGCATGGCCCTTATTCCCAGGAGGCTGTAAAGTCACCAACCAAGGCAGCGGTTGGTGGCCGAAGGCAGAGGGTTCTAAGAATCCCCTGATTGCGGACCCAGGCTGCCATTTGATGACGACTTTTTATTTAGGTACTTACAACTGCAGATCACTTTCAAGTGAAGGAAGATTGCAAGAATTAGAAGAAGAACTGTCTTATATTAAATGGGACATTATTGGACTTTGTGAAGTTAGAAGAAAAGGAGAAGAAACAATTGATTTAAAAAGTGGACATATACTCTATTATAAAGGCACACATATTGGAAATACAAGTGGAGTAGGATTCATTATAAATAAAAAGTGGAAAAACAATATTGTGGAGATTGATGGTGTATCGGACAGAGTGGCAAGATTAGTTATACAACTTAATAGCAGATACCAAATGCAGATAATTCAGGTTTATGCCCCAACAAGTTCTCATAGTGATGAAGTAGTAGAAGATTTCTATATGGATGTACAAAAGGCTTTTGATCAGAGTAAACAACATTTTAAAATTGTTATGGGAGACTTTAATGCTAGAATTGGTAGACAAATGAAAGATGAAATTGCTGTAGGTAATTTTGGTTATGGTAATAGAAATGAGAGAGGACATAGACTTGTGGAGTTTGCAGAAAAAGAAAAACTTTATATTATGAATTCATTTTTTGAGAAAAATGTTAAAAGGAAATGGACACGGAAGCATCCAAATGAAGGTACAGCAGAATTGGATTATATTTTGACTAACAGAAAATACATATTTCAAGATTGTAATGTTCTTAATAAATTTAACACAGGAAGTGATCATCGATTAGTAAGGTGTAAGTTACGTGTTAATGTAAAACTAGAAGACAAAAATTATTAAGAAAAACAATATTTACAGTTGATATTCCTAATCTTCAGAAACATTCTAATGAATTTAAATTAGAACTTACAAATAGGTTTCAAGTGTTAGGAGATTTTGAACATGATACAGATTTGAATGAAATTAATATGAAAATAACTGATACACTTTTAAAAACTGCAACAAACATAGCTGGTAGAAAAAAGCAGCAATTGACTAATAAAATTTCTACTGAGACTAGAGAATTTATGAAGAAAAGAAGGAATATGAAGATATACAAAAATGATGTATTAAAAAGAATTGAATATCTCGAATTTTGTAAAATGGTACGGAAAAGAGTTGAAAATGATATAAGAAAGTATAACTGTGAAATAGCAAGGAAAGCTGTAGAAGAAAATAAAAGTCTCAAAAATGTTAAACAACATTTTGGTATTGGTAGGAAATTTATATCTGCAATAAGAAAAAAAGATGGAATTATTACTAAAAAGAGAGATGACATCATGAAATTGGTAGAAGATTTTTATCAAGAATTATATAGTAATAAAAAACAAGTACCTCCTATATCTATTACATCTTCCAAATTGCCCAGAATTTTAAATGAAGAAGTGAGACATGCAATTAAGTGTATGAAGAAAGGAAAGGCTCCAGGAAATGATGGAATTATAATCGATATATTAAAAGAAGCAGGTGAAGAAATAGAAACAATTTTAGCAAAGTTATATACCAAATGTCTAAATGATAAAGATGTACCAGAAGATTGGAAGAATGCAGTAATAATATTAATATTTAAAAAAGGTGATAAAGAAGATATTAGAAATTACAGACCTATCAGCCTTTTATCAGTTTTATATAAAATTTTTACCAAGATAATTACAACTCGTCTACAGAAAACTTTGGATTTCCACCAACCAAGAGAACAAGCTAGATTTAAAAGTGGTTTTAGTACAATAGATCATATCCAGGTATTGAGAGAAGTCATAGAAAGGACAAACGAATATGAGTTGTCACTATGTTTTGGATTTGTAGATTATGAAAAGGCATTCGATTCTATACACATTTCTTCAGTGATTAAAGCATTGGATCATCAAGGTATAGATCCAGGATATTGTCATATTTTAAAGAATATTTATAAAAATGCAACAGCAACAATTAGATTACATAATGATACTGGAAAAATCAACATTGAGAAAGGTGTAAGACAAGGTGACTCCATATCTCCAAAACTCTTTACAGCAGTGCTGCAAGAAGTATTTTGTGGATTAAATGGGAAACTAAAAGAGTGAAAGTAAATGGAGAGTATTTAAGTCATTTAGATTTCACAGATGATGTAGTTGTTTTTGCAAATAATGCTTCAGAGCTGCAGGAAATGTTGCAGGAGTTAGCAGATGAAAGTAGAAAAGTAGGACTAAAGATAAATGTTAAAAAGACTAAAGTAATGTTTAATCGATTTGCTCAAAATATGAAAATAAAGATTGATTATGAAGAATTAGAAGAAGTTAAGTTACAAATACCTTGGTCAGATTATTAATACAGATGGAAACATAATGGAGGAAATTAATCATAGAATTAAACTTGGTTGGAGTGCTTTTGGTAGAAATAACTTGATACTAAAAGGAAATATGCCTATGTGTTTGAAAAGGATGGTTTTTAACAAATGTGTTTTACCAGTTCTTACTTATGGATCTGAGACTTGGACACTTAATAGAAGAGCAATACAGAGACTTCAGACCACTCAAAGGAGTATGGAGAGATGTATGTTGGGAGTAACAAGAAGAGATCGAAAACGCAATATATGGGTAAGACAACAAACAGGTGTTACTGACCTTATTGAAAAAATTAAAAGATTGAAATGGAGTTGGGCTGGACATATTGCTAGAAGAGATGATAATAGATGGACAATTGAAATTTTAAACTGGATTCCAAGAGATTGTAAAAGACCCAGAAAGAGGCCACATGTGAGATGGATGGATGAAATAAGAAATTGCAGGGGTGTTGTGGAGAAGAGAAGCTAAAGATCGGAGAAGATGGATTAAACTTGGAGAGATCTTCATCCTGCAGTGGATTGATAATGGTTGATGATGATGATGAAGTATTATTTCATATATTAGAATATTGAATATATAAAGAATATGAATAGTTTTGGAATACATATTTAATTAAAGCATAATTGTACAAGTAATAATTAAAGATTAAATTTGTAATTTCTTTTAATGTAGTAAATCCTGATAAGAAGTTGTAATGTTTATTTTAATCTTTCCTCTGTATTAAATTATTTGTGATAAATTTTGTTAAATATTATTGATTAAAGTTAAGATCTTGGGATAATCTTTTTTATTTATTTACACAATTTAAAATCTTGTGATTGTTTCACAGACAAATGCAACATTAATTAATAAATATGCAATTAATTCATACACAAAAAAAAACCCCTGTTTACATTTTTTGGTATCATCCCTACGTCAGCTCCATCCTATCATAATATAGTATACACGGTCATTTTAAATCATTAATGACAATCCATAGGACTATGTTAGCTCCCATCCATGTATTATTTTCTTCACATAATTCCAGCAAACTTTCTTATCCATTCATTTCATAATATAGTTCTTATCTTGTCTTAAAATTTTGAAAACTACTTTAAAACATCAGTGCCTATTTATTAACACCTCGTCAAGCAACTTGTCCAATCCATTTTATTTTAATTATCTCAATAATATAGTGAGACTATTGTTCTCTTATTTGCATAGTTTGCTTCTTTGCAATCTGTATTGCATTTCTACTATATACTCAAATCTCTGTAGATGAACAAAATTTTCAATTGGACAGAAAGATTACATTGCAAAGATGGATAAATAAAATTTATTGCGCAAAAAATCATCATTAATGGATTAAACCTCATCCTGTAGAAGATCAAGGGTTTCAAAATTATATATGTATAATAAAAAGATAGTGAGAGTTGAGCATTTTTTGTTCCTGTTTTAGTCTCCATCCAAGAATAGTTATATGCCATTAAATGTCTAATTTTGAATAATTAGCTGAGTTAGCTATGGATTAACAACAATCTGAATAATAAAAAAAATTATTAAGTTTTTAGCTAGCCTAGATATGAACCTAGATTATAGGCATAAGCATTGCCTTGGCACAATGATATCCTGAAGAACAATACTGCATTTAAATGCTATATTATTACAACACTACAATCCAAGTTTATTTTTATGATTAATTTCATCATTATATTTCCATCTACATTAATCATCTCAGCAGATAGTTATAATTATCTATTTCGAATTCATCATTATCAATCTTTATTTATTCTTTTTAAAAATCTATTGAACATTATTTTAATCTTTTTAGTATTTATCTTTAGATTTATCTGTTATAAAATTGATAGCTAATGTAAAATTTCCTACAGCTAAAAAGCATTATTTTTCTAAATTCCTTTGATTTCTTATTTCAATTATAATAAAGTTGTTTTTGGTAAAGTAACTGATATTTTCTGATTCATTTTGTTCAAATCTGAGCTATGTTCAAAAATTTTTAACAATTATAAAATGATATGTTATATTAAATTTAATAAAATATATTTGGAAATTAGGGAGTATTAATTATTATTAATAACAGACTCTACCGCTTTATCTTCATACTATCACATATCTTACAGCTCACTATTAAATATAGTAATTTTCTGTGTCAAAATTTCTTAAAATATATATTTCTATTTGTCAAAACAATCCAACTTTGCTGCATCTTTTATGTCCACTTTTTTATTTTTTTCAAAAAAAATTCAGTTTTTTTTTCTCCACACCATTCCACAGTTTATTTCTATATGCACTTCTATTTCCATATCCAAATTCATCCATTATATTTAACCTTCAAACACTTTTCAGTTCTACTGTTATAATTTTCTATAAGAAATTAAAAATGTTATTTGGTTCCTTCAAAAAGCATTCTGTATACATTTACATAAAATTCCTCCATTTTTTTTCATCAGAAGGACAACTAGTGTACCATAAATGAAAATAATTAAATCTTGTTATTTTGCTTGATATAGCATCAACTTCCACAATGTTATTATTCTAACTTTTCCAATATTTCTGCATTTATAAGAAAAAATATATATATCTACTTTTCAAATCAATTGTTTATTTATCTTTCCTTTTAATTTCTCGAAGTCCAATCATGCATCTTATATGCATACATAAAATAAATTTTCAGACCCTGATACTCTATAACTGAGAAACTAATAAATCAATATGATATTTTCTTTTTTTTCATGAATGGGCAATCTTTCGCAGAAAAGTTTTAAGTTATGAGACACTCCTAGGGACAAAATAAGCATTCAAAGGAGAGAATGCATAAAACAATTTGGATTATAATGACAATTTTCAAGTAGTTTTGATTGAACTTAGCCAAATTGTTATATCACAATTAAAAAAAATGAAAAACTTTGATCTTTCCCTTCTAGATAATTCAGAAAGATTAATATTTGACCAACAATATTAAAGAGAAGCAATATAAGATAAATCAGTTCTAATAGAAATTTAAACAAAAATAAAGCATGATTAAATACTGATACACTTGTAAAATATATTATTCTCTCAACAATTTGAAAATAACTTGGAAAATTTATCTTTCTGAAAGTACTTAGAAGCAAAGGAAAAACATTTTCTAATCAATTTATTAAACATTCGGTCAAAGAATTGAATCGCTCTTATATTAATCTCATCCAGCATAGCAACATCTTATTAGAAAGCAGTTATGACAATTTTAAGTTCAAAACATAAAAGTTGCTGGTATTGATCTACATAAAAATTGGTTTTTCTCATAGGCATCCATTTAAAACTGCTTTTTAATATTAAAATATAGGGGACTTGAACTCAGACTTTCAAACACCCTTCAACCATCCACACCATCTCATATCACTGATACACATGATCACATACATGTAGAAAAGATCAATAATCACCAATATATGTATTTCGTGCTGAACCAGCACTCATCAGTTAGTCCAGACCATCATCTCTCACACATATATAATCAGTGCTCAGTTTATATTAAGATAGCAAATCTTCATATTTTAATGGATAGGCTTCAATCTACTCCAACCTCCAACTCTTCAGCCATCCAAACCATTGAAAATCTGATAATGGAAAGCTTAAATCCTATGCTGCTGCCAATATTGTTGTCGTGCCATGTTGACCTCAAGTCACTCTGATCCTTCATGTACAGGACCATATCCATTTTCAATGGTATAAATGGCTGAAGAGTTTGAGGTTGCAGTAGATTGAAGCCTGACCATTAAAATATGAAGACTTTCTATCTTAATATAAACTGAGCAGTGAATATATATGTGTGTGAGACATGATGGTCTGGACCAACTGATGAGTGCTGGTTCAGCACGAATACATATATTGATGATTATTGATCTTTTCTACATGTGTGTGATCATGTGTATCAGTGATAAGCCAATAAACATCACATGAGATCACAATTTCTTATGCTTGCTTATAACTGTTATTAAAACAGGCAAAACTTTCCATACAGTATTGCCACTCAGTGTAAGCCAGAGTAATCAATGGATGCCAGAAGGCTTGTTTATAAAATCCCCATCTAATGCCTACTCATCCAATATCCCCAGACTAGTTTCTGGCTTGTGATATGAGATGGTGTGGATGTTTAAAGGGTGCTTGAAAGTCTGAGTTCAAGTCCCCTATATTTACAATTTAGCGTGAAAAGTGCCTGTATTTCTTTAATATTAGCTAAATCAAGCTAATGCTAAATGTTGGTACACGTATGATATAATAATTTATACCTTACAATCTTAAATCCTATTTATTCATGATATATTACACCTATTTTTAAAAAAGAACTGAAAATTAATTCACAACATAAAACTGCCTGCAGGAGAAAAGATACATTGTTTAATTTAATACATAGTAGGACTTAAAATAGTAGCAGACTCTCCATCCTGTAGTGTTACATAGTGCAAACCATAGTTATCAATGGATGCTAGAAGATTCCTCATTGATGAAAGCAACAAGCAAGTCTGGGGATATAAGATGAGTAGGCACTAAATGATTCTATGCACAAAATTTTCTAGCATCCATTGATTACTATAGCTTGCACTGGGTAGCACTACTGTATGGAGTTTGCTATTGTTTTAACAGCTTGCTATATGCATAGGAAATGATTATCAGGTGATGTTATAGTAGGGCTTCTAATTCAAAAAATATCTTTTCATATGAAAATTAACCTATAATTGTAGATGACCAGATATATTCATCTTTAAATAGCTATCTAGATTAAAAATCCAGAGCTCTGAGATTCCGTTGATGACTACAATTTCTGATGAATTCATTCTTTCTGTAAAAAAAAACCAAAAAAACAAGTATCTAAAAAACTATTATGCTTCTTAATTTAACCTCAAATATAGCAATGAAGATTTAGTAAATTTCACACTCTGACAAGTAGTGAGAATTCAATTAATGTTCATTTATCTTGCAAAAATTTACATGATAATAAAACTACACTAAAAAGGAATATATCCACAGGCAATTAAATTTTGCCCTGCTTAGTTTTTTAAAGATTTCAAAGAAAAATTAGTCACATTTCAGTTAAAAAGAAATTCGTTTACACACATACATAAATTATTTTCAATTATTATCAATTCACTGTAAAATAAAAGTCACTTAGAATTTAATTGCTTTTATGTTCTATAGTTTTTCTTCTAATATCAGTCTGGCAATCTTTCTTGCTGTCCTAATTTGTTCAGATCTAGCTTTTATCTTTTGAAAAAAAAAAACATGTCTAACACTATTTTATTTCAGCTTATTTGTTTTTTCATCCATTTATTTTACTTGTAATTATTGCTTGTTAATCCAACACATCTTCATCAAAATTGGGTGATATGTAAACATATACACTCATTTGTTTATTAACAATAATAGCATTATACTAACATTTTAGCTATTTAATACCAGACATTATACTTCCTGGATAATGCCTGGTGTAATCCAATTAAAATGCCAATATTTATAGGGACTAATCTAAAATATATGTTTACATCTTTTAGATATGCAAGTCTACTCTTTAATATATATATATTATTATTATTATTATTAACATATAATTACTCTTCAAAACCCAAATTCTTTTAATATTGAATAACTAAAAATAAAAAATGTCTTTGTAGTAAATTATCTAAATACAGCATCATTGTATATCTCAATAAACATTCTTAAAATTAATAAATAATTAACTATACTTACTCTCAAATGATTCTTCATTTTTTGACTGAGCAGAATTTTATTAAACAAATTAACAATTCAACTTATTTTTCTATTTCATTTTATATTATCAGTCATTTATTGATCTGTAGAATATACTATTATAGTCATTGTTTTCTGAATTTGCTTGCTTGCTACTGAAAGTAAATAATGTCTTATTCTTCCCCATCATCCTTATATTATTCAATTTTAATTTTTTCTCCAGCTTCTCATATATAAATTTTGTTATTAAGCAATCCCTTTACACCTTCATGTAGTATTCAATTGTTCAAAATATTTTTCTTCTTCTAAGTAGTTTAATTTTTTTTCTTTCTCTTGCTTTCATTTTCTTTTTATTTCTTAGCACTCACTATTATTTAAGTAAGAGAAAAAATAATTTAGTTTTCAATAATCTAAACAATATTATTGTAATAGTTTTATATTTAATTAATTTTATTAATAAAAACTCAAATACAACTTACTTGTCTTTACAGCTGTTTAATATTTCAAGCAAAGGAATAATTTTCATTAGAAATTTAGTTATATTTTCTGATTAAAACCAAACCTCTAGTTGAAATATTAAACAAAAGACAAGTAACTATATATTTTTAATTTATATATATATATCCTTTACTTAGTTTATATTTATAAATTTTCATTACTTTTATTAAAGAAAATACAAATTAATTGTATTTTTGTCTGATGCATATATTATAACTTGAAGTATTCAATACCCTAGGATTTTGCCATCAGATTTCCAGACTAGTTTCTGATTTCTGTCTTTTGTCAGTGAGAACTGCAACACAAATATCCATTTTATCAATTAAGTTAATATACTGAAGTATAAAACATCTTAAAGGATTGAACATAAGTAAATAAAGCATGTTCAGTTAAAACAAGTCTGGGGATTTACTTGGCATTATTATCTGGTATTTAATGATTACTCCTGAAAATAAAAATGAATACAGAGCAGAGTGATAATTAATCTAACTTATATAAATGGCTCCCAAATAATGCTTAATATAATGCATATTTCTACTAAAATGGACATTTTAAATTAAGCTAAATAAGTCATCTTATACTTTAACAAGCTTAATTTAATATATATAGCTAACTTAAGCAATTTTTTTTTTTTTTATAAGCATGAGAATGTAATTGTTTTTATTCATTATTAGTCTTAATCATCTTTATTGAAATATTCTCTTTATGTGGCTATAATATTTTTCATAAATGAGGTATATAACCTTCATTTGAGAATCATTCCTTTCTCAAAATAATAATTAAATAATTTCCAGTACTATTTACATGGTGTTTCACAAAGAAAAATCTTTTATACATTTTAGCTTAAACCCATAAGAAATTAAATACAACCAGTGATATACCAAAATTGAGTTATAATAATATGGCAGAATTTCTATGTAATTCAACTGATTTAAAAAAATAGTTCAATACTTGACTACATTCGTTACTTTATTTTATCTTTTTTTTTTCGTAAATAACTAAATCCTTTTATTAATAAGGTAATATTATAAAATGAATTCAGTTATTTGCAAAAAATTGCTTATATTGTACTAAAATTAAAAATAGTATAGACAATATTGCCGTTATTACTTAATGACTAATCAGTTCAAAAGAAACGGGTAAATATACATTAATTCAATAAATAAAATTTAAAAAATCAAGTTTAATATTAATCAATAAACTTAAAATATTTTTTTTCTTTGTAAAAGGAGAAATTCTTGGGCTCTCTTTACTTTAATTACCAGACTTGTTCTCTGTTATCTTTTGCACTATCTTACAAATAAATAAAACGATTACAAGGATAACACATCTATACCATTTTTATTCCATTGTAAAAAAAATTATCACTTGTTTTTCTTTAATTTATTACAGGATGCCATATTTTTTATTTCCAAATGTCGTATGAATATATTATTTACATCCAAAATAAACATTTTTCTATTGATTATACGCAATCCTAATTTTATTTCTAATGCGATGAAGCATTTCCGTACACACTCGTTAATTAAAGTAAATATTTTAATCAACTTAACTAAATTATTATATATATTTCATTAAATATTTTTTTAAACAAATTATTATTTTACCAAATTAAATATTTCAATAAAATTCACTTAAAAATAAAATTAAAATATTCTATTCTAATCTCCGTTTTCTTTAATTAAAAACGTGGTGACAACATAATGCAAAAGTAGTGTGTAGGTAAATATATATAATGCGTGTGAGACACATACTCTTGTGCACTATTTATTTAAATCTATGTAATCAACTTTTCAAAGATATTAATCTGAGCATTAAACACAATTATCGCATCGATTAAGGATAAATATGTAAGTATTGGTTGCTTGAGTTACAAGGCTCTCCTGGATAAGTAAATGATTTATCCTTTTATCATCACTTTGTTTGCATTAAGCTTTCTTTGATTATATTTTGCGATAACGATATTAATTTATAATAGAACAATAGTTTCTAGATTTTTTCTTAATGTAATTACTTATGAAAACTTAAGTATAAAGAGGAAATATTTAAATAATAATAATAATAATAATAAAGCAAAATTTAATAATAAGGCAGTTAATCAAGATAAACAGCCTATGTTTATAACCTTACCTGGGATTAAAAATAAAGATTTTTATTCATCCGGTGTAATTTAAACAAAACTATGTTAACTTCTTCACCTTATTTGCATCTTTTAAAACAAATTTTGGGGAAAAAATTAATTATTTAGTTCGTTCCATTTTTCGGTAATATTAGAAATCACGTTGCTTTATGTATTATAACTAACGGAACTCCGGAAAAAAAAACACAGCTATCATACTGCCCTCTATGAACTCCAATTTTAAAATTAAACAATGATGTACAATATTGTTTGAAATAGCCGTAAGAGTTTGTAAACATGTTAATTCTAGTCTTTATATGAATACATTTGTTTTCTTGAAAACTTCTTGATATTTTTATTAAGAAAATGATTATATGAACCTAATATAAGAAGTAGGTTCATAATTCATTCGGAAAAAAAACTAAAACTTTATGTATAAAGCAGATTACTAATTAGATGACTGGAGTACTAGTTTATAGAACAAGTGTCAGACTTGTAAAACTGCGTGAGACTTGAGAATACTCCCAAGTTATCCGGAAAAGAGAGTAGGGGCCTTTTGAAATTATGCTTGACGAACTTCATAGTAGCCCCCCCCTCCCTCCATAGTCATATTTTTGATTGGACTTTGGCTGTTTAATACAGCACAGAATTGAAAGGTAGAAGAACTAAGGTTTTTAGATCGATTTTTAATTAATTAAAATAAAAAAACAACAACAGATTAATTAAATTGAGCAATTATGTTTAACCTATCACTTGAGCGTCCAATTGTCACATGACTTCTTGAATATATATTTTATCAATATTTTATTACTAGCAACTTTATTGTTATTAAGGGTAATTATGACCAGATGGCAAAATATTCCCATTCATTTTTTCTGTTTTTCAAAGATGATTTAGTAAAGCAGTAATCTACTTTTTTCTTCTCCATAATCAGATATGGTATTAGCTGGATCTCAAAGTTTTATATCTGAGTGCCAAGGAACAAAATATATGTGGTATATATAAGTGTATCAAAATTTGGTTAAAATTGCATGTAAAGTGTTCAAAAATTCTGTACAGTAGAAATACTCTTCAGTGCAGGAATCTTGAAATTACAAATTGGGAAATAACAGACCATTTTTCTTGAGAGGAAACAAACTATTAATTTTGTTATGATAAATAAAAACTTAATTATGAGAAAATCATTCAAGCTATCAGGATAATAATTGGATCTTTTTCTAAGTTATTCCAAGAACAAATAGATATTTTCTCTTTATATTTTGATATTATTAGGTAAAAGACTAGAGATATTTATGGTTTGATAGTCAACAAATTACATACCATTCTTAAAGAAACATTACAAACTTCAAGAAGAACTGATGAATTCTGGACTGTTCAATGTTACCTTATTCATCTCAAGAAATAAATATTTTTTAAATATAAATATTAAAATCAGGTGATGTTTTAAAAAACTGTCAAATTAAGTTTTAAATTTATATGATCAGTTGTTCAGAAAGTTATGTGATATTTAAGCATGAAAGTAACTGATTGAGACTACAGATTTGTTCAATTGACTAATTCAGTGTTGTTTTTTTTATTGCTCAGAATAAATTGATTCAAAACTTTTTGCTCTTGAGTCTGATCACATCACTGGATTTAACTGCTCAAGATAAAAAGACAGATGATTGATTCATGAATATATATACACTTTATCAAACTTGCTAGATAAATATTAATTTAATCACCATCTTCCTTGTAGAACTCCATAGATGAGATTTGCAGTGAAAGTGCATAAAATGATAGAATTCAATACAATGTTTTTTATCACTAATAATTGATTATATTTGTGTATTTACATGATTCAATTATTTTTCAGGGTTTTTTTTTGAAGACATTATTTTACTTTTAAAAAATTGATACAAAGCATCATATTTCAAAGAGAAAAAATATAGTTTTGGAATAAATGCTTTTATCTCATCTTCTGAAATCTTACATGTTGAAACAAGAATTATTCCTTTCTTCAAACAATGGATTATCTTCAATACCATAAAAGACTTTACTACTGCTATACTTCTTAAATGACATATTATTTAGTATTTCTGCTTTCTTTCTTTTTTTGTATTCCATGGGATTTTAATCTATTTATATGCTTCTAAAATTGTAGATATCTTTCTTCTTCTTGTTGGTATTATTTCAAAATATGATGGCTGTTATTCTACTTCTTCATGAATCCTTAAATAAATAATTAAATAATGTGTCATAAAAATTTTAAGCACCACAACAGAGTTGAAACATAATCCATGAATTTTGGATTTTAGATTGTCACTTTATTACTGAACTAAAACATGTAGGATTGCTTAAGAAAGAAAACATATAAAGATTATACTTGACTAGCCAGTATTTCCCAATGTGGGGTCTATGCCCTACAGGGGGCAATTCAAAAATGGACTCGTCCAGAGTTTAAGTTAACTGTATGGCAACTCTCAGTCGCTACTAGAGCTGGGTAAACGTCCAGTATAAGTAACTTCTATCCGTCATGTTCCTAACTGTGACTTCACTGTTAAATGCTCAATTGAATTACTGGTTATGCTGGGATCACACTTTAGCAGTGTTTCACAGTAATGCTCAACATTTACCATTGATGATAATTTGAAATAAGCGCACTTTAAATTGTTATAAAAGTCTTGTTTTAAAAAATATCTACATTGTATAAATATATGTGGTATATAAATGGTACATAAATTTAATTGGTAATTTTTATTAATTTCAGTTTTAGAAGCATTTTCCAGAAAAATTTGTCAAATGAAAAAGTATGTTTTTTTATGGTGAAGTAAATGTGTCGTACATATTTAAATATGTAATTTTAGTCTATTTTTGCTCCAATTCATATTATTTTTTTTAGTGTTTAATTAATTATATATTTTTTTCAGCCCATAGTGAAATGAGTGGAGCAAGTAAGAAAAAAATTTGTTGGTATTCGGAGGAGTATTTAAAATTTGATTTCATATCTGCTGTCAACGATGAACAGTCACCTTTTTGTCTTTTATGCCAAAAATGCTTGACTAACGAATCAATGAAACGAGTTTGTCTTGAAGCACATTTGAAGGTGAAACATAATGCTAATATTAATTCAGATTTGAATTACTTTCGACTTTAAAGAAAAACTTTGAACAAAGAGTAACATTAAAGTCTCTATTTACTGCTCATAATGCAACTGTCAATCGTACTCTTAAGGTTAGTTATCAAATTTCATTTCTCATCACTAAATGTGGGAAAAGTCATATTATAGGAGAAAATTTAATCAAACCATCAATATCAGCATTTCTTAAAACAGTTCTGGAAAAAGATGATAAACGTGAAAACTATGCCACTGAGTAACAATACTGTTAGAAGAAGAATAGATAAAATGAATGAGGATATTGAAATACAACTTGTTGAAAGCTGAAAACAAAATTCTCAATGCAAATGAATGAATCAACTTCGAGGGGCAGTGAGGCCGTATTTATAACTTACGTAAGATATATTGATAAAGGTGATTTTGCTGAAAAAATGTTGTTCTGTGAATCATTAGAAAGCACTACTATCTCCGAAGATATATATATAGTAAGCTAAAAAATTACTTATACGTCAATAATATATCAACGAAAAATATAACATCTTGTACTGCAGATGGTGCTCCTAAAATTTATTTGTGTACAATTCTGAGACATTTCCAGGTTATTCTTTAATATTTTTCATAATAAAATTCATAAAGCAATTTTATTAGTAGAGAATAATTCAGCATATCAAGACATCTTTAGAACAATTTATACTAACTTTATAGCATAGGTTTATAAATTAATATTTTCACATTTTCTTTAACTAGTGAACTATATTTCTTCAAAATTATTAATTGAAGGGTTCCAGAATAGCAAACATTTTTAGACTATTATAATTCCTCAAGCATATTATTCTTTTTTATATGCGAAGAACTTTTTAAAGATAATTAAATCATATAAGCATTTTTTTTAAAAATTATTTTTTAAACAGTTTCAATATTCAATAATCTTAATTATTAAGCAAGCAAGTTAATATAATAAAGAACACTCCATCATATTAGTTAATAAACAGGTGAATTAATATAATGCATTTTAAACTTTAAAATATACAGCTTATAGTCTTATGCATTTTAATTTCTTCTTTTAAAGTTTATCCTATTACAAGATAACTAAGCAAAATAAGATTTGGAAAATTGTTCTGCATAATTTTGGTTATAAAATTCACAGATAAATATAACAACTGCTTAGTGTTAAAACTTCTTCCGTAATTAATTTTATTGAAATAGTAATAATGATAAAATTCTCTCAAAGCATTTTTATAATAATTAAGAAAGCTTAATTGTAATTCAGTTACCAAAAAGTGATATACCTGTTTTTTTCTAGCCAAAGTGCATTGTAGACGTGAAGATGGCTAATTTTAACTTACAACACTTTTGAAAGAAAATAATAAAAATTATAAAAAAATTTAATACTTTACAAATTTAACTTGTGCCAGAGAGAGAAAACAACAAGAAGATTTCAGAACTATTTTAAGATAGCAAAACTTCTCTTTTATAGTACATTTTTTTCTACTATCCCCTTTTTTGTTTAAGCTGTCAATTTTTTATAAAATATCCAATAAAGAAAAAAAAAACTCAACTGTAAGGCAAATCAATTAATGAATGACATCATTTTAATCTAGATATTTCAAAATGACATGATTTAATGAACTTAATTTAGAAAAAGTTAACAAAGTTTTTCTTATATATAAAAAAACTTACTATATAAAAAAATACTGAAATATAATTAAACTTATCTCATTTATTAATTGAATTACCTTGGGATATTTATTTATCAAAGTTTAAATTAATAAATATTTTATCTATTGAAATTACCTTTTAATTAATACTAAAATTATTTATTTATATTTTTTTTAAATGAGTTTAAAGAACTCAAAACCATTTAATTAATTGTAAAACAATTTCCCTGCATTCGCGCACACAGACTTACACACAAGAACATGGAAATGATGTTCTAAACTTGAATTTAATTTATTAACTATCTTTTAAATAACTAATTATAACTCATAATAATTGTCAAATAAAAATATTTAAAGATATTTAATATTAAAATTACTTTACAGCTGACCTATAATAAACTAATATTTTAACTATTATTTAACTAAATTTTCAAACTTTAAAAGCTGACTTTAAACCAATTTTAACATACCCTACTCTATTTTGTCATACAAGCTTAATTATAATACTATTAAAAATATTATCTCTTGGCACAAATAATAACACAATACTATTATTTTAATAATAACTAATATCCCTTCCAAGAAATATAAATTATTATACCTAATAATTACAAAGATATGTCTACTTTGGACATAAGCTATATTAAAGTGTTATGTATAATAAAATTATTAGTTATTTCGTATTTTATTCATTAGTTAACTATTTCCTTTTTTTTTAATCAAGTAACTATGTAAAATTTTTAAGCTAAGATAAGCAATGGCAGCAAGTGTGAAATCACTTGGCTACAATATATATATAAAATGGTTGTAGAAAATGGATTCTTACTCTATCTGCCATGCAGGGTGCCACCAGGCCATTTAAGCCTGGAAAATTTATAATGTAGGCAGATACTTCTTTGTAAGATTCCATTTTTATTCCACCGAGATGCCTTAGTCACTAAGCTCAAGGAGTAGCTGAGATTTAATTATATATATTTTTAAACACATTTTTAATAAAGAAAAAAGATAATAAAATAAGCCACTGCCAGTAATAATCACACAAACATTTATTTATATACATATATAAAATAAATTTGAGGCATAAATTATTTAACATTGCTTTAGGTTTTATTATTATTATTTTTAACTTTAAGTTTTAATATCTTGATAAGTTCGCTCAGATTGATATTTTATATAATTTAATAATTTGGTAAACGTAAATACTCTACATAGATTATGCATTTATTAATTCAATTCTTTCTTTAACTCCAGGCTACAAGTTCGTGTCCAAACTAACACCAGATTATTGATATACCAATGTGATCAATGCAAAATGAGGATGTTAGCATACAAAAAACCATACTGACAGGAATATGCATCTGTAGCATGATTTCATTGAAAAAAAGAATGACCCTCATTTAGTACAGGGATGTGCATCTGTCTGGTGAGGTAATCATTTGGAATATATATATATATTAGACATGCTTTATAATGGCGGATTGCAGTCTTAGCCATCTTATTATCACCATCCAGAGCATAAGGAGATCAATGGTACAGGGAATACATCTATGTCCATTGACAACATGATGGATACACTTTTGGCCATGCATTCAATTGGGTATAGTGACCTGATGCTAACGTGATATATGGGAATGAGAATCCAATGCACCTCCCCACATCACATTGACATAAAACACCCATACATCCATCCACTGGCACTGAATCAACTAGGAGACAAATAGTCTGAAATTAACCCACTTAAACTAACATAATCTTACAAATCTATGCAGCCATTTATGCCCATTTTTAAATTATTAGTTTAAAAGAAATTTGATAATTTGGTTATTAAACAAAACACAAAACCATATAATAAATTATAACAGAAAAGTGAAAAATGGAAATGCTTGATTAACAAACTTAATGCATAAATAAATTTATTTTTAACTGATCTAGAGTTCTATTGCTGGTTAGATAAGAGTTCACTTATTATTTATATTTTCTTACAGACTGAATAATTATTGAAGAGATATATTTTAAAAAAAAGGTTCAACTGATAAAAGTTCATATTTCTATCATTTCTGGGAAGACAGTTCTATTGTTTGCTGCCTTTCAGTAATCATCAATTTGGGAGGCCTCCTCAGCTGGTGCATAACAGGAAATTAATTCATTGTGAAACCCTTATACTTTGGAGTCTGCAATGCAATTTATGAATCAACAGTTATTTTATTTTCTAAGTGAGTGAAAGACCCCCAATAATTTAATATTTTCTCTTTTATAATTTTATAGCCTCCCTTATCAGAAATTCTCTGGATCAATCACACATGACATCCTTTGTTTTTATTGGCCCTGATGTTTTTCTTTCTGGACTGAGCCTGACTTTGTTGATCTGTTCCAGAGCAGAAAACATACAATTTTTAATTTTTTTATCTCTTATCTGACCTTTGCATTACAAAGTGCCCAAGGACTCATTTTGTCCCTAGATTCAATTAATAGAACATTCATTTCCATTCACTAAGATTTAAACATGATTCTTTTAAATAGAAACTAATTAACATTTGTTTCTATTTTCTTTTATATTACTTTTTAACAATAATAATCTTTATTTCTAGATATTTATTTCAACTCACTTTTATCTTTTACTTTTGAGTAATTTTCTTTTGTGCTTTTGATAAGTCAATTTTATCTATGATTACTTTCCCCTTTTATTTTAATTTTAAAATAATATAACAGCATATTATATCATTACCTATCACTGAACTTCCTCAAAAAACAAAAAAAGAGAAGAATTTACCTAGTGTTAGTAAGTATACATTACACACATTGATAATATAAAAAAATTTTAAATGATTTCTTTGGTTAGTAATTACACAAAAAATAAAAAAATGTTGATTATTCTTTCCTTTCTACTCCAGCTGAGCCTATGCCTCCTTCCGCAAAAGTTCCCTTTTTCCTACTTTTCATTTACTTATTATTCTAATTACTTTTCTAAAACTATTATTTATATTAATTATTATGTTTTATTACTTGCGTTTATTCGTATATGTGCATTTTTTCTTTACTAGCAATACTTTTACTCAAAATTCAAGTTTATAACATTATGTAAATACAAGTCAAAATAGTTCCTTTAAAAAAAAATACTGGCATAATTTTTCCTTTTAAAATTCAAGATATTCGTGGTTATAATGTAGTGAGTCACATTGGGAAGTCAATTATAACAGTTGGGGAAGATGGACTCTTACTCTTTTATCTCATGTACAGAGCGCACCTAGGCCATTTGAACCTGGAAAATTTATAATATAAGCAGATACTTCTTTGTAAGATTCCATTTTTAATCAACGAATATGCCCTAGTCACTAAGCTCAAGGAGTAGCTAAGATTTAATGATATATACTTTTAAATACATACATATATAAAATAAATTTGAGGAATAAATTATTTAACATTGCTTTAGGTTTTATTATTATTTTTAACTTCAAGTTTTAATATCTTGATAAGTTTGCTCAGATGGATATTTCATTACAATTTAATAATTTGGCAAACATAAATATGATACATAGATTATGTATTTATATATTTGGTTCTTTCTTTAACTCCAGGATACAAGTTCATGTCCAAACCAATGCCAGTAATGTGATCAATGCAAAATGAGAATGTTAGCATACAAAAAACCATGCCGAGAGAAATGTGCATCTGTAGCATGATATCATTGAAAAAAAAGAATGATCCTCATCCAGTACATGAATGTGCATCTGTCTGGTGATGTAATCATGTGGAAAATATATATATTAGACATGCTCTATAATGGGAAATTGTGGTCTTAGCCATCTTACTATTACTACCCAGAGTGTAAGGAGATCAATGGCATAGGGAATATGTCTACATCCATTGGCAATGCAATGACTACAGTTTTGGTCATGCATTCAATTGGGTATAGTGCCCTGATGCTAACATGGTACAAGGGAATGAGAATCCAATGCACCTCCTCACATCACATTGACATAAAACACCTATACATACATCTACTAGCATCGATTCAACTGCTAGACAAATTGTCTGAAATTAACCCAATTAAACTAGCATAATTTTATGAATCTATGCAGCCATTTACACCCATTTTTAATTTATTAGTTTAAAAGAAATTTGATAATTTGGTTATTAAACAAAACATAAAACCATAAAATAAATTATAATAGAAAAGTGTAAAATGAAAATAATTGATTAACAGACTTAATACATAAATAAAATGTAATGGCATATAAATGAATTGGATGGGAAAAGGATTGAATAAAAAAATATATAGAATAATCTTTTTTAATCCTTAATAAAAAACAAAATTGTAAAACAAATTGTTAACTTTTTTTATATAAAAACTTTACAAAATTATTTATTATATCTGGATCTACTCCAGCTGCAATTTATTTTTGCATCATACTGGTCCCTCAGACAGAGAAGTATAATACCCAGAGGGTACTATAGCTAGAGTGAAATTATACAAGGTATAACTTTCAGTCACATTTCCAAGCTACAGAACTTCTCTGCTGTTGAATTTAACCTCTATCGTTCAAGACACTTTATTTGTTTTGAAGTAAACTTCAGATGCCAGCTAACTACAAGAAATAGTTAACATGTCCTGAATGACGGCTACTAATTCAGTGCCTGATAAATCCCAACTAGCTTAATCGAAATGTAATATAATAAACTGCTTTAATAGATTCTTTACCAAGTGATAATTAGTGGTATTAGTAAAAGAATTGACTGACAAAATACTAATTTTTAAAATAATTTATTTTAAATTAATTAGATAACTAATTCATCCCTTTCCTGAATAAAATAATGATTACATATAATATACCAGGCACACATATTATAATAAGCATGAAGCATTATAATATTATTTAGAACATACACACACATTCTGTCATATAAGCTGTTGTTTTGTATGATTTGGAAAGTTCTAGGACTTTGTTTATTATATTAACCTGCACATAAATAGTTCTTTTATGCTAGTTATAGAGTCCATTTGAGTTGACTCCAGATATCTCAAAGCTTGCAATGGCTGCAATAATAAATTAATGTCACAATAGGAATGGGAATAAGGAAGAAGTTAATATTACCTATAGGTTTTTCAGGTATGCATTCCTCTGAATAGATGGCTGCTTTCTTCTGGGAAGAGGGTGTGTTGCTGACCAGTTGGAATTTAGGTACGCTGATGAAAGTGGTTCCTTACTGAATTTCAATGCAGAAAACATGCTTGAGTGGTTCAGTTTATTAAATGTTCATTGCAGCTAATTAGAGACCTTCAGATATTCTAGAACAGTCAGATACTGGAGTACAGGGGTATACTTCTGATAAGCAGTGCATGGTTTCTTGGTATTTACAGAGTAGAAATTATAGCAGATATGCCATGAATAACACTGCTAAAAGATGATGCATTTTTTAGGCCTATTTATGTGGCCCTCTTATTGTTCTTATCCTTCCAAATCAGTTTGATTAAATTTTAAATTAATTAAATTTATTAATGAAATTCCCATTGTGTTTTAGTTCACATTCTTCTTAGATTAATTTAACTGAGGATAAGATATAACTTTTTAATTATTCCCATTGTTTATTTATTTGTAGCCATTGCTAATTAATTATTCCCATTCCATTTAAGTTTATCAGTCGAGCAATTTTTGAGTTTGACTTAACTTTTTATATTACAAACTTTATTTTTCTGTTTTTAATTCAATATTATTCTTTGTATGCACACACATATATATATTAATATATTTAAAAATCAACTCTTTAATTTACACACACTCGTTCTGATTTCTGTCCCTAATTAAATTACTTTGACCCATGTATTTTATTTTTTTAAAGTAAATGAAAAAAGAGCATTTTAAATTTTTATGTAAAAGATTTTAAATTTTACTTAGTTATATTTTTCCCTCCTCCTTTTAATTGCTTTCCTAATATTCTTTTTTTAAAAAACTTAGCAAACTTCTAAAAACTTCCTTTAAAACCTTTTAATATTGACTTTGGACTTTCTAATACTAATTATTTTTCCCTCTTTCCTATTTTTTTGTATAAAATTTTAATCTTAAAATTTTATTATAAATATGTAGTGCTTAAATAGCGATACTCTCTCTCTATATATATATATGTCATAGGACTTCCTGCTACCTCCTTGCCATTGAATGTTTATCTAAGAGACTGATTATGGAGTAACAAAACTCTGAAAGCACTTAGTCTGCAGAAATTATTATATAGAAAGCCTACAGAAATTATTATTATATAGAAAAGTTTCACTGCAATGCATCAGCGTGTTATTAATGAACTTCCTCCTGTATTTTATAATTTTGTTGTAGATATTGTTTTTAAGGCCTACTTTTTGTTTAGCCTACATTTTATCTGCCTATCTCATCTATTTTAACTTGTTTCTATTAATTAATTAACTATTTATGGTCTCTTTTTATCACCTCATACTCAACAACTATTTATATTTAATGTTTCATAAGATATGTTAATATTAATGGATGGGTGTGTCCATCTGTTGCTACCTATATAAATCCATCAGGGTGTATACATGGAAAGTTTAAGAGAAGAGTAAATTCCAAAAAGAAAATTTTTTTTTCTTGTTTTTACCAGTCCATTGTCCAAACCTCCCTAGAAACTACTGTTTTATGGCGTTAAAGAATGGTGCCAGATGTAATGCTATCTATGATTTGTTGCCCCACAGTTGGCTGTGCTAGATATAAATGTTTGAGTTTCCCACCAGAAGAGTGGGGGGCATCTCACTATGGTTAGACCTAGGGTCTTCAGGTAGGATGCTGTGAATTATGTGATGAAGAACCTAACCAATGATTGTATTACCTCCAATGAGCTAGCTCTAAGTCCACACATTGAATTCAGTCACAATTTAGGCTAGTTCATCAATACCTCACCCCTCTTTGGATTCCATTACACTTTAGTATTCAAACTCAAAAAGAATGTTGTCTTTGGCTCTCTTCAGGGGTGAATTTACTTTTATGTAGGAACTATCACATCTCTATATAGGTTTTCATTGACTTAAGATATATCCAATCCTATTGCTGTGTTAACATGTAATGATAATATTTGTGTGTGTGTGTGTATATATATATATATATATATATATATATATATATATATATATATATATATAGTCAATTAAGTTAGTGAGTGAGTGTATGAGAGATTTGATAAACTAGAGACCAATTTGATTTAAAACACATTAACAACTTTTATTTATAACAGATAAAAATTCAAACTTTATTAACATAGTAAAAGATATAATCATATGTGTCCAATATGCATCTCTACCATATCAAATGATTAAAATTATTTGTTACTCCAATCCATACCCATAGTAGATATGCATCAACAGACACTCCCTATTTACACAGTAAAGAAGATTAGCTAAAATAAAAAAAAAATATTAATTTGTTATCACAATGATCATGAAGCTAGCTAACTATATTACAATATATTAATGTATGTACAATAGCTCCATTGTCCAATTTCAGCTTTGGGGATCCCACTCTATATATGTCCAAGTTTCCTAAAGTTGATAGAAAAGGACATTCACACAAATATTGATCATTCATACTGAATAAACTAAATATAATGATTATTAGTTAAACATAAATAAATAATACAAACTCTGGCCTATATTAGTGCATGTGATTAATATGGAATAGTATCAAAAATTCTTACCTCATTCCATATTATGTGATGATTATCGAATTTCAAGTCACTATGGAGGGAATTAACCTAAACTTTATTTACAAAAAATTGTCTAGCTTAATAAACCTCCCTGCACTATGTTTCTTCTTGTTGCAATGGACTCTTTCGACTAGAGACACCTGAAATTTCCAAGTGTGAGGATGAAATAAAAATAGAATTTTACAAGCGTACAAAGAAAGACAAAATAGCACATAATAACTCTGATTTTGTTCAAATCCTCCCGATTAAAGTCTGTTATTTTATTATTAACATCTCTCATTGATGCAGGCTATATATCTCCTTGCCAGTCCACTCTGGTAAATCCTCTCACTGGAGTCCTCTGGCAATGCACTTGGATTTTTTTTTATTTCGGTTGTTGCTCTCTTCCTGGACCCATTCAGATATTTCAGATGAGGCATTTGGCATGTTTTATAGGCATTAAGCATATAAATGAATTAAATCATGTTTTATGCCAATTTTGGAAGCACCCAGACCTACAGCATGTTTATTTAGCCAGGGCACATTGTCTAATACTTCATATGATTTAAATTTTTTACAGCTTATTATTTGATGTTTAGTAAATTTATGCAATGGAAAATTTTACTCCATCATTTATATATATGTGCTGGCAAAATAATGTTCCCTTTCCTTCTTGTCCGATTGATAGTGTAGTCTTTTATCTTTGATTATCGATGTAAAATTATTTTAGTTCTTTTGTTATGCTGCTAAAGTTCAACAACTTTCATCATTTTAAATGTTAATTATGATTTCTTTCAATTTTTACCACTATAAAATTTTATATGAATGAGAAAATATTTTCGAACATGTCCATTTTATCCGGCATTCTAATGTTCAATCTTAAGATATTTACTGGTTGATGTTATTGTATCCTCTGATAAAATACAAAAAATAGTGGAAATGAACTGTGTTTGTTTTTATACTGGGCCTAATGTCTGTTGTTTAGCAAACTCACATTTTTAATTTTCTTTTCCATTACTGTATGTGCCTATGATTACATGAATTAATGGTTGTTATTGAAATAACATCTTAAAATTCTGTAGTAAAATTCTATTCTCATTTTCTAGACATTGACTTGACATCAGGTCATCACATGTCTACTAAGTTAATGTCCTACATCATGACTTTTACACATTGATGAATGATTTATTATTGATATATATATATATGTGTGTGAAATGTCTTTCTAATTAGTTTTTTTCTACTTTCCATTGAAAAATAATATTTGTTTCATTTTAACAAACTTTTAATGTGTACATGTCTATATGTCTATTTGCATGAAAAATTTGATAATGCACATTTAAACCTATCACCTCAGTTTGTGTTTTTTCATGGGTTTAGTTTAATGTTGTGGATTCAGAAGGGTAGGTTTGAACTGGATTGTAAGCTACCCTTACATGTAGCTGTTAAATATAATGTTTTTGTTATTTTTAAAAAAAATTATATGAATAATCAACCTAATACACTTCATTATGTTCTTTTTTGATGATAGTGGAAAATAATTATTAGATCATATAAAATAATATTTGCCATGCTATTTTTTAAAGATTATTTCATGAGATCTAATATATATATATATATATACACTCACACAAAGAAATAGTCATATATCACATGACCTAATTTAACAAATTTGTATTACAAATGTTATATGATGATCTTGCAAATAGCTCTTAACAAACTTTTCAGAATATTCCCAACCTCAGACTGTTTTCTGCTACTGGCTTTCTCAGTGAGGTGCTAGGATATTCAAACATTAGATTTAAAATATCATGCCAAGCCCAGCACTTTATCTAATGGATAATTATTAAGTAGAAAATCTGAAAATTTCAGACATTTATATGTCTTCCAATTCAGCTACCTAACTTAAATAGTCATATTCTGAAAAGCTTGTTAAGAGTTATTTGCAAGCTCATTATATAACATTTGTAATACAAGTTTGTTAAATTATGTCATGTGATATATGACTTGATTTCTTTGTAATTATATTTTTTGCTATTAAGGCTTTGGCAATTTTATACTGCTAAAGCTATTAATATATGGTGTATCTGAACTTAGTTCAGTTTCATATGGATATTTAAGTTAGATAGCTAGATTGAAAGACACATGAATGTTTCAAAATTTTAGATTTTCTACATAATAGTTATCCATTAGATAAACTGCTGGGCTTGCCTGGTATTTTAAATCTAATGCTTGAATATCCTAGCACCTCACTGAGGGAGCTAGTAGCAGAAACTGATCTGAAGTTGAGGACATTCTGAAAAGCTTGTTAAGAGCTATTTGCAAGTTTATTATATAACATTTGTAATACAAGCTTGTTATTTCTTTGTAATAATATTTTTTAACTATTAAGGCTTTGATGATTTTATATTGCTAAAGCTATTTAGTTTGATCCCATATGGCTATTTAAATTAAATAGCTGGATTGGAAGACATATGAATGTCTAAAATTTTCAGATTTTCTACTTAATAGTTATTCATTAGATAAAGTGCTGGGCTTGACCTGGTATTTTAAATCTAATGTTTGAATATCCTAGCATCTCAATGAGGAAGCCAGTAGCAGAAACTGGTCTGAAGTTAGGGATATTCTGAAAAGCTTGTTAAGAGCTATTTGCAAGCTCATTGTATAATATAAATATATTGTAATGCCAGTGAGATATATGTTACAAAAAAAAAACATATATACTAGCATTACAATAAATTAAATTATTAATAGAAATGAAAATAGAAAAAAAAAAAGTAATATGTTTTATAGTAGTTTTCTTTTATTTTAAGAATCGTCATTTTGCAAAAACAAAAAAATTGTATGATATTTTTTCTTTTAAATCCATTAAGTATTTTTGTTTTGATGGATAATAATGATATTTCATATTATTTACTGATGTTTTCTGATCCTTTTATTTTTGTAAATTGGAATAATAAAAGCATTCTAAAAATCAGTAGATATAACTTCATAAGAGTATATATTCCTAAAAAAATTCCAATAGTTTTGAAGATAACACATTACCATTATATTTTTAAATTCTTACCAGATATATTTTTTGATAGTATAGTATAAACATTTAAGATATAACAAGATATCATTCATTCATACTCTAGTTAAATTACAGAAAAATTATAACAATACATGGATATTGACTTAGTGATAGATCAGTTGCATATTTGGAATAAATTGGCTTGAATTAAAATCTTCAAGATGCTTAAAATATAAAATGACTTGCATAATATAACAGGAATAGAATAGTGATGTCTGACATATGGTTCAAGAATAAAATTTATACAGTTTGTGAAATAAAAATAAATTAAATCTGCATTTTAATTTATATATCCAAAACCCACAAACCAATACTAAAGTAAGAGAAATAAACAAAAGTAAATTATATTTTTGACATTTTAAATAAGTTAAATTTTTAATAAATAAATAATTTAATATATTCTGTTAAATAAAATCATTGATATAGATTATTGCAAATAATTTTTAAAAATATTGGAAATTGACTTAAAATTAATTTATTTGTTTCAAAAAGGTGAATCTAAAATACAACAGAACAATAATTTTTAAAAAAGTGTGTGTTTATTTATAAAGCAAAAAGTATACCATATTTTTTTTTTATAATTTTAACATAAAATTTAAATGAAAAAATTATAATTTATATAAAAGTATATAGAAAATGATCTGATATCACATTTATGTAATTATGAAAGCTAATTAGTTAGGGTGCAAAACCTTATGTTGTTGTTTTTTAATTTTCAGATTATTAGCTCAAATAGTATAAAAAAGTGATTGAGTGCATTACTTCCAATTTAAATCCTAGCTATTGCTGATGAAGGAAAAAGCCAAAAATTATTCTAGTATGAGGATATTGTAGCACAATACCATTTTGTGTCCATTGATTATTCAAGTTTACAAAAGATGACTCTAGAATATGAGAAAGGCATGCGATGTTGTAGATATTAACCTTCATAAACAAAGGGCAGATGGGAAATACAGTTTGCATAAAATTGAAATCTTTAAAATATGTAGACATGGTGTCTGATTTATATAATTGTGCAAGTAAAATTAGTTTGAGTTGAAAATTTTAGAACTTTTTTGAATATTAGGCTATTAGCTAAAATAATGTAAAGAAGTAAAAAGTGACTGTTAGAGGTATGAAAGCACTAATACCAGTTTAAATCCTACAACTCATTGATAAAGACAAAAACGATAAATCTATCTGGAAGTAAGAATACTAAAGTGCTATATCATTTGGTCTCCATTGATTATGTAAGCTTACAGTAAATGGCTATAGTGAATATGATGAAAATAGCTATTGCTTAAGTTCATTAATTCTGTCCACAAGAACTCAATTCTATGACTCTTCTTGTCATCTATGCTAACTGAAACAACTCTTATTCATTATGTAATAATATATCACAATGGTAATACTATTATTTTCTAATCATCATTTAGTTTAGCTCTTGAAACAAATCTAACTTAGAATTTGATTTTGTTTTGAACAAGATTTGTTAGTACAGATTTAGAGCAAAACAAAATATCATTGCCAAATGAAATGCCCGTTCTGATCTGGGAAGATTTATTACTATTAAATACAATTAAATGGAAATTTAGTATAATTATGTGATAGTATTATTAAGATATAATCACTATTTCAAAAATAAACCTTTTTTAAATTTTAATTTGTTGTTTAAACAGTAATCATTGCTACTATGTATAAAGAATGAAAGTCTATTCAGAATCAAAGGCAGAGAATCTCATGCTTTAGCTTATTTTTTAATATTTCATTCATTTCCTGTAAATATTCCATTTACAAACTCTATTTTTAAATATTGCTAGACTTAAAACAACTTTATAATTTTTCATATAATTTTAATAAAGTTTGTAAAGAATTTCTAATAAGCTCGTAAAATGATGTAAAAAATAAATAACCATCACAAATTCGTTTTTACAAGCTCATTTATTTCTTAATAAGCCAAAATGTATTTTATGTTAATCATTGGTATGTTTAGTGCCAGAAGGAGCATGACACTTCATACACCCCTAATGAATATTATCCATAGTCCAGTCATATTTTTTGGTTTTACACTCAGCATGAGGTAATTCAACTCACGAACTCGGATTAACTTTTTTCTTTTTTAATCTTTTTTCTTCCAAAAAATAAATATCACTTTTAATGTGTTTATGTATTATTTTAATTTAGGATATTCAAATTATAAATTAAAGTTTTCTAATTTTTAATCAATATAGTCTGAACTTTCCTGAAAGACTTTCTAATTATCAATGAAATTTATGATTTGTGCAAGATTCTAATTCAGATTATTGCTCTTGACATTTGAGCCCTCATTTTTTTATAATCTCCAGTACTTCAAATCTATTATTTTTAACTTCAATGTTGATATCTTCTTAATAAGTTTTGCATATCTCTATAGATAAAAAAATTGTTGCTATTATTATTATTATTAATGGTTTAAAATAATTTCCAAGAGATTGTAAAAGATCTAGAAAGAGAACACATATGAAATAGATGGATGAAATAGGGAAGTTTGCAGGTATGATTTAGAAAAAAAGAGGCTATGAATCAGAGAAACTAGATTAAATTGGAGAGTCTGCAGGAATCAATAATGGTTGAAAAGGATGGTGATATTTTTATTAATAATTTATTAAATAACTTCCACATCTCTCACACTTGCTGCAAATTATTGGTTTGCTTTTATTTCAATGGTATAATTACAATGTAATATTATTTCAGTGTTTTTGAAAACTTAAATAGAAAATTTTGCATGCAAAAATAATACTACATTACTTTCATATTGATCTTTATGAGTATCAGAATATTCATATAAATTATACATTTCTACTTAAATCTCAAAGAGAGAATGAACTCTATAGCTGGTTAAATATAGAGTCCCATACAAGTCTTGCACATGTATTTACCTACTACAAGAGAAGAAAAACATGAACAAACACTATTTTTCTTGATTAAATTTTATAGTATCTTGCATGAAACATACAGGAACTCATCCTCAGTAGCCAATCATATAGGATCACAGCAAGAGAAAACACTATTGTTTTTATATCTCAATAGGATCTTTTGTGCATTATCTTGTTGCTTAAAGCAATACACTATACCCATGAAGCATTTCTCATTGGACTTATCAATTTTTAAATGTCATTTGTTTTAATAGTTTTTCATTAGCAAGTTAAAAATATCAAGATACTTAATTGCTGACCAATATTAAAAGGCAATGAGCCAACTATCTGAAAAAAAAATATTAACTTTGTTTGAAATCTAAACAGAAACTTAGTTTTATTCTGTCTTCATCCATCACCAGCAACTGAAAGTATAATAAACAAATTTCAAAAGCCAAAAAGTACATCCAATTTTTATGAATCTTGTTTGTCTCTTCTGTTCTATTTTAAATACTACTCTGTTTTATATGCACAGTTGTCTATCATCAAATAGCCAAATCATATATATTCTTCTTATATATTCTCACTATTTTTTTTAACTATAAAACAAATATGTTTTGGATTTATATAATAAAATTTAAAGAAAATATACATAGAGATAATTGTAAACTTGTCCAAAATTACTAGTCAGTCATTTTTATTTTTTGTTCTCATTAGCTTGATAATTATTCAGTTTAAATACTATTTTTGGGAGGCAATAAATAGAAATAAATTTTTGTTAATAAGAGTTAGTGTTTAAAATAATATATATATAATTGCATAAAGAAAAAGAACCATTATGATTAATGATTGATTTTGGGGATGCGTTTTATTATGAAACATGTAAATTAATTGAGAAAATGTTTCAGGAAATTCTTGGTTTTGGTATGAATACAATATGTTCTACATTTGATTTTGTTGGTAAAATTAATAATGTTGTTATTGTTAATTGTGATGTAATTTGTACTTTTGATGTCAGTGAAATGTATGGATCAATTGATAGAATGATTTCTATTGAAATAATTAATAATGCATTAAAGATAAAAAATGTTAACATTAAAATAATAAAATTTATTGTTGAAAAATATTTATGCGATTTTTAAGCATGAATTTTATAAAATGAGTAATGGCTGGCTGATGGTTCTTCCTACAGTTGCCCAAATATGTAATTTTGTTATATCTACATATTCTACATTTCTTCAGTGATTAAAGCATTGGATCATCAAGGTGTAGATCCAGGATATTGTCATATTTTGAAGAATATTTATAAAAATGCAACAGCAACAATTAGATTACATAATGATAGTAGGAAAATCAACATTGAAAAGGGTGTAAGACAGGGTGACTCCATATCTCCAAAACTTTTTACAGCAGTGCTGCAAGAAGTATTTTGTGGATTAAAATGGGAAGCTAAAGGAGTGAAAGTAAATGGAGATTATTTAAGTCATTTAGATTTTGCAGATGATGCAGTTGTTTTTGCAAATAATGCTTTAGAGCTACAGGAAATGTTGCAAGAGTTATCAGATGAAAGTAGAACTAAAGATAAACATTAAAAAGACTATAGTAATGTTTAATAGATTTTCTCAAAATATGAAAATAAAGATTGATTATGATGAATTAGAATAAGTTAACAGTTACAAATAACTTGGTCAGATTATTAATACAGATGGAAATATAATGGATGAAATTAATCATAGAATTAAATTTGGTTGGAGTGCTTTTGGTAGAAATAACTTGATACTAAAAGGAAATATGCCTATGTGTTTGAAAAGGAAGGTTTTTAATAAATGTGTTTTGCCAGTTCTTACTTATGGATCTGAGACTTGGACACTTAATAGAAGAGCAATACAGGGACTTCAGACCACTCAAAGAAGTATAGAGAGATGCATGTTGGGAATAACAAGAAGGGATCTAAAATGCAATGTATGGGTAAGAGAACAAACAGGTATTACTGACCTCATTGAAAAAATAAAAGACTGAAGTGGAGTTGGGCTGGACATATTGTTAGAAGAGATGATAACAGATGGACAATTGAAATTTTAAACTGGATTCCAAGAGATTGTAAAAGACCCAGAAAGAGACCACATGTGAGATGGGTGAATGAAATAAGAAAGTGTGCAGGGGTGATGTGGAGAAGAGAAGCAAAAGATAGGAAAAGATGGATTGAACTTGAAGAGATCTTCATCCTGCAGTGGATTGATAATTGTTGATGATGATGAAGAAAATATTTTGAAAAAGGAATATTATCAGAAAAATATTACTTTTAACAATCAATATGTTGATGTTTTTGTTTGTGGAAAGCCAAATGCTATTAATGATTTATCTAATGAATTAAATAATATAAAGAGCTTAAAGTGGATTAAAACATGAAAATTCAATGAATGTTCAATTTTTAAATCTCAAGATAACTATAAACAAAGATAAACTGGATTACTATATGACTTTTAAACCAATAGCAAAAAGAGGATATATTCCATATGAATCAAAAGTACCAATATCACATAAAATGACAGTTTTGAAGTCCTTCTTATTTAGAAATGATAACCTTTGTAAATATGCATTGGATAAAACCAAAAATATGAAATTTATTATAATGAATTGTTAAATGTTGGATATAATTATGATTGTGTTTATTATACTTGTTAAAAATTTTAATTCTAAATATAAAAATAATATTAATAATAATATTAATTCTTCTGATAAAAATTTTTGGATATTAATAACATATATTTCAAATCAATGGGCAAGTTTCATTAAGTAAATTTCTAAAGGTATATGTGATATTGCATTTTATGCACCACCTACATTAAATAAATTAATAAATAATTCAAAAGACTTTATTGACAAATAAAAATTGTATCATTTACAAATGGATGTATAGGTGTGTAAGTGTATATATAGGTGAATTAAGGTGCACATTGGAAAAAAGAACAAAAAGCACTTGTTATTATTAAAAAGGATTCAAAATACAAAACAAAATTATAAAAATAATTATAATTTATCAGCTTTTATGACCATAATAAATAATGTATATATGGTTTTGATTTTAATTATAGTAACATAAGGATATTGGAAACTGAAAGAAATAATAATAAAAGAACAATTAAAGAAGTGATGTTAATATATAAATACAAACAGGATTTAATTAATAGGCAAGCAGCAAACATTAAGATCATAGAATTATGGGAAAGTTGACATCATGGAATTATGGGAAAGGTAACATTTTAAAAGTATTCATTGACAAAAACTACAAAGATAATTGAAAGCACTTCTAAGTGTCGGTTATAGATATATTTTTATAAACTTTTAAGTACTGTATTTTCTAATATTTATTTATAAATTTACACATATATATATAAATAACTATAACCATTAAATGTCTATATTTTTAAATCATATAATAATAATTCAAACAAATTTATTTAACACAGTATTCAAAATTAAATAATTTATTCTTTACCAGAAGTACTTTCAATTGTTTCACTGACAATCTTTATCAACTGTTAATACAAATGTACAGAAAATAAAAACTTGCATTACCCATCATTCAATCCATTCAAATTTCCCACAATTCTGTTGTTTTTATATTAGCTGATTGTCTGTTCATTAGACCATCTCTATTCCTAGATATCATCATTGCCTCCTTAATTTTACATTTTTCATTACATCTTTCAATTTGAATAATTTTTACATCTCTATTATTAAATTTAAAATCATATGGTTTTAAATTTAATAATAGAGATGTAAAAATTATTCAAATTGAAAGATATAATGAAAAACGTAAAAATAAGGAGGCAATGATGATATCTAGGAATAGAGGTGGTTTAATGAACAGACAATCAGCTAATATAAAAACAACAGAATTGTGGGAAATTTGAATGGATTGAATGATGGGTAATGCAAGTTTTTATTTTCTGTACATTTGTATTAACAGTTGATAAAGATTGTTAGTGAAACAATTGAAAGTACTTCTGGTAAAGAATATATTATTTAATTTTGAATACCGTGTTAAATAAATTTGTTTGAATTATATATATATATATTATATTCATTTGCCAATTTCCTCTATCTATGCTCTATTTATGTGTAAAAAATATCAATAGCATCACAAGAGCTATATAATCAACTTTTGTCTATAATTCTATTCATATGCAACAAGTTTTTCCCATCAGTACTTCCATATGTGACTATACGGTTGAACATGTACTATTGGAATCTCTCAAGATTAGACTGTTTTTTGTATCAGTTGCAGGTATGATATGCACTGTTTAATATCCATTTAATACAAATGCTGGAAATTCTCAATTCAGTTCAACTTCAATAATTTCTGAAGTATTTCTCACATATACTATAAAATCATGGAGAAACTATGCTATTTAACTTTTCCAAGAGTTTAAACTTGTACAACATGATGACTAACAGCTATTGCTCTTTCTTTGAAAATGATTTTCTACATTCTTCCATCTCAGTTAAACTGAACCAGTTATTTATGATAGGTACAATGGAATTGATAAGCAGAATGATTAACAATAAGTATTTCTTTCTTGATTAATTTAAAGTTGTAAATATTAATTCTTATTAAGCGTGATGTCAGCAAGTAATACTTATATAAGGCTTAAACCTTAATACATGCACCTTGAGTGCTTAATTTTAACAAGATAGACCTCTACAAATCATAACGCAAGATTTCAAGATGTCTCTCTTGTTAAAATTAAGCACTCAAGGTGCATGTACTAAGGTTTTAGCCTTATATAAGTATTTCTTGATTTATAAAAATAAACTAATTACTAAATTGCCATTGTTATGTTTTTAATTATCAAAACCAAAAATAAGTTTTATTTTAAAAAATTGTTCTTAATCCAGTAAGTAAAACAGATTAGGATTCACTAGATAATTAAGATGTGTTACAAAAAAAAAACATTTTTGTTTTGGATAAAAAACAATTTCTTTGTTATATCAACAATTTAGATTTCTATCAAAATCAAAAATAAATCTAGTAAAAAACACTCTATTAAATAATGACTTTTTTTATACAATTTTATTTTAAATAAATTATAATATTTAAAAAATACAAAGAAATATTATTCAAACAATATTTCAATTATTCCTGATTTTATTTTAAAAATTATTTACATAAATTTTGTCTGCGTTCATTTCTACTTTTCCTTTTAAATTTTAAATATATATATATATACATACAAAGGTTAATGTACAATTTTGGGATAGTTGGAGGTACACACTTAGATCTATGGCTGTCAAGCATAACAAAATATATATATATTCCATTGACCTTACATAGGATTTTAAAGATTGTCCTTCTATTTAACTAAAGAATATGATCCAATGAACAAAAATATTCAATGAATCTAAGTCATTCAAAGTAAATCATTTCAATATGTCAAAACACAATATATACTCAAATAATACTGCTGTAAAAGTCACTAACATTTTATTTCAGAAATATTTTAAGTTATAATCAATAGCAGCATTACAAACTCTGTCCTATCATAACTCTATATAATAAACTATAATAAAAAAAATCATATGCAACAGCTATATAAATACATTAATAATAATTATGTATTAAAAGTATTTTTCTGCACATAGTTTTATACCCTTTCAAATGTTAAGCATCTATTTTAACAATCAATTTTTACAGATAGAATACCACTTAGGGTTCTATAATGGATATAAAATAACAACAACAACAAAATAAAACAGTAAAATCGAATAAAAAAAAATGATATAGAGATTTAATGTACATCAAAGAATTGTTTATATAACATAACAATATACAGAATAAGTAATATATACACCGTATAACTTTATATATACTACCTTATATAATTTTCCATTCATTTTTAATTGACTGGTTGTTAACTAAATTTATTGAAGTTCTATAAATATTCATACAATTATTTAAGTTATGCTTAATATAAAATGATTCCCTATATATATTTTTAATGTTTAATTGATTTAAAGGTTTAATATTTTTAGTAACATTTTTTTATGTCCATATGTTAAATAGAAGTAGATGTATTATTTCACCTAATAATTGTATTGTTATGTTCTTTGCTTGTTAAACATCTTCCATAGTGTAAGCTTGTGGTTAAACACCTGTAGAGGTCCCTACTATCGCATTTTACATGCATATGCTCAAGGTTACAGCCTCAGTAAATATTACTGTGTGATTATAGTAAATCATATAATTTTCTATATGAATCTTTGTATTTTATATAGTCTCTTAATTTATAATTATTTATTAATTTATTCAGAATTTTACTATTGATCATCCAATATTTATATGCTTATCAATATAATTTTTGTTTTTTTATTAATGTACTACAAATTTTGAGATAATATGAAAGTTTGATTCATTTTTTATTTGAACTATTGTTACTATTATCATTATAATCATTTCACATAGGAATCTTATTATTTAATATAGATTTTTTTAAAATTAAAAAGTATATTTTTAATGGTTTTAGAGTTATTTCTATACTCTTTATATAATTTAATAAATTAATTCTTTTGTAAATGAGCTGGTGTTTTATCTATATTATATTTATCATTTCTATATTTAAAATTTTTAATGATTACCAAACGTTTGTACTTATGTTTGTTGTGAATCTATAGGAATAATTTTTCTTTAATAAAATGTTTTAATTTAATTTTATCATTAGTTATGTGAAATTCTATATGTAAATATTTAATTTTATCTTTAAATTTTATTTTTGTAAATTTACTATTATAGTCATTAATACTAAAATCATTATAAATATTATTCATAGCTCTTTTGTTACCAATAATTAAAATATTTGGTTTGATCAAAAAAAAAAAAATTAAAATATCATCAACATATCTTGAATAATGTGTCATTTCTTGATTAGTTATTCTTTTGTAATTATAATAGTTTATAATTTATTTATAAATATTGACATTAAACCACTAATTGTGCCTTCCATAATTCATCCTTTATGTATATTCCAAAATTCATTATTATATTTAAAATGTAAACTAAGTATTAATGTCAAACCCTCATCTATATTATGTTTATATCATTTATATAATAATTAAATTTTTTTATTAATATTTGTATACTTTTAAGTCTTGGAATACTTGGATATATTTTTTCAATAACCATTGTAAAAATATTTTGGTTCCTAGTCAATTTCATATTGTTTATAATACTATCTGTATTTTTATAAAAAATTCTCCATATTCTAAAATACTTGTTAGCTATGTATTTAAATATTTACAAAATTTTTGTAAAATAAAATCATTAAAATTGAATAACAATCTTAATAGATTATTGTCTTTATGAATTTTAATTTTTGTAAAGAGATATGAGTTTTTTTTAGGAAGAATACAATAATTTTATCCTCTGCAGGATAAAAGTCTCTCCATGTTTGATACTTCTCTAATCTCTTGTCTTTCTTCTAAACATCACCCCAGCACACTTCCTTATTTCATCCATCCATCTCACATGTGATCTCTTTCTAGAAATTTTGCAATCTCTTGGAATCCAGTTTAAGATTTCAAATGTCCATATATTATAATCTCTTATAATGATATATCCAGTCTAACTCCACTTCAATCTCTTAATTCTTCCAATTATGTCAATAACACCTATTTGTTCATTTTCAATCTCTTCTTGTTACTCCTAACATATATCTCTTCATACCCTTAGTTGAGTGGTCTGAAGTCTCTAAATTGTTTTACTATTAAGTGTACACATCTTAGATCTATATGTAAGAACTGATACACACATTTATTAAAAACCTTCTTTTTCAAAAATATAAGCATATTTTCTTTTAATATTAAATTATTTCTATCAAAAGCACTCCAATTAAGTTTAATTATATGATTAATTTCATCCATTATATTTCCATCTGTAGTAATAAATTGACAAAGATATTTGTTGTTGTTAACTTTTTATAATTCATTATTATCAATCTTCATTTTTTCTTTTGAGAAAGTCCATTGAACATTACTTTAGGCTTTTTAACATTTATCTTTAATCTTATTTTCTTACTTTAATCTGATAACTTTTGCAATGTTTCCTGAAGCTCTGAAGCATTATTTGCAAAAGCAACTAATCATCTGCAAAATTTAGATGACTTAAATAATCTCCTTTATTTTTTATTTTCTTAGCTTCCCATTTTAATCCATATGGTGTCACCCTGATATACAACCTTTTCATTGTTAATCTTTATCATATCATTATGTAAACTAATTATTGCTGTTGCATTTTTATAAAGATTCTTCAGAATATGACAACATCTATATCTTTTATGATCCAATGTTTTAATTACTGAAGAAATGCTTACAGAATTAAATGCCTTTTCATAATTTACAAATCCAAAGTTTAATAGCAACTCATACTCAATAACTTCTCTCAATACTTGGGTATGATTCACTGTATTAAATCACTTTTAGATCCAGCTTGTTATTTTGTTTGGTTAAAATCCAAAGTTTGTTGGAGATAAGTTGTAATTATTTTGCCAAAAATTTTATATTGAACTGATAGGTCTGTAATTTCTAATAATTTCTTTATCACAATTTTTAAGTTTTCATATTAATACTGCATTCTTGAAATTATCTGGTATATCTTTATCATTTAGACATTTGATCTATAACTTTTACAAAAATTTTTTATTTCTTCACCTGTTTTTTTTTTAAAATTATCAATTATAATTCTATTATTACCTGGAGCTTTTCCTTTCTTTATAAATTTAATTGCATGTCTCACTTTTTCATTTAAAATCCTGGACAATTCAGAAGATGTGGTTGTTAAACAGGCAAAATTCTCCAACAGAAGTGCCACTCAGTGCAAGCCAGAGTAATTCCAGAAGACTTGGGCATAAAATCCCTATCTAGTGCCTACTCATCCAACATTTCCAGACTAGTTTCTAGCTTGTGGATTTCATCATTGAGGAACCTCTGGATTTCATCAGTAAGGACATCCAAGGCCCCTCACTGACAAAAGCCACAAGCTAGAAACTAGTCTGGGGATGTTGGATGAGTAGGCACTAGATAGGGATTTTATGAACAAGCCTTCTGGCATCCATTGATTAATCTGGCTTGCACTGAGTGGCACTACTGTATGGAGAATTTTGCCTGTTTTAATAACAGTTATGAGCAAGCATAAGAAATAGTGATGTAGTAGTTGTAGGAGATACTTTTCATAATTCATGATGTCATCTCCCTTTTTAGTAATAGTTTCATTTTTTAAATTTTATTTTAGAAATACATTTCCTATCAATGTCAAGAAGTTGTTTTACACTCTTGAGACTTTTATTCTCTTCTAAAGCTTTCCTTGCTGGTTTACAATTATATATTCTTATATCATTATGAATTCTTTTTTGCACCATTTTACAAAATTTGAGATACTCAATCCTTCTTAATGCATAATTTTTATATATTTTTATATTTCTTCTTTTCTCCATAAATTGTCTTACCTCTGTAGAAATTTTATAGGTCAATTGCTTCTTTTTTTATACCAGTGATCTTTACTGCAGTTTTTAAAAGTGTATCAGTTATCTTCCTATTGATTTCATTCAAATCTGAATCATGTTCAAAATCTGTTAATATTTGAAACAATTTGCAAGTTCTAATTTAAATTCATTGGAATATTTTTGAAGATTAAGAATATCAAAAATGAATATTGTTTTTTTTAAATAATTTTTGTGTCTCTAATATTTTGCCTTAATATGTATTTTACATCTCACTATTCGATAATCATTTTTGTGTTGTATTTAATATAAACACTGTAATCTTAAAATACATATTTTCTGTTAGTCAAAATAGAATCCAATTTTGCTGTACCTTCATTTGTATGCTTCCATGTTGATTTCTAATTTACATTTGTCTAAAAAAAATTATAATATAAATGTTTTCTTTTTTCTGCAAACTCCACAAGTCTATGACCTCTCTCATTCCTATCACCATAATAAAATTTACCTATATCACTTTCTCCTTTCAATTGTTTAAAAATTCTAACATTAAAGTCTCCCATGACAATTTTAAAATGTTGTTTGATCAAAAGTCTTTCATACATTCATATAAAAATCATCTACATCATCATCACAATGAGAACTTGTTGGAGATTAATCTGAATTATCTGCATTTGATATCTGCTATTAAGTTGAATAATTAATCTTGCCATTCTGTCTGATGCATCATCAATCTTCACAATGTTGTTCTTCCACTTTTTATGTATAATGAATCCTACTCCACTTGTACTTTTAATGGTTGTGCCTTTCTAGGGCAGTACATTTCCACTTTTTAAATCATCTCTTCACTGGTTCTTCTAATTTTACAAAGTCCAATAATATCCCATTTAATATGAGACAGTTCTTCTTCCAATTTTTGTAATCTTCCTTCACTTGAAAGTGATCAGCAGTTGTACATATCTAAATAAAATTTCTATCATCAAATGACAGCATGAGTCTGCAAACAGAAGATTCTTCACATCCTCAGTCACCAACTGCTGCCTTGGCTGGCAACATTACAGCCTTCTGGGATTAACAACCATGATTTTATTTTTTTCTGTCATGATTGTAAATATCTATTTTAAAAAAATTCATTCACACACATGTTCATTCTGCCTTCAATAAAACTCAACTGATTACAGTTAAGAGCTATCAAGAAATCTTAAATTCGGAGGTAAGAAGCCAATAATCTCATGATGCTGGTTAATGCATGTTGGTCAGCAGTATATCCATGTTCATATACTATGTGAATAATCATATAGTAATAACAGCTGCAATGACAAGAATGTATGGAGTAGACATTAGGAATCTGCTCTGCCCAGTTCCTTTAAAACCTCCAAGAAGAATCAAATGGTATTCTTTCAGTTAACAGCAAATTCCTTTCTGCAGCCACAATAATTTATACTGATTTATTTGCTTAATAAAATGAAAGATTATAAAATTATAAATATAAACCTGAATAAATTATTATATCCTTCTTCTTATGAAAACCTATATCTTTTTAGAAAAATTAAAATTCATAAAGACAATAATTCATTAAGGTCATTATCAATTTTGATAATTTTATTTTACAGAAATTTTGTAAATACTTAAATAAATGGATAACAGATATTTTAAAATATAAAGAATTTTCTATAAAAAGTACAGACAGTATTATTAACAAATTAAATATTGAAAAAATATATTCAAGTATTCCAAATTACAAATATTAATAAAAAGTTTAAATCAATATATAAATGATATAAACATAATAAATATTATAGAAGAGGATTTAACATTATTGCACAACAGTTTATATTTTAAATATAATAATGAATTTTGAAATACATACCAAGGATGGATTATAGGTTATGCAGTTAGTGGTTTAATGTCATCAATATTTATAAATTAATTAGAAACTATTATAATAAAAAAAAAAGCATAATTAATCAAGAAATAATACATTATCCTAGATATGTTGATGCTATTTTAATTATTGGCAATAAAAGAGCTATGAATAAATATTTGCAGTGGTTTTAATAATAATAATGTATATAATAGTGAATTTACAAAAATAACATTTGAAGATAAAATTAAATATTTAGATATAGAATTTCACATAAAATTAAATTAACATTTTATTAAAGAAAATAAATTAGGAAAAATTATTCCTATAGATTCACAAATAACATGGATACAAAAGATGGCAGCCATTAAAAATTTTAAATATAGAAATTATAAATATAATACAAATAAAAATGTAGCTGATTTATTAAATAATCAGTTTATTAAATTAAATATAGGTTATGGATATAATGCTAAAAATATTAAAAATGTACTTTTTAATTTTAAAAAATCTATATTAAATAATAACATTTCTACGCGAAATAATTATAATGATGATAGTAACAATTGTTCAAATAAAAATGAATCAAACTTTCATATTATCTCAAAATTTGTAGTACATTAATAAAAAAACAAAAATTATATTGATAAGCATATAAATATTGGATGATCAATAGTAAAAGTCTGAATAAATGAATAAATAATTATAAATTAAGAGACTATATAAAATACAAAAGATTCATATAGAAAATTAATTGTGACCATTGCAATATAAATTACTATAGTCACATAGGGAAACAGAGGTTTAAGAACCAAACAACATAGTAATACAATTAATAGGTGAGATGACAAATTTGCTATGGATATAAAATAAATATTACAAAAAATATTAAACTTTTAAATTATATTAAAGTTTTTTAAAAAAGAGAAATATATAAAACATTTTATATTCAGCATAACTTAAATAGTTGTATGAATATTTATAAAACTTCAATAAATTTTAACAACTGGTCAATTAAAAATGAATTGAAAATTATATAAGATAGTATATATAAAGTTGTATAGTGAGTATGTTATTCAATTGTTATGTCATACAATCATATTCTTTGAACATAAGTTGAACCTCTATACAATTTTTTAAATTCTAATTTATTGATGTTTTATTTTGTTATTGTTATTTTACTTTCATTATAGAATATTAGATAGTGTTTTATCTGCAATAATTGGTTAATGTTAAATAGATGCTTAACATTTGAAAAAGGCACAAAACCATGTGTGGAAAAAGACTTTTTGTGTGTAATTATTATTAGTATAAATTTATATAGCTGTTGTGTATGATTTTTATTTATTATAATTTATATGAAAGAATAGCATAATTGATTTTATTAATTTCCATTTTTGATGATAATAAACTATGTTTGAGGATATGATTTTTTCCTCAACAAAAATAATAAACATGATAAATATTCAGAGGTAGTCAAGCAAGCATTGTTACATTGAAATGTAGATTTCTTATTATTGATTTACTGAACATCACAATTATTTAATCTATACTTTTTGAAGTTTTAACAATCAAGATCGCCAAGTGCAATACAATGTGGCTATAATTTTATTTTCATACATTTAAATGGCATCAAATATTTTGCTAATAATAATAATATCTTTGAAGACCCATTTATTTAATTAGTAAGTTTGCTATGATTAACATTATTAGAAACATAGGATAGGAATTCAATATGTACTATATCTAATATCTATTGATTATTCAAGCTTATGATAAATAGCAGAGCTGAAGTTAAATGAATAGCTAACTCTTCAATTAGAAAGACAAATAAACACATAACTTAAAATCATTTTTTGGTAATAATGTGATAATATTATTAAAAAAAAAGACTTCCCAATTGAAATCCATACCAAATTTAGGGGCATTAATTATATAAATGTCTATATCCATAGAATATACAAATAAAGAAAGATATTTTCTAGATAGAAAATTAATGTTCAAATCCATATCCAATTTTGCTCCTAATTTATAAGAAATTAATATAGGGGTATACTTGCTTATGATTTTTGAATGGAAAAATACATGTATATAAATGAAAGACTATTTTGACTAATATTGTTATTATTCTTAAATCTTCTTGTAAAAACAACAACATTGGTCTGTGCCATTTCATCACTGTGAAGATGTCTGAATGTTTTGGCACAGGGGCAGACTAAATTTAGAGCTTAAAATCCATAAATTGTGCCCTAAGTTGTTCAAACTTTTTAGGAACTTCCATTTGATTATTCTTAATTTTTTACTGTCAAGATTTCCTAAAAGATTGCTATCCAAGTGCAGGCAATAATTCTAAGAAAATGAATTAAGATAATACAGCAGAAAGTATATGTATAATATATATTGAAAGAGGGGGGGGGGATTATCTAGGCCGAATATGTATGACCAAAAAATATCTGGATTTAATTGTTGTTACATATAATCAATGAATTATTTATTCAATCGTTAAAAATTATTATTTACTTGGCAAAAAGATGAATCATTTTTAAATTTCCATAAATATGTAAAATATGAAGCAATTTCATATGCACTAAGATATCATTATTATTATCATAATTTCTAAAATCTTTTAAATTCTGAAGCTATATCAAAATAAATTGTTAAAAATTATTAATCTATTTTAAATGAGTTTTGTAGAAATTAAATGTGAAAGTAAAATATGATTATTGTAAGAGAGCAAGTTGTTTAGACTTTAGATTAGTGATAACAAATTTAATGCCACACAACTTTCCATCGTATTGGATTTACAGTAGTTACTAAGCTACAAATAAATAAAAAAAAGCAACATCAATCAAAGAATTGTTATTTAAAAATAAACATATTTTTCTATTGTATTTCAAAGTATTTTTTCGAATAGAGCTTTAAAATACTATAGTCTCTCTTATTTAAAAGAAAGTTTGTCATTCAAGCCAGAATTAAATTAAAAATTTTTAAGTCCAGATTGAAAAAACTAGTTTCAGAAAATAAAATTTTGTGAATCAATATTAAAAATTTTATGATGTCTGAGATCGAAATATGTAAAGATGTATAGCCAGATGAAAGAGATTTCAGATTTTAGAAAATTAACAAGAACGAATAAAAATTATTGAAAATAAAAATATATGAAAACTTTATTAAGAATATAGAGAAAATGAATGAGCAGATAGTGTGTTGAAGTTATTATTAAGGTTGAAGAGAAAAGCAAATTTAAGCAAGTTTTAAGGGATTAATATGAAGTTAAAATTATTTGTATGAGAAAAGGGTAGTGAAATGTTTGATGCGTTTATTAAAAATAGGAATCTATTTAAGAGGGGAGAATATACTTTTGTAAAGAGAGGAGATTAAAATACTAAATGAATTAATTTATAATAAATTTATATTTATCCATCAAACAAACGATAGAAGATAAATATATGTGTAAATACAAAGAATGTTGGAGTAATAATGAAACAGAAAATAAGTTTGTACGTACAGAAATTAATAATAGAAGAAAATGAAAACAGAGGATAGAAAGTTGAAAAGGATAATTTTTAAACGCATATCTGTAGTTATAAAAAAAATATTAAAAAAAATTAATATTAAAAATGGCTTCATAAACACTCAAGGGACTAGAGAAAAGTTATATCTCTTACTGTAGTAGAGACCAATTTGAGATAAAAACTATATCTTTAGAAATATAAATGATAGATAAGAATAAATGAGAATGAATAATAGTAAAAAGAAAGTGGTTATATAGAGATATTTATTAAGAGAGATATTTTAGAAAGAAATTGTTAACCGAACATATATGAATAAGACTGAAATTTTTTAGAAACTAATACATAGAATAGTACACTTATTTTCTGGAAATGGGGAGGATGTAAAAGAATAAAGTATTTGGGATTGTTTATCTGGAGATACAATAAAAATAATAATTGTAAAATATTGATTGTAGTGAGAAGCCTTGGATCTGAGATTCTAAGATCTAGGTGAGGATTCTCAGATCCAAGATGAAGGCCACAAGCCAGAAACTGGTCTGGGGATATTGGATGAATAGGCACTAGATGGGTATTTTATGCACAAGTCTTCTGGCAACCATTGATTACTCTGGCTTGCCCTGAGTGGCAATACTGTATGGAGAGGTTTGTCTGTTTTAATATTTGAAATGCTAAATACAGAACTTATTAAAAAGAGTGGAAGAAATGGATGAGGGATAAAGGAGTAATATAATGTAATCCTCACATCTGAGTTTACAAACATTGCTGTTTTTTTTATTTAAGGGAAATATATATGCACAATCATAGTATGAATCTTTTTTGTTTACATTTGTTATATTCATTACATCTGTTACATTTATTACATTTGTTGACTAAGTTTGACAACATAATTCAATTTGTGACATTAATCTTGACAAAGTAATTTCCTTAATCAGAGCAATAGACTCCTCATTTGATGAAGATTGGATTATTAGGAAGCTGTTATTTTTTTGATTTCCATTGATAATTCAAGAATCTCATATAATTGAATACAATTATTTGTTGATTATACAGTGATAATTAATTAAGATTTATCTGAGCATAGGGTTCCTCATCCAGCGCGTAAGCTGTGTCCAAGTGTCTCTAAAGTGTTTCTCCAGCATTAGCAGGCAATCCATATACTTCACTTTGCAGATCAGGTTTTTACATATTGTCCGTGGTTCAGCACTAACCCATTTGAATATGAGATGATTCCTTGCCAACCACATAACATGTAGCAAGAAAATCCCCATCCTAACTGGCGAAAATACCACTCGTCATGGTGTATTTAATGTTCAGAATATTTTTGCTACCCAGTGATTATCTATAATGTTTTGCCTAGCTGGATTTAAGAAGGGGAAAACAGTGAAAATAAGACTAATAGTCTCAGCCTCTATCCCACACAATCTACATAATGGTTTAATTCTGGAGTAGCCTTTATAATTCACAAAAAAATGGTTGATCAGCAAAGATTATAGGTTAACTTTTATGATGAAATCAATATACTTAGCTTCTAGGTGCCAGTACTTCAACTGTTTGATTAGATATTTTGTAGTTAGATTAAGCTTAGTATGCAAATCAGCAATATTTATGTTCATTAGTCTGTAAACCTGCCAGTAGGTATTCTTGTTTTGAATGATTGGTGTCATAATCTTGAAGAATTTATTTGCATTTGCTAATAGTTCCATGACCCACTTACTTTGAATAGGTGGTGGCATATCAGTTGGCTCAATATTTTCTTGCAATGATTGCATTGGGAATTTGGCATACATCGCCTTCAGCATTGTAAGTGATTTCTGAATGTAGAAAGTGTTGAAAGCATGCAAACCAAGCCCATTCAGGTCTTCCGACCTCTGCATCTTGGCTAGACTGATGGTCACTTCTCTTCCACAAAATGCCAGTGCAGACTGAATTTATTGCATTCTGAAAGGATGTGGTTGGCTTTAGAATCAGCATGTAATAGTTGATCCATGAAAGCACGATCACGTCGATCAGTGCCGCTTTACCAGGGAATGACAAGTAGATCCCTGAGAGAGTACCTGCTACTTTTTTGGTTTTTTCCAGAATGTTGTCTTCCAGTGCTCTTTCTCATAGCCAACCTGGATAGTGCTATGAGGAACCCCAGGAAGTTCTGGGGTTTTCCTGAGAATCTTGAAGGAATTACCATTCCCCTGTAGATCTGCCAGGAAGCAGATTTCCCAGGGTTTATTTTTAGCCCATATATCCCAGTGTAATCATCTAGAAGCTGGTATAGTTTAGGCAAGTACTTATGTGAAGGGAGGAAGATCATGATGTCAACAACACATGAAATGTGGTGAACTTCCTCCCTTAGCATGGGGATGAACACCCCTGGAAGATGTTTTTCTACAGCTGTTAGCAGGGGCTTGACATGGGCTATAAAACACAAGATGCTAGTGGCGCCCCCTGGAGTATCAACAGGTGTGGTTTGAACCCAGGGGCCAGGGAGCCATTTAATGATGTATACATAGATCCATTTAGTAGCAAGTTGGCATTAATTTTGATGTAAATTTTAGGTACTCCATAGTGCTCAAGTAATGAGAATAACTTAGCAGGTACCACGGAGTCAAATACTGCCACAAAGTCTACCTGTACTACTATGGGTCCAGATGCTTTCTTGGTAATATTTTTAATATTTTCCTTATATGTATAATAAAATATTAAAGTTATTTATATAGAATAAATTTTAAAGTAGTTTCAAAATGTTAGAATAAATTTTAAAGTAGTTTCAAAATGTTAAAAATAAGTGTAAAGATAAAATGGGTTATTACTTTTTTCTTTTTAAAACACAAATGTTGTTGGTAACCAACAGAAGCTTCCAAAACTCGGCTGCTTTTCAAGAAACTGGGGAAAAAATTGTAGTGCACTTCACTATATATCTCTTATTATCAAGAAGTCAGGATATAAAGACTTAAATTTATATCATGTATTTATGAAGTAGAAAATCCTCCAGGAAGCTTTCCCTTACCTTCCCAGTAGTGTAGTTGAAAATAGAGTTGTAAACAAACAATATGCCTTAAAAATTAATCTTAATTCTGCCAATCTATTCATCATTATTGAACAATGAATTTAACATTTACTTGCTAAAGAAAGAAACTAGACAAAAGTGATTGTTCCATGCAAATGTATTTTTATAATTAATATGCAAATCTACTTATTTTAAATACTCAGAAGAAAACTGCAATGGAAACTCTCATAAGAAAACTCACCTCGGAAAGAACCAAAAGAAGCTAAAATATTATCAGAAAACGTTAAAATTCAACAATTAATTTGTTCCCACATTTATGGATACAAAATGTACATGTGAGCTCACAAAGATGTTAATGTAAATCAATTGAACTTTCTATAGATATCTTCAAAGAGATTGTAAATCACAAATATTTTTTCCCTCTCACCCATGATTATCATATAATTTTCTTATATGTAAAGTGTTTTATTATCATTCTTTAATTAAAGTATTTTTTTTTATTAATAAATTTTATTCATCCAAACCAAGCTAATTATTTATTTGTTAATGTAATAACTTATTAGAGGAAGGGGAGAAGGATAATGATCAGGAAATATAATTGAATCTGCATGGAAACTTGTTTTTATGTAGGTTCAATTTGATCATTACTCATGACCAGAATCTACTTGTCAATTAAAAATAAATTGTATTCAGTCACTCTCTCATGTGCACAGTTTCCTGTTAGTTGTCTTTAAATTCACCTTAATGAAAATTTTAATTGCCAAATATATTTTTTTATTATATAATTCTTTACTGAATTCATTACTAATCGTTTAATAGGGTACTTACTATTATACTCGGGGGACTAGTTCTGGGATTATCATGATTAAAACAAATAGGGATTAAACCAAATTTAGTTTTAAAATATATTATTATTAAAATTCAGAATATAAATACTTCATCAGATGAGAAATATAACCATTTATTTCGTTATAAATAAAATCATTCAATAACCTCATAAATGTTTTAGATAAAAATGGTGATGAGATAGATTGATAGAGATGATAGTAATATGCTAATCAATAAAATAAGACATTAAAATTAAAGAATCTTGCAGTTCTAGAAAAGTTGCATGACAGAAAGAGAGGTGAGCATTCTAATTATTAAATAAAAAAAGTTTTTGTATATATTTAAAAAAATTTTTTTTATAGAGAAGTGAGTAGCTAATTTTGTTTATACATATATTATTACCCCAAGCTAGAACAACAATGGAAACTCAGAGAAGTAAAACTGATATTCATGATAGTGAGTTTAAAAAATGATTATGAGCATGTTTGCAGAAGATATAGTGAGTTTAAAAAATGATTATGAGCATGTTTGCAGAAGATTGGAAAATCATTTTTTAGAATTAGAAAGCAAAATTGGTGGAGTAAGTCTCGAAGTTCAAGTCAATAAATGTGCTCAGGATAGAAAATTTGAACAATTGCATGGGATAGTTGAGATAAAAATAGAGAATAGAAAAGAATTGACTCAGGCAAAGGTAGAAGTCAACTACTTGACTCAAACAATTGGAAAATATTCAGATAAAAGCTAAGAATCAAATTAAAATGCAAGAAGATGTAACAGAGAGATTGGTGAAAATAGAGCTGGATAACAAAGAAAATAAAATTCACCTACGGTAGACTTGGCAGTAGAAAAATTTAACTATTGCAAATGAAAATAGTCAACCAGATGTTAATAGGGATGTGTACATAGATGTTGATACATGTGTATGTAATTCTAATTCCAGTATTGTCAATCAATTTTTTAAAAATCAGGTTTTTTTTTTTCAGGACATAAAGGTGAGGCTCCAACTGAGTATATTAGCAGTTTGGAAAGATATTTTAGTTTAAATAAGTTGACTGGAGAGGCTAAAATTGTGATTGCTTTTAGCCATCTCCAAAACACATCTCAAGCATGGTGGGAGTTGTTTGACAAACCTGTACAATTTGACTTTAAACAGGCTCTGTTAAATTCCTACTGGAGTGTGGATTGTCAGGAATGGATCAAACATGGTATTTCCCAAAAGAAATGATCTAGAGAGGCATTCACTCCATTTTTTTCAGCAAATAGCCAAATTAAGAGCATTGACTGCTGATCCTTTATCTGAAAGCCAGTTTGTATGCATAGTTTACCTAATCACATTGAGTAGGTGCTAATAGGCACTGATAGAAATACTGTAGAAGAGGTAGCTGAATTACTCAGTGTTTGACAGCAACAAACTGCAACTGATGGTGATTGAGAGCAGGGATTTAAACCCCAACACAGAAATCCATTTAAAAGGGGACCTAAAACCACAGATAAATGCCACTAGGTACAAAAAGCCATAGCATGCAGGAAGACCTGAAGATCAACCTTCATGGATAACTATGCAAAAAAGAATATGGTCAACAGAGAGTATCACTAGTCCCAATTAGAGAATTATTTATAGGATTGGAAGTGGAACTGATATTAATAATAGAGAATATTATCATCAATCAGATTATGAAGCTCAGTTACCCCCTAGCAAAATAAATCACACCCCTGATGCTGTTATAGACAAAATGGATAATGATAAAACAAATTAAGAAAAGAAAAAGGTAATTTTGCAGAGATAGGGAGTGAGTTTGTTGAAGCTTAACCTTCTATAAATAAGAACAGCCTCTCAATTGATGACCCTGGATTTGTTAACATACTTGATAGAGGAAAATGGATAAATAATTTATAGTACCTATTACAAAAGTAGATACTACTGAACAATGAAAAAAAAAACAAGACTGTTAAAAAAAATGAATTGCACTGTTCAAATGCTAAAACAATAATTAAAAAAAAGTGATGGCAAATAAAGTAGATATACATTTAATATCTAAATGTTGTTAAATAAAAAAAATAGAAGTACTGCTTTGATACTCTAAATGTTTGATAGAAGTTTCAGAATTCTTGTATCATATTTAAATCAGGCTAATATACTCTTTCATATTCTACATTCCAATAATGTCAATAAATGAATAGTTAAAGAAAAATAGCAGAGCTCAGAATTTAAATGATATCACTCTATTCATTGCATTGTTGATTAAGCATATATAGGAAAACACTATAAAGTTAGAAGCCAACTTAATTTTATTATTAATGGTTAATCATGTTGCTGTTTGTCTTAGTGATAAATGGAGAGTGTTTCATTGTTTAAGGTTATCATATTTATTTGATACTTCAGAGTTCTTATCTGACCACTATTCCTAAACATATTATTTTTATATTTATCAGCATAATAAGCCTCCAAAATGAGCTAGGCATAGTTGTATATTTGTCAGCCTCTAAGTCTCAAAAATGAGCCAGGCATATTTTGATATTTGTCAGATGCTAAATCTCATAATAGAGCAAGGCTTTATTTAAATGTATTGCTCATTATATGGTTTGGTTGATATTATATTTGTGCTCGAGATAGCTCTTTTGGTCTTAATATTGCATGATACACTCACTGTCAATGGGAGATTTCTTTGTTTATCTCAACATTGCAGGCAGATGATCATGTCGAATAAATAATTTAAAACAGTTTTTTTTTTATGATTTATAAAGTTGATGTTATTTGTAAGTCCATTTCCTAAGAAGTACAACAAAGGATTATTGTAAAATTGAAAGAAATTGTCTTCTTATGCAGAAATAAAATTGAACATCATTTGTGGTTTAAATGGAGAAAGGTCACATCTGAGTTTACAGGCATTGCTGTTATGCTAATATTTTCCTTATGCGTATAATAAAATATTAAAGCCATGTACATAGAATAAATTTTAAAGTAGTTTTAAAATGTTAAAAGTCAAAATGTGTTATTACTTTATTCTTTTAAAAGTAAAGAATATTTTTTTCTTTTTAAAACAAAAATGTTGTTATGGTAACCAACAGTAGCTTTCAAAATTCATTTGCTTTCCATGCAATCGGGAAAAGAATTGTAGCAAATTTCACAATGATATCTCTTACTGTCAATAAGTCATTGAAATTTTATATTTTTAAATTTATATCATGCATTTTATGGAGGAGAGAATCCTCCTTTACTTTATTTTTCCAGTAGTGTAGCTTAATATAGAGCTGTAAACAAACAATATGCCTTAAAAATTAATATTGATTCTGACAATTTATTCATCATTATTGAACAATGAAGAAATATTTAGCATTTACTTGCTAAAGTAAGAAACTAGTCATTTAATGTAATTATTCCATAGAAATGTATTTATATAATTAGCCTGTGAATCTACTTATTTTAAAATGCTCAGAAGAAAACTGCAATGGAACTTCTCATAAGAAAACTACCTCAGAAGGAACTAAAAGAAGTTAAAATCTTATATTGCCAGAAAACACTAAAATTCAATAATTAATGGTTATGTTCCCACATTTACAGATACAAAATGTATTTGTCTGCTCACAAAGACATTAAAGTAAAATTAACTGAACTTTCTATAGATATCTTCAAACAGATTCTAAGTTACAAAGATTTTTTCCCTTCCATGTGTGATCGTCATATAATTTTTTTATTTGTAAATATGTAAAATACATTGTTTTATTATCATTCTTTAATTAAGGTTATTAATAATTTTACTGTTTGTCATTCTTCATTTGAACCAAGCTAATTATTTATTTGTTAGTGTAATAACTTATTAGTTGGAAAGGAGGGTAACGATCAGGAAATATAATTGAATCTTCATGGAAACTTGTTTTGATGTAGGCTCAATTTGATCATTATGATAATCTATTTATCAATTAAAAATGTATTCAGTCACTCTACCAGTCACCTTTAGTTGTTTTCAAATTTCCCAAAATGAAAATTTAATTTTCAAATATATATTTTTATGTCAAGCAGTTGTCCCGGGTTAGCGGGTTCGCTTCCCGACCGATGCTATGACACATGAGAAAATATATATATATTATTTGTTAACTGAATTTATTACCAATCATTTGATTTGTTGCTTAACATTACAATAAACTCATCACGTTTAATAATCAAAGAAATTATGAAAAATGAAGAAATCACATCTTACAAATAGAGTAATTATTTGATGAAGAGTGTTGCAAATGAGTGTTTATTTAGAACTAATAAGACTGGCAATAACATATATATATTTTTTATAAAAATACTTTTATTTAATTTGAGGAGTAAACTAATAAGACTGGCAATAACATATATATATATTTTATAAAAATACTTTTATTTAATTTGAGGAGTAATGCACCAAAAATAATTTTTTTTCTTGCATCATAATTTAGGTCAAAATATTCGATTTGGAATAAAAACAGGAGGTATCCATAAATTAATTAAATCAATCATTAGAATTAATTAACTCATGGATGCCTCTTGCTTTTATTTGAAGTTAAATATCCCAATCCCAAATTGTGCTCCAAGAAAAAAAATATTTTTTTTTTTAGTTTTAAATGTGTTATTCCTCAAATTATAGAAAATATTTTGCAACATATCTTTTGTCATTATTCATATTCAATTTTACAAACTAAGAATGTAAATAAAGCTGCCATAATTTTTAGCTTTTAAAATGAAATTAATGTGTATTAAAAATTGTATACAAATTTTTTTTTGCTTATGAAGGCAATATTTTTTTTAAAAAAATGCAAGTTTTAGTTAAAAATCAAGAAAAATTGAGATCACATCATTTGTTTTTCTTTCTATTTTAATTAACTTTTAAATCTTTTTAATGAATATTAAACCAATAAAACATCATATGATTAACATTTCCTAATGCTTACCCAAGCTGTTATTAGCAATAGCAAACTCTCCACGCAGTTCAATAAATAATATACTATTATAATTAAAGATTATTAACAAAATATGAGTTATTATACATTATATATGATATAAGTGAGGGGACTTTTAATAAAATATAAGATATTATATCTCCACCATACTATGCCACTTATTATTGGCAATAATATTTGATTCTTTTTAAAAAAACTTTAGTAAATTACACACATTAATAATGTTCATGAAGAAATTATTAACAAATTATGGCTTCATTATTTTGCCATATTTTTTACTAAATTAAAATGTAAACATACAAACAAACATGTTAATAAACAACCCCCCCCCCCCGATTAGAAATTGCAAATTTTATGTTATTTATCAGTCACTTTTCCTTCTCTGAGTATTGTATGCAATTATATATATAAATAAAATTTATTCAGAAGATGTTAAAAACACATATATTTTATTCTTCCTTTATTGTCCTTTCTAAATTTGATGTGCTGTATTTTGCATTATAAAATATTTTCTGAACATAATGTAAAAGTTTTACAAAATTTTAGAACATAAGACTTCAAAATAATTCGAGATTCTAATTTCTTGATAACAAGATCATTATCATATTTCTATAAGAAAAAAAAGTTATTGAAATATATATATATATTGCCTAGGGCTGCAGAAAGGAGTTTGCTATTAACTGAAAGGAGACCCTTTGATTCCTCTTGGAGGCCTTAAAGGAACCGAGCAGGGCAAATTCCTAATGTCCACTCCATACGTTCTTGTCGTTGCAGCTGTTATTACTATGTGATTATTCATATAGTATACGAACATGGATGGGCTGCTCACCAACACACATTATCCAGCGTGGTGAGTTTATTGGCTTTTTACCTCTGAGTTTAAGATCAAGAAACACCATGGTCTTTCTTCTCAGTGCCTGATAAGGCAGAATGAATGTTTGTGTAAATGATAAATATTTTTCCAATACATATATAGAATTATGACAGACAAAAATAAAGCATGGCCCTTATTCCCAGGAGGCTGTAAAGTCACCAACCAAGGCAGCGGTTGGTGGCCGAAGGCGGAGGGTGCTAAGAATCCCCTGATTGCGGACCCAGGCTGCCATTTGATGACAACTTTTTATTTAGGTACTTACAACTGCAGATCACTTTCAAGTGAAGGAAGATTGCAAGAATTAGAAGAAGAACTGTCTTATATTAAATGGGACATTATTGGACTTTGTGAAGTTAGAAGAAAAGGAGAAGAAACAATTGATTTAAAAAGTGGACATATACTCTATTATAAAGGCACACATATTGGAAATACAAGTGGAGTAGGATTCATTATAAATAAAAAGTGGAAGAACAATATTGTGGAGATTGATGGTGTATCAGACAGAGTGGCAAGATTAGTTATACAACTTAATAGCAGATACCAAATGCAGATAATTTAGGTTTATGCCCCAACAAGTTCTCATAGTGATGAAGTAGTAGAAGATTTTTATATGGATGTACAAAAGGCTTTTGATCAGAGTAAACAACATTTTAAAATTGTTATGGGAGACTTTAATGCTAGAATTGGTAGACAAATGAAAGATGAAATTGCTGTAGGTAATTTTGGTTATGGTAATAGAAATGAGAGAGGACATAGACTTGTGGAGTTTGCAGAAAAAGAAAAACTTTATATTATGAATTCATTTTTTGAGAAAAATGTTAAAAGGAAATGGACATGGAAGCATCCAAATGAAGGTACAGCAGAATTGGATTATATTTTGACTAACAGAAAATACATATTTCAAGATTGTAATGTTCTTAATAAATTTAACACAGGAAGTGATCATCGATTAGTAAGGTGTAAGTTACATGTTAATGTAAAACTAGAGAGACAAAAATTATTAAGAAAAACAATATTTACAGTTGATATTCCTAATCTTCAGAAACATTCTAATGAATTTAAATTAGAACTTACAAATAGGTTTCAAGTGTTAGGAGATTTTGAACATGATTCAGATTTGAATGAAATTAATATGAAAATAACTGATACACTTTTAAAAACTGCAACAAACATAGCTGGTAGAAAAAAGCAGCAATTGACTAATAAAATTTCTACTGAGACTAGAGAATTTATGAAGAAAAGAAAGAATATGAAGATATACAAAAATGATGTATTAAAAAGAACTGAATATCTCGAATTTTGTAAAATGGTACGGAAAAGAGTTGAAAATGATATAAGAAAGTATAACTGTGAAATAGTAAGGAAAGCTGTAGAAGAAAATAAAAGTCTCAAAAATGTTAAACAACATTTTGGTATTGGTTGGAAATTTATATCTGCAATAAGAAAAAAAGATGGAAATTATTACTAAAAAGAAAGATGACACTATGAAATGGATTGAAGATTTTTATCAAGAATTATATAGTAATAAAGAACAAGTACCTCCTATTTCCATTACATCTTCTGAATTCCACAGAATTTTAAATGAAGAAGTGAAGCATGCAATTAAATTTATGAAGAAAGGAAAGGCTCCAGGTAATAATGAATTATAATTGATATATTAAAAGAAGCAGGTGAGGAAATAGATTTTTTTTTAAGCAAAGCTATATACCAAATGTCTAAATGATAAAGATGTACTGGAAGATTGGAAGAATGCAGTAATAATATTAATATTTAAAAAAGGTGATAAAGAAGATATTAGAAATTACAGACCTATCAGCCTTTTATCAGTTTTATATAAAATTTTTACCAAGATAATTACAACTCGTCTACAGAGAACTTTGGATTTCCACCAACCAAGAGAACAAGCTGGATTTAAAAGTGGTTTTAGTACAATAGATCATATCCAGGTATTGAGAGAAGTCATAGAAAGGACAAACGAATATGAGTTGTCATTATGTTTTGGATTTGTAGATTATGAAAAGGCATTCGATTCTATACACATTTCTTCAGTGATTAAAGCATTGGATCATCAAGGTATAGATCCAAGATATTGTCATATTTTAAAGAATATTTATAAAAATGCAACAGCAACAATTAGATTACATAATGATACTGGAAAAATCAACATTGAGAAAGGTGTAAGACAAGGTGACTCCATATCTCCAAAACTCTTTACAGCAGTGCTGCAAGAAGTATTTTGTGGATTAAAATGGGAAACTAAAGGAGTGAAAGTAAATGGAGAGTATTTAAGTCATTTAGATTTTGCAGATGATGTAGTTGTTTTTGCAAATAATGCTTCAGAGCTGCAGGAAATGTTGCAGGAGTTAGCAGTTGAAAGTAGAAAAGTAGGACTAAAGATAAATGTTAAAAAGACTAAAGTAATGTTTAATCGATTTGCTCAAAATATGAAAATAAAGATTGATTATGAAGAATTAGAAGAAGTTAACAGTTACAAATACCTTGGTCAGATTATTAATACAGATGGAAACATAATGGAGGAAATTAATCATAGAATTAAACTTGGTTGGAGTGCTTTTGGTAGAAATAACTTGATACTAAAAGGAAATATGCCTATGTTTTGAAAAGGATGGTTTTTAACAAATGTGTTTTACCAGTTCTTACTTATGGATCTGAGACTTGGACACTTAATAGAAGAGCAATACAGAGACTTCAGACCACTCAAAGGAGTATGGAGAGATGTATGTTGGGAATAACAAGAAGAGATCGAAAACGCATTGTATGGGTAAGACAACAAACAGGTATTACTGATCTTATTGAAAAAATTAAAAGATTGAAATGGAGTTGGGCTGGACATATTGCTAGAAGAGATGATAATAGATGGACAATTGAAATTTTAAACTGGATTCCAAGAGATTGTAAAAGACCCAGAAAGAGACCACATGTGAGATGGATGGATGAAATAAGAAAATGTGCAGGGGTGTTGTGGAGAAGAGAAGCTAAAGATCGGAGAAGATGGATTAAACTTGGAGAGACCTTCATCCTGCAGTGGATTGATAATGGTTGATGATGATGATGATATTGCCTAGAGCATATTTAATAACTATGAAAGTCATACATTTTCTTATTCTTATTGCTTCAATGAGTTTTATGTAAATGTGTTCCCTCAATTTAGTACTAATAACTATATCATTTTTAAAAAAATTTTGTTTATACTATAATCTTGATTTATATTACTATTAAAGATATAAAAAAGTGTCCTTGTTATATATATGCATGTGTTAAAAAGTACTATACAGTAGTAGTTCAATAAGCAATATGTATTCCATTGTAATCACTATTTATCAATAAAAAATAAGCTATTTTATACTATATACAATGAATGCAAGAGAAGTCTGGAACAAAATATAGCATAGTTCATGGCTCTATTTTACATTAAAATTAATTAGTTAATTTTTTTTCTTAATCTTTTAATTTAAACACATTATAGGATTAATGTACAGAAAAAAAAAACAATATTGTCCAAAAATAATTTCTTTTCATAGTTTCATTAAAATATTTTACAATTTTGTCAAAATTACAAAAGTCAAATAAATTTAATAAAAATCCTTGCATTCAATAAAGCTACCCTTTCTAATATTATGCAGTATTTCAAAAAATATCAATTAACATTATTATTCAATCAAATTTTTTTTTTTGCTATTCCAGGTTTTGTAAATAATTATATATCTAATTTTATCTGTGATAATTTCCATTTTTCCATTTGCATATACACTAGATTGTATGCTATAAGAATTAATTTTGCCTTTATATATATTTACTTTACTATTTGATCAACATTTAACTAAATCCAATAGCCAAATATATTTTTATTCTCTAAAGTAGCAAATATATTTTTATCCAAGAATAAATGTATTATTGTATTTATTCAATAATTTTAAAAAATTATGAATATTACCATAAGTTTAACTTTTTTTTAGTATTAAACAATTAAAAATAAAAAATCTACACATTATCTCAATTATATTGCCATTCTTACTATGAATCTAAATATGGCATTTATATGGCAAATGAATTTTAAAAATATTTTTACTTTAAATTAAAAGAGCACAATCAATTCAATTCTAAGAAAAAGAATATAAAGACAAAAAAATAATAAGCTGGAGATGATTTTTGTGATGATTATAGAAACTAATTGGTGAAACACAAATCAATATATAGAACAGAACATACTGATTCATTATTTCATTTAATATTTTGTGATGCTGTCCTTTAACTTCTTCAGCAAACTTTTTTTTCTGAAAGACTATGGTCTTTCTAATTTTAGCTATCCACTGTATTCTATTCTGTCCTATCTTCTTTAGTAAAAACAATTAAAATTAGATTCTTTAATGACTTGAGATCTTTATAAATAGGATTTGCTTTTCTCACAAAAATCATGTTTAACTTCATCATATGATAGTTTATTAGGGAATCCAAGTTTTATTTCCATATAATAAATAGGATAAAACTTAATTAGAATAGTAATACTACTTCTTATATGGAGAAAATAAACTAAAAATGCATTTATATTATAATTTATTGATCTTTATATATATATATATATATATAAGAAGCAGTACAATAATATTATAACATTACAGTAATATTGTATTGAACATTATACATTTTAGTGTTACACTTTAAATAGAATAAAATAACATACCTATAATCAACTTATTTGTAAAAGTATGATATACTCTATCAATTTTATAGGGTATATGAGCACAGCAGCACATTAGAGTTAATATAATTATTGAAAATAAGACTAACTTGAATATTTATATATAGGTAAAACATCTTTTCTATAAATTCCAGGAAGATTTCTATTTTAAATTACTAATTTCTTAGTATTATTGTCTACATACTATTTTGATCCTTAAAGCTTACTAAATCATAAGCTCAATACACTCTTGCTCGAGTTGCTAATTAGCTGTCACCTTGAGAGGTTGATTCCGTGGGTCAGATGTTTTCTTTTCTATTGTTTCTGAATATTTTCCATATGCAAATCTATAAGTTTTTAATGATTTCAAAATCTAATTGACTCTCTCTTTTCTTTTTTTTTGAGAACCAGATAACCAAATGCAGTATTTAAATTGAATAATAATTTTATCTAATTAGGTATTTAATTGAACTTTATTTTTTTACATTCTAAATTAAATTTAATAAACTTTTTGCTTAATTACAATGTATAAATTGTAAAACAACATTAACTAATTCAACTTCTTTTCCAATTTATTTCCTTCTGGAACTAATGGCTATTTTATTTTTAATATTATTTATAAAGACAAACCTTTTTAAAATTTTATTTGACATATTATATTCCTCTCTTACTCCGACAAATAGATCAGCAATTGTTCGATGTATAAACTTCTAATTTCTTTAGATGTTGCTTTTGTCTTTTCAGTCTGCTGTTCTGTTACCTGGCATTATTTATGTTTTTTTCCTGGATCGTTAGCACTTTCATTTTCTATAGGGAAATTTATTATTTCCATTTGTAATTCAGTTTCTTCTCCTTAATGGGAGTTCATTATTATATTTTAGTGGAATTTCAATTATAGCATGTTTATTTTTCTATTCTTTGCTGGAAAACATGTTTAAGGTAGGTAAAATATTCCAACCCAATGTTAATCATACAAAAACTATTTCTTTGGATAATCTCTAGGTTATTATCATGCTAACAATTTTTTGTTTAAAGAAATTCTTACCCAAACTTTTTCTACAATTAAATTATCTTTTTGGTCACAATCCTAGGAATTAATATTGATAATTTGATTTTTAATTTCCTAGCCAATATTTTATCTGTAATCATCAATGGCATGGAGTAACAGGAATGTGTTAATGAATTTTTTGTTTTCAGCATTCTTTTAAGTTCTGCAATCTGTTTTAATAATCTATTAGATCTAAATGTGGATATATTTAATACCTCTTTTCCTGAAGTAATGTTTTATTTTTTGAGTCATATAGCATTTACTAGTAATATGAAAAAAAAATCATTTAGTTTTTATATTGTCTCATAGACACCCATGTTATTTATAATACAATAATCTGCTCACCTAGAATATGCATCAATCACTATTAGAAACAATTTTCCATTAATTGATTCTGCATAGTTTATATGGACTTTTTATAATTATTATTGGTTATAATATGCAATTTTGAGTTGGCAGTTTTTCTTGTGGATTGATGGGCTGAACATTTCTTTATGTATTTCTCAATGTTTATCATTATTTGCCATTATGCATATCTATATGCAAATGCTTTAGCATTTCATTTGTGCAGCAATTCTAAACTTTTTTCTGTCTTCTGATAGTATAACTATTCAATGACATATTAGTAAAATCTTTACATGTGAATAATTTTAATAGTTAGTTCAAAATGCAAGCCTTCCTGACTGTTAAGTTTTATAGGCTTTAGTCCAATTTGTTAATACAATGAAATAATTTGGATTTAGCACATTTTTATGGGGATCATTTCTGTCAGAATATCTCGACAATAAGACTATATGTTTAAAGTCTTTTCCTTGTTATGAGTGAATATTATTTATGTTTGATATTTTCTTTCCTATAAATGTATCAATGCTTTTTGACTTTATATTGATTGTAAATAATATTCACAGGAACATTCATTTATTACTTTGTCATAAGTTAATTTATTTGGTGAAAATGATTCAGTTTATCATTTTTATTACACTCCTAACTGCAAAGAATAGTAATGCTACTGTTTGCCATTTATTGCATTCAGAATACAAAATTTCTTCACATATAATACATATGAAGGTTATTTGGTAATGTTATTTATGTAGAATTCATCAAAACATATTCTACCTATTGGGATCATTGCAAATTGCATATATATTAATTTTCTGTGCTAACAATAGTCACACTTTTTCCTATCATCTGCAGATATTACAATGCTAACTTAATTAATTGACAAGTAGTTTTTCCTCAACAGATTGTCTTCACTGACTGACAATTTTTTAAGTTTTTACTTTCAGAATTATTGAAAATAAGAATAACATAAAATTTACAAATATAAATAAACTAATATATATATGTGCTGTATGCCCAGATAATGAAGCTAGAATGTATATATAATCTAGGAACATTTTTCTTTTAAATTACTGATATGTAGGTTAGTATTATAAAATAAGTATTAATTCAGTTTTTAAGACATACTTAATCATAATAATATTAGTATGATCAGTGTGAGCTCCTAATTAGTTATTTATTTTCAGGGGTCAATCCCGAGGTCATAATGTACCATAATGCTTTCAATTGCATTCAGATTTTCACCATATGTAATACTTATTATTCAGTGGCATTATTTATATTAAACTTGGTGAAATATGTTTGTCCAATTAGTCTGCTTTATTAACTACATTCTATCCTTTTCCTATTAGTTATTCTGTGGCTGTAATTCCACCAATCTGTTAACTGATCAGTGACTTCTTTCTTCCACTTTCAAAATAATTAATGGTTAAAACTAACTTAAATATACATATATAAATAAAACATTTTCTATATTCTACATTCTTAAATAACTGATGTCCAATTTATTCAGAATTTGACATATTAAATCATAATAAGATCAATATGACCTGTTTGAATCTCTAATAGGTCATTTATTTTCAAAGGCTGATTTTCTGGACCATGACATTCCTAGCTATATTTTTTATATTACTTCCATTCAGAAATCTAGAAGTTTTCTGACAATTTTAGTTTTTTTCTCTTTGTTTACCTTTTTGAGTCAGTCTTTTGTTTTATTTGGCATATCAGATGACCATTATTTGAATTGAACAACACTTCAATCCAATTATTGGATTAAGTCTATTTTTGAAATCTCTTAATTAAATTTATTAAACTTCTTTTGCTTAATTATATATAAATTGAAAAACAACATTAATTAATTTAACTATTTTTCCAGCTATTAATTTTTTACAATATTACTTTCTTAGAAATTACTATTATTATTCAACACAATAATGTTGCATCTCAGTTTCAACTTCTAAACTTTCTACTTTTAGCTTCGGCAGTTATCAACCAAAGAATGTGTGCCAATTTAAATATATTGGTATATTTTTTTAGTAGAAAGACAGGATTTAGAATACATGTACCACTGATTCCTGTGCTGCTATTCATTTTAATGAGTTAGAAGTTATTTCATCACAGTAATATAATAAGTGCAATTAAATTAATTGTATTTAAAGCTCTTAGTTTACCCAATTATATAAGGAAGTGAAACAAAACTTCCTATTAAACCATTAAACATCACATGATCACCATCTCATGCTAGTACCTAACTGTTAGTAAACAGGCAAAAACTCACCATATAATAGTGCCACCTTGTGCTAACCAGAGTAATCAATAGATGTCAGAAGGCTTGTGCATAAAATCCCTATCTAGTGCCTACTCATCCAATATCCCCAAAACTAGTTTCTGGCTTGTGGCCTTCATCAGTGAGGAGCCTTGGATCTGAGAGCACTGCACCTAGATCTTAGGATCTAATGCAACCCTCCAGCAGCCACCTTTTATCTCTTCACTGATGAAGGCCACAAGCCAGAAACTAGTCTGGGGATATCACTAGATAAGGATTTTATGTACAAGCCTTCTGACATCCATTGATTACTCTGGTTAGCACAAGGTGGCACTACTATATGGAGAGTTTTTGCCTGTTTACTAACAGTTATGTGCTAGCATGAGATGGTGATTGTGATGTTTAGTGGTTTAACACCAACCCTGCCTAATAGGATGATGGCTGTGGTTGTTAAAGAGCCAAAGTCATCAAAATGTATGGGTGCTGAATTGAGTTCAGACCCATATGACTATATAAGCTATTGAGCTTAGATTGAAAATATTATTGGGTTTTCAATTTCATTCTCATAGTTTTGTAGTGAAGTAGAGATAAAAGTTGGCTGCTGGAGGGTTGCCTTAAATCCTAAGATCTAGGTGCAGTGTTCTCAGATCTAAGGCTCCTCACTGACAAAGGCCACAAGCCAGAAATTAATCTGGGGATATTGGATGAGTAGGCACTAGATAGGGATTTTATGCACAAGTCTTCTGGCATCCATTGATTACTCTGGTTAGCACAAGGTGGCACTACTATATGGAGAGTTTTTGCCTGTTTTAAAACTTTCTATTGTTGTAATAAAAACATTAGAAAAAAATATTTTAAAAATGCTCTGTAAAATTTTAAAAATATGATAGCAAAATCATAAGGGCCATCAATATCATTCTTCGGCTTACGCGATCTTTGATATTATTATCTATTACATCTTTATTGGATTGAACATGTGATACAAATAAACTTCATTAAAAAGGTATTTTATGGTAAACGAGAACATGGTTTTCGTGAACGTCAAATCCTATTCATGAGTAAAGATTATCTCAAAGCATTGAAAAGCAGAATATAAATACAATGAATAACTACAATTTAAAAAAAGTTTTAAAGCCTTCTAAAAAAAAAATTGCTGCAGAAATTAAGACAGCTTTATAAAATATCGAATAAACAGAAAGTTACCAGCATATTCTATGGGTGTACGTATTTGGGTTCCCCGATTGGTTTGCATAAGCAAAACTCCTACCTAGTAGATAATTATTTTGTCTTTTTTTATATATTTAGAATTGAAAAGACCGTACTTGTTTGCAAATACATGTTGCTGATGAGCATTTATTTCAATCAATTTATTCTAATAATCGGTCGATTTCGTTGCTCAAACTTCTTATAAAATCCCGAGTATTAAAAACCATTCGAAAAAATGTTTTTAAATTTAACTTTAGTATCATATTTACTGGTGTACACTAAACTTTAATAATTAACGTTTAAGTGTATAATTTTATTTTATAATTAATAAAAAAAAAACGACTAATATTATTATAAGTTTAACATTTCATTTTTATCATTAATAAATTCAAGTTTTAAATATTTATTATAATTTTGTTTACAATACAATTAAAACTTAAAAAATCTATTAAATACGTCTTTTATATCTCGTGATTAATTAATATCACGAGACTAAATATGGCGTTTGTAATAGAGGTTAGTATATAAATATTTTTATTATGAACTTGACGAACTATAGTTTCCTTTACTTTGATTTACCAATATAAATAGCTTAAAATCATAAAATAATTTTAAATGATAAAAAAATGAATAAATTAATATTTACAAAAAAATTTTTTTTTAAAGATTTAGCTAAACTTATGTGGATTGTTGGGCATTTGAAAGAGTTATTTGAATTTCTTTTCTTTAGAGTACGTGCTATTAGAGTACACTTCTTTAAAATCAAGTCTTAGGGCATTGCATAATTTATCTTGTGATATTTTCACCAGTGCTAGGTTATTAATTTAATAGAACTTCCTTAATGTCATCCATTATTATTTATTTTCGCCATATTTTTAGCATTTAATTTTTTTCTCTACAAAAAAACTATTTTGCTTTTTTGTGAATATAATGATTATTGAATGACCTAAGCAATTCGGTCAGTAATAAAATTGGTTGACTCGAAAAACTTTCTTGGATAGATTGCCATCTGGAAAAAAATAAAAATCCCAATCTGGCTAATTGAATAAAATCATTGAGTTTTGCCCACCATATTGGTCTCAAATGCCTCTTCCATTACTTCTTTGCAAGAGAGCAGTAAAATACTTTTCATTGCAAAAGTGTAAAATAGTTTTTTTTTTTTTGAGTAATTTTAAAATTTTACTTAACTGTATATGGTTTTATTTAATGCTGAACAATTTGGAAAATGAAGTATTAAAGGCAAGAAAATTGTAATAAATGGAAAAGAAAAAATGTATATCAAAATAGGTCTTTTTTGGCTTAATATCATCAAAAATATATTTTTGATAAATTATGTGAATGGAATTCATTTTGAAAAAAAAAAACAACTTTAGACATCGCACATAGTTATCACTATTACTATATGCCAATCGTACAAATTAAAAACAAACAAAAACATGTTCAACAGAGATTTTTTTTTTTTGCTATATGTGAATTTTATTCAGGTGTTTGGGATAGATGAGTGACAGTCTTCCTGCAGCTATTCAACAAGTAATGTATGTATGTGAAACTATTTGGATGCAAACCGTTGTATTATGAACTTATTTAAGACAGCTAATTATGAAATCTCACAATTCCGTTAAAGTGATGGATAATTGCATTATAGCCATGGAGGGAAGGTTCTTGGAATGAAAAAGAACATCTATATCAGATATACCATCGATAAAGTGATTTGAAGATATGTTAAAATCAAAAATAGTTTTTTTTTGCAAATTGATCATTTCGATGTTGATGTAATTGCACTTTAGGAGATTTTCCACTCTTGTAAAAAAAGTGTATTTTTTAAAAATTCCTGACTTTAAATGGTTTTTGATTAAAATCTAACAAAACAAACTTTACTGTAAATAATTGAAGTGATATATAGCAATCATTATTTGTAAAGATAATCCTTACAAATCTCCCCATACAAATTAGCTTTATTCTTTTCCAGTTCTTTGTACATTTAAATTTATTAGTGTAGAAAAATTTAAATATCAATTCTTATAGCCTTTGGTAATATATGATTAAGAATAATGCAGATTTTTAGCTTTTAAAATAGATGAGTTTAAATAACATGCATGTACTTTGCCATGCCTGTTAAAGTTGAACATTCTATTCAGGCAGATGGACCACGGAGTTTTTTGCTTTATATTTTAGCGAATGATCATTATCTGCTGATCTAATATCGGGTAATTCTCTTCATAGCAAGATAAGTCAATTTATATCATAAAGTGACTCACTCCTGAGATGGAATTTAAGGAATGCTGAGGGGAATTAGTGTATTCATGATGTCTTAGAAATAAATATTAATAGAACCTTATTCTTTCCCCATTAACATGATAGATTTGATAAAAGCCTAACAATTTCTATTTCAGATAACGAAAATAATTTGTAGCAGATTTTATCCTCAGCTTTAAAAGGGACTCATTACTGAGATGGAGTTAAAGAGCTGTCAGACATCATTATATATTGGATATCATGAAAAAGATATTAATAAGGATCCCACCCATCTTTTGTTGGTTAATTTTGTTAATTCATCAACATAACTAGTAGAAAGGATCTATTTGTAAAGAATAATAATAATAAAAAAAAACAGCAGTGCTTTTTATATTCAGTATTTCATTAAGCTAGAAAAGAATGGTGAAGACCTTTATACAGAGCACCAAAACCACAAAATTCATTTGAAGTTTGTCATTTCTATAAAGGCTTGATGGGTGTAGAAGCATATCTAAAAAATCTGTCAGTAATGACTAATGAGAATGCCAAACTTATATTACAAATCTAATTCTGAGATTGATTACAGGAAAAAACATTACATTTTTGCAAGGTTTTTTAAAGCTTAGTAAGTCAATTAATATTGATGAACCTTGAATTTATTGTCACCTGTTTTAAACCACAAACATCCCAGAATTGTTAATATACTTCAAGAGTTTCTAAAATATTTAGGATCTAAAGCTATAGTTTAAAATAATATTCACCAACTTATTCGTAGAGAAACTATTATAAAAATTTAGCATGAAGACATAATTACAGCAGTTTTAAAATTTAATTTTTCCAAAAAAATTTTCACCAAATATTATGCATTTGTTACAAAGTCTTTATAATCATAAGAAGTATGCTAATATTTCACATATAACTTATCCATTTCTTCTTTCTCCCTCTATATTTTGCTTCTTTTTATATTTCACTATAAACTCATCAACACTCCTTTAGCACTTTATTGGTACAGTCGAAACTGTTATAATAAATAAAATTATTTGCTTAAAGTGTTAAAGGAGTGTTGATGAGTTTATAGTAAAGTATGCTAATACTTGAAAACCATCTAGTTTTGTAACTAGCTGGATTTAGGTAAGATAAAGCTGCTGACAACAAGATTTATTTGTAATAACTTGGACTAGAGGGAGCTTTTAATATAAAGAAATATTAAGCATCACATGATCACATTTCCTCACTGACGAAGGCCACAAGCCAGAAACTAGTCTGGGGATATTGGATGAGTAGGCATTAGATAGGGATTTTATGCACAAGCCTTCTGGCATCCATTGATTACTCTGTTTAGCACAGGTGGCAATACTGTATGGAGAGTTTTGCTCTGTTTATAAAGAAATATTGTTTTTATTTCATTAATCTCAACTTATAATTGTGCTTGAAAATGCCTTTAAAAGACTCAAATGAAAGAAAATCTTAATTTGTTTGACAAAATGTTTTTCATTAGAAAAATTCATAAATGATTAAATTATAATCTTAACAAATACAAAGTTTATAGCTTGAATTCCCACTTTCCTCACTGATTTTAAGATATAGAAAAAGAAATTTCTTTTATGTTAATGACATTGTTTTGAATTCATAAAAACTATTCTTTTTAGAAATAAAAAAATCTATTAATAAGAATATAAAAAGTTAGGAAATCTTATCCTTAATCCCGTATTCATTTAGTATTCTCAACTTTCCATCTAAATAACAGGAAAGCATATTGTAAACTGCATATAATTTATAATAGAATAAATATAATTTGCCTATGCTACATAGGAAAAATCTTAGGCTATAACCAAAGTAATTTTTTTTGTCTCATTGGTTACATAAATTGGGAAATCTGGTTGTCACAACTTCCACTTATGCAAATATTTTAAGCACAGTTTTCCTTGGCAACTGTGTAGTCTATTGGTGAATGCTATAGAAAAGAAATGTTTGTTCTAAGCTTATAAATAGTTAATAAAATAATAGTATGAGAAATATTACTGACACTCTAAGTTCATTTCCTTGAATGTGGCTTTTTATCCTTTTTATACATTCCTTCATTAGATATCAGAAGAGAAATTGTCTGTCAAAAAAATGTATGAAAAACTATTAATTTAATAACATAATTTACAAATGCAGTTTTCGATAGTAATTTTTAATCGGAAGTTAATCAACTTTCGACATGTGCTATTTAATCATGTTACTAACTCACTGATATTATAATGAATATCAGGACATTTTAAAACCCTAACTCAAGATAGAGACTTTTAAAAGATAAGAATGGCCATCTTATTTTTGTACCTAAATGCAATTATATAGGTCAAACTAAAGTATTTTGGAATGAAAGCATGAAGATTTAATTTTCATAACTTTACACCTGTTATGTTATTTATAGTTAAATTCAGCAAATTTTTTAAATTTACAGCTGGTAAATATTAGGTGATGTTAAAATTACTTTAACAACATAATTTACAAGTTCAGTTTTCGTTAGTAATTTTTAATCAGAAGATAGTCAGTCTCATTCCAAAGTGCTTTAGATTGGCCTACATAATTGCATTTAGGTACAAAGATAAGACAGTCGTTCTTATCTTTTAAAAGTCTGTCCCGCACTTGGGTCTGAGAGTGTCCTGCATACTCACTATAACATTGGTGAGTTAGTAACATGATTAAGCAGTGCTTGTTGAAGGTTGATTACTTGCTGATTAAAAAAAAAATTTTAAATAAATAAAATTTGCTATTAATTCAAAATAGATTTATCACATAAGACAAGTCTCAGATCAATAACTTTTCTGGATGTTCAATCAAAAAAACTCTTTAAATTACTGAAGAATTATGATGTAAAAGGCAGACTTCTTGTGAAGCCCAAACAAATTATTTTTCAGATCTAACAAAAAAAAACCCCAGCTGTATTTGATCTATGTAATATTTAAACATATATAATATGTATTGATAATAATGTTAAAGTAAAATAACTATTATTATTAACTGTATTAATTACAGAAACTGTAAGAGATTATGCTAATAAAGAGAAGTCGATTGAATAGCTCCCAGTGGATTCGGTGCAATATATATGATACGGACAGTTCCAATTAAAGTTTAAGACAGCCGTTACTTTTAACAAATAGAAATTATGGTTTCAGTTATAAAACCAAATTAAAGAAGAAAATACTAAATTGGGAAATATTTCTGAAGTGTTCACTACGTATATTATGTAAGTAGACTTTGTGAGAAAGAAATGAGAATGCTTTAATTCCTCAGTAAATCTAATAACTATGTATCGTTAAACACTGAAATTTATACATATTCAACGCAAATTCCATCTAAAGGAAAATTGTTATTAACCTTAGTTGTAAGTGTATTTATGCTTGTTCTATATCTATTGTATTGATATTAAACAATAATGAAATCTTACCTGATCTTATGTCATTTCTTCATGCTACCACGGCTGAGATAAACTCCCTGTACCACAGCAGATGGTGCAATCGACAGGATTCTCTTATTTAGGATAGGATACCAATTCCAGGATATGTAATCTAAACTGGATTAGTGGAAAACATATCAAAAAACATGGCCAGGCCCACACACAAAATTTACGAGAGTCTGATGTGAGTAATCTTTCGGGATGGAATTTATATGTGGAGCAGTTGGATCTCTTTATGTGCTTTAGTAAGGTAGAAGATGAGAAGCTGAAAGTCTCGACATTATTATTTTAGACTGGAACTGATGTGCAAATTGCCAAGCAGCTGTGTGATACAAAGATTTCCAAGATGTGCCATTTAGTGAATTAATAGAAAAACTAACTACGTATTTCCAGCCAGCAGTCACAAAGAGGATAGCTTGCTTAAAGTTCCGAATGAGAAAGCAGTTACCTAGAGAGACGTGCCAAGAATACAGTCTGGGCTTGCGAGGATGTGCTAGAAATTACATTTATTGATTTGGAAGACACACTATTGGATCAATTTCTATATGGTATGACAGATCACCATTTGAGGAAAATGCTATTAAATGAATATGATATCACATTTAAGATGGCTGTGGAGAATCACCAGCATTTTTAAAGCTAATGTAGAAGTTGCCATTACAACCACCAAATGAACTGATTTGCTATTGTTGTGGAATTTCTGACCATTCTAAGAAGGTGTGCAGATATAAGAAGAAAAATTGTCATGTCTGTGGTGGAAAATGACATCTGGCCTGCATGTTCAAAAAGCGTAGTAAAGAAAATCAACGTTCAGCTGTTAAGAAATCCACAATTAACTCTTTGAAGAACACTGCAGATAATCAAATTACTCTAGCAATATCCATTTGTGAAAGCAAAGTCACCATGGAAGTGGACAGCAATGCTGATTATCTATTATCTTTGAGAGATGGGACCAAATAAATGCTAGAGCTCAGCAGAAGTTAAAATTGTGTAAAACAAATGTTATAGCTACAGATGTAAGTGGTAATAAGATACACCTATGTGGAAAGGTTTGTGTTCCAGTAAAATTAAATCGGAAACAGAAGATTTTGCCATTATACATTGTTAAAAGAGACATTAGCCCTTTACTGGATAGAAATTGGTTTCATCCTTTAGGTGTTTGTGTAAAGATCATTACAAAATTTTAAATTAGTGACTGAGGTTCACAATACGTTCCCTTAGCTGTTCAACAATGACATCACTGTATTAAAAACAAGACCAGTGGATGTAGAATTGACTAGTGATTCATAGCCTATACTTTGCAGACTTCGAAAAATTTCATTTGCTCTGAGACCAAAAGTAGAAGAAACTATTGCAGATTAGTAGCGAAAGGTGCCTTATCACCGGTGGAGGACTCATCATGGGCTACTCCAGTAGTAGTAATCGTAAAACCAGATGGAACGATTCGTTTTGTGGAGATTACTGAATCACTGTAAATAAGTACACTAATAAAAGTGCTTATCCAGTACCCAGTGTGCCCGAGATATTAGCATTATTACAAAAAGCCTTGTTCTTTGCAAAAATAGATCTGAAATCCGCTTTCAATCAAATTCTAGTTACCAAAAAAACTGCAAATCTGTTAGTGTAATATGTTATCTTTTGAGATTACTATAGCACCTAATATTTTCCATGCTAAAATGGATAAATTATTTCAGAATATGGTCGCTGTAATCCCATATCTAGATGATATACTGATCTCTGCCCAATCTGAAGAAGAATTGGAAAACCGTGTAATAGCAGTTTGTGCAAAACTAGACCAAATTGGTGCTACCATAAATGCAGGAAAATGTATTTGGTCCACTCCAGAAATTAAGTTTTTGGGTCATATAATAAATAAACAGGGAAAATATCCTAATCCAGAAAAAGTAAGTTATGTGATAAAAGCCGCTACACCAAAATATGTTAAAGATTAGCAAGCTTTCCTCGGATTATTGAATTTTTTTGAAAATTGTCTTCGCGGTAAAGCTAATTTTTTGACTCCCCTGTATAATTTACTGAGAAAAGGACAATGCTGGAAATGGTTGAACGAACATAAAGTTGCTTTTGAAAAAGCAAAATATCTACTGACATGGGAAACCCTATTTAGTGCATTATTGCAGTGATCAGGAAGTAGTGATTACGACATGCTTCAGATCATGGAGTAGGAGCAGTAATCTCACATCTTGTAGCCGGACAAGAAAGACCCATAGTGTATGCTTCCCAAACGCTATCTCTGGCTGAAAAAACTGCAGTCAGCTTGATAAAGAGGCCTTGGCTATTATATTTGTGATCAAAAAGTTCCATCAGTATATTTATGGTCACAGTTTTAAATTATTCACGGATCATCGTCCATTGCTTGGAATTTTTGGAAAAAATAGCAAATTAGCCAAAGGCTTTTCAGATAGATTAATATTTTAGCTGCCTATGATTATGAATTATGTTACAAACCCAGAAAGAAAATAGCACATGCTGGTGCTTTGTCACCTTTACCGGTGAAATAGTATACCACGAAAATTTGTTGAAGTTCACTTATTGGAAATTATTAAATTAACCGATAATTTAGTGTAAAAATTTCTAAATGGATTGTAAAAGGCCCTGGTTGCCGACAATTAAAAATCTGAAATGTGAAACGGATAGCCAAATAGTTGACCAAACTATGTAACTATAGCGATCTGGAATACACATTCTCTATTTGTAATGATTGCATAGTTATGAATGATCGCGTATTTATACCATTAGAGTGACATCAAAAAGTGTTAAAAATATTGCATATTGGTCACCCAGGCGTAGTCCGCATGAAGGTTCTTGCACATTCCTATGTTTGGTGGCCGTGCATAGATCAAGGTATTGAAAGAACTGTAAAATTGTGTCATGATTGTCAGGTTGGAGCAAATTTGCAGAGTAAAACTTTTAAACCCTGGTTGGAGGCTAAAAAACCCTGGGAAAGAATACATACAGATTTTGCGAGTATAGAATTGTAAGGATTAAGAGTATAATGTACGATTAAAGTTTTACAAGAGATTTTTGCCACTCTCGGATATCCACAGACATTAATATCTGATAACAGCATCACATTTACGACTACTAATTTCAAATCGCATTTGGCAGGAGAAGATATTCATCACATTCTAATGCCAGCTTATCATTCAGCTTCAAATGGACTAGCAGAAAAGACAGTTCAAAATTTAAAATCACATTTGAAGAAAATTAAAGCACTAAACATGGATGAAGCACTAGTTGATATCATGTTTTATCAACATTTCCTGCCTATTGCGATTAATGGAAAATCACGGGTGGAGTTGTTTAATAGAACATGTCAGACACATCTATCTAAATTACTACCTAAAACAAAGGAAGATCGGTATCGTATAGAATTGCATTGTTCTACTCCTCAAAGATCCATGATTAGTGAAAATGTATGGGTTTGCGATTACTTGAAAAGGACTTGTATATCAGGGATTATTACCAATAGTATATCTGAAGTTATATGATTAATAAAACTTGATAATGGATTACTTGTAAGAAATCATATTAATCATTTGAGAAAAAAAATTTGTTATGATCAATGTGGACAAAAAAGAATCGGTTAAAAAGGAAACCCAATGGAACTTATTGCCTAGAGCAGAACTAGATAATCTGTCTCTCTTAACACAGGAATTATTATCTGCATATCAAAATATGCCAGAAGGTGACAATGCGGATCCTGACCGAGATAATTTTATTAAAATGATTGATCCTATTCCTGAAAACTGTATTCCACAAAGTCAAAGAATCCAGAAGAAACCAGTTAAATTTAATGATTATTTTCTAGAGTAGGGGGAGATATGTGTAATATTTAAACGTATATATGTATTGTTAATAAAGTTAAAGTAAATAACTATTATTATTAACTGTATTAATTATTTCAGAAACCGTTAGAGATTATGCTAATACAGAGAACTCGATTGAAGAGCCCCCAGTGAATTCAGCATAATATATACGATACAGACAGTCACTTTTAACAAATAGAAATTATGGTTTCAGTTATAAAACCAAATTAAAAAAGAAAATATTAAATTGGGAAATACTTCTGAAGTATTCACTATATATATCATATAAATAGACTTTATGAGCAAGAAATGAGAATACTTCAATTCCTCAGTAAATCTAATAACTACATATCCTTGTTAAATGCTGAAATTTATACATGTTCAATGCAGATTCCATCTAAAGGAAAATTGTTATTAACCTTAGTTGTAAGTGTATTTATGCTTGTTCTATATTGTATTGGTATTAAATAATAATTCATTATTCTTACCTGATCTTATGTCTTATTTCTTCATGCTACCACAGCTAAGATAAACTCACTGTGAACATAGCAATCTTCACAGATATTATAATTTTGCCAAGAGATTTTAGACCACATATACTTACTATGCTTACTTGATTTGTAAATAGAGTTTAACATTTTCTGACTTAAATAATTGTGGAGGATACAAATCATTAAACATATAATGACAGACCAGTTTATGCATATAGTGGATGAATTGAAAGATTTAATAAAGTCAGTAGTGAATCAATTTCTTGATTGGTATCTCTACAGATGACTTTATATTGTTTGTGAATAATTACCCATCTAAAAAAAAAAATCCGTTTTTCATGTAAGTGGACTGCTAAAAAAGTGTTATGAAAATGGATATAATTTTGCTATTGCTTCTCACCTGCAGCACATTGCTGGATTAAGCTTTATTGTATTTTGCTTTGCTTGCAGAAGAATAAAAATATATGATTAAAATCTATAGTTCTCTTCATTTCTAGTTTTTTTAGCCAACAATAAATTAAGATTTCTCATTGAAATTAATTTTAGATAATAAAATATAAAATAGATGATTGACTTAATTAAGAACCACAATTAACAAACCTTTATTCAGTCAGTTTATAATTTTATATACTATTTACACCCCAACCATATTATTGATTTTGAGAATAACTGTTTCTGTTGATTATGAGATTTTTTCTTTGAAAATTATTTTAAATTAGATCTTTCTGGAAATTTTTTTTTTAGTTATTTATTTCTGATGAATTTATTGATTTATTAGATATAAAATGACTACAGTATAAAGATCAATTTAACCAAAGATGAAATGCTTAGCCATGAATTGGATTCAAAATTAGTTGATATAATTAATTGCAAATAGTAAGTAATGCCAAAACAAGATCTGCTGTTTTGTACATTATGATTATTGACTCATTAAAGCTATGTATTGTTTTTTTGATATTTTCTGTATTCTCTCTGCAGTGGTTTTCATTCTGATTTCATTTGTGTGGTGTGTTTTTTCTTTTTTTTCTTATTGCCTTCAGATAAGGCCTGGTAATTGCAAGAATATGCCATTGATCATATCTGTATTAACTTTGATAATGATATTATGTGCTTGTGTTACACATACATTCATAAATGACATATGCAATCTTGATTCTAATTATTTCTTTTTTTATTTTGCTTACAAGTAAAAATATGTAAAATGTGCTGCTAGTCTTTCAGCATTGACAAAACGATGGAAATAGGTTTAGTAAGTTGGGAATTCTTATTTAGTACATATTAATACTTAGTTACTCTAAATTGAATTTGGGACAAGTGTTTTACTCTGAAATTATTCTATTCTTGATCATCTCTATTTAGAAATTTCTTTTCCAAATATATAAGTACAGTATTTAGAAAGATGATCTAAAATGACTTGCAAAATCTGACCGAGTTAGTGTGCTTGATGGATTGTTTTTTAGGTAGTTAAAACTGTTGTAGAGTCAGTATTGATGAAGATGTAAATTTTTTTCTTTTTCTACTTAAAGATATATATATGTTATGCAAATTTTGTTCAGTGTAAATGCTTCAAGATCTGACTGTAGGACAATTCATATAGGTAAAAAATTGTCCAGATTTAAGACTGATATAACTATTGTTAATAAAGAAAATTTGTCTTGTAGAGGTAAGAAATTTAATTGAACAGATTGTATTTCCAATGATTGCTAATTTTGTTAATTGAAATAATGATCTACAGAAAGTCATTAAAACTGTAAATGCATTCTATAAAGAATGTACCCTAATAATCAATGATCTAAAAAAATAAAAATATTTTATCAGCGATTCTTGGAAGAAAAACTAGAATGTAGATCAAATTTAATATTTTAATATTTTTTTAGCTAAAAAGAATGGTTTGGAAAATAAAGTGCAGCTCAGATGTCAGTGTGCTGTTGCTGCATTTAATAATTAATTTACATTATTGTTATTCTGCTATGTGTACTGCTTAAAATGAAGACAAAGTTTGCATTGTTGTAGTATAAAGACACTGTTTAAACTTCATTTTAGAATGCTCTAATATTATGGATATACAATGGTAAAATTATATGACTAATCAGTATGTTCTTCAGATATCTGGATATAATGATATTGAATCTACAATTAAAGACATAGCTTTATTGAGAAGGTAAAGTGGAATAGTAGTAGACTTCTAAAAAAATTATTATAATTTTTGAGCATAATTTTCATGGGAGAGACAGATTGCATTTACTTTATAAAGATTATCTTCATAGTATTAGAGATTACTTTTATTGAGAAATTATTACCAAAAGTAGAATACAGTTTAATTACTCCAATTATTGTGCCAAAGTTCTGAAATTTTTTATTTTTTTTTACCAGCAATGAAAAGTCAGTCTTGCAAGATATCAAATAAATCAGTAAATGATCAGTGTGTAATATATGTGGATATATTTGTGGTTTACATATTTATTTACATGATTGCAAAATTCATTTTTAATTGTTACTTTTTTCTTCTGTAAACAATTACTATTTCAGTTTAATTTGCAAAAAAAATAAATGCATTATTTTACTGGTTTAATGATAATGTTATAATAGTCATTGAGTTAAGAATGGTTTAAATAATTTTTAAAAACAAAACAATTTAATAGTTATTTCAAAGATGTTTGTCTATCTCTCTTTCTTTGATTACGAAAATACTGCAACCATTGTTTTTATTGCAATTCAAAAGATATTTGAAAAGAATTTAAGAAAGAGTTTAATTTTTATGATTTTACTTTATCAATTACTACAGACTTGCATTTGATTTGGTTTGATAGTTTGACATTAAAAAAAAAGTTATTTATTAATATCATTTTTTCATTATTTTTTTCCTATTTAAAAAAAATTTTTAAAGTGAATTTTTTTCAATTCTTAATTCCTAATATTATTGTATTAATCTGGTTATATATATTTCAGTGTCTTTTTATTATTAATATAGGCTTCTTTTCATATATAGTATTTTACGTATTAGTCTTGTGACACGGAGCCCGTATTAGACCTGTTGCACCTTTTCAAATCTGCAATAAATGTTGTAACATTGCGATTAGGTCAAATAAATCCAAGTAAACCCTGCAATGTTATTATCTGATCTCGTATCAAAACCTGATCTCTGATCTGGTAACAAAATAATTTTTTTTTTTTTTTCGGAAAACAATTTTTTTTTGCCCTGTTTTTTGTCAAGATTTCATTCTGACAACAGCTTGATTTCAATTGCATTGAATTTCAATTTCATTGTTGCTTAATTCATTTAATTTAAAGTGAATAAATAACTGTACATTGAAAGACTTTGGGATTCAGTGAAATGGCTTTATAAGCAACAGTGAGGAACATTATGGTAACATCTGTATTCATATTTGGCTGAATTTATGTGGCATATATGTCATAAAGATGACGATGCATTCATTTGCACAATGAACAAAATAAAAAAAAAATGGCCACCAATATGAATATAAAAGTGTTATATTTTCTTATTTTATTGAATAATTTTGCTTTTTTTATTTTTATTTTTCAAAAAATACATTTATTTATTACTGTTTTTAGACAAAATTCCATTTAGGCGATATATTGCACAATCATGTGTTCATTTTTGAGGAAAAATTTTTTACTTGAAGTCTCCATTTTCTCCTAAAAATTTGATTGACTTATAATAAAGTACAGCATAGATTTATTCATTGTAATAATTCCTGTTATATATTGCACAATAAGTAGCGTATGTGTATATTTTATGCATTTTTAAAATAATATTTTAGGCAATTTTTGTAATTTAGTGATTGTTTTGTTCATATCTAAAGTAACATTTGGGGATTTGCATAATGGCATCTCATATTTTACATATTGATTGTTTCAAAATGGACTGTCTAATATTGATTTTATGGTCAAATTTATATCTTTGGTATTGTATATTCTGCACCATGTTTTAAATTTTTTCCTGTAAAAAGTCATACATATTTCTGTATGGCAAATTAATATTTTTTTTTGTTTTTAACTCTTGTTAAAAATGTACTTTTTAAGATCATTTTTTTTTTTTTTTTGCTGAAATCTTTAGTATTGTTATAATTTTATATTTTTTTGTGTGAAAGTAGTATATATTTCTTGTATGGCAAAGTAACATTTGCAACTTGCATAATGGTATCTCATATTTTACATATTGATTGTTTAAAAATTTACTGTTCAATATCGATTTTATGATCAAATTCATATGTTTAATACTATTATTAATTTATATCACACACCATATTTTATGTTTTTCTCGTGAAAGTCGTATATATTTCTGAATGGCAAATTAAAATTTTTTTTTAACTGTTGTTAAAAATGTAATTTTTAAGATAAGTTTTTTTGGTAAATTCCGCTCTAAATTTTTTATATTTTTTATGTGAAAGTAGTATTTTTAGTCTTGCAACATGGAGCATGTATTAGACGTGTTACGTCTTTTCACATACGTATTCAACCTGCTGACAATTAAATCTTGGGGAAATATATACAAGATCTATGTACATGTTACTTTGGTCAGATCACAAGATTAGAAAGTTATTAGCGGATTTATACAAATGTAAAAAGGCACAGCATGTGTAATACATGCTCCGTGTCACAGGACTAATATGTAAGTACCATTTGTTATTGCCATTTCTCCCCATAAATTATTTTTATAGCATGAAATTCAATTTTTTTTTAATGAACACATAAATTATGTTATAGCAGCAATACCTATTTATACATTTATTTATATATTAAAAAAATCTATTCTGAAATTATGAGGTTAAGACTTTTCTTTTTAAAGCCTTGCTGTGGGCAAATAGTTTTGAAAAAAACAATTCCTAGGACAATAATAATTTTGTTTTGGTATCTTGTCTAAAAAAGTATAGTCTGTAACATTTTATTAAGTTATAAGACAGAAGTGAACATTCACAAAAATGTAAAATGGTGGATCACAATATTAAAAGTTCACTGATGTCTAGTCCTAGAATTAAAAAACTATGAGTCATTTAAATGGACTATTAATAAGTCTATTTATAAATAAAATAAAATGTATATATAAGCATGAGATTGGTGCCATTGAAAAGTGGATATTTGGAAATAAAATAAAATGGGCACAGTAAGGAAAAGTTATTGCTGATTAAAAGTAACAACAGTCCACAAACAACATATAAATATGTTTTAATACCAGTTATTCAAATTATGATACAGATTTGTTTTAGATGAATGAATTGTTAATTAAGAATCAAATGTCACTTTAATCATATAAAGATGTGGATTAAAAATGTAAAGCATATAATCTAAAATGAAAAAAAAAAGCAATAGAAACAAATTTTTTTATAGCTATAAGATTAATAAAATTATATTATAATTAAAAGTAAACTTATTAATTAGTGAGAAAGTCAGTTTTGTGCTAATACTGTACTCATAACTACTGTCTTTTATAAAATCAATCGATTTTTTCTTTCCTACCTGTTTCTTTTTACCCATCACAATTTCTTCCAATTATTTTGTTATTTCTGTGGCCTAAGAACTACTACCAATCTAGTTTTTTTTTATTTATAATTTTCTTAGTAAATAATTTTCTCACTTCCTTTTCAATATTTTTATATCAATAATCTTATTCCTTCAACTTATTCTTTCATTATCATTCAAATCTTACTTTTTTGTCCAATTTTCTATTTCATATAATGTGACACATTCAACAAAACATTTAACAAGCTCTTTTTCTTAAATGTAATTTCAATGGACCATAAAATCATCTTTGATACAAAATAAAAATTTATTTAATTATAGCAATTTTCATTTTTAATTCTTCATTTTTTTTCCATTATCAATTATCCATTTTTCCAAATATTTAAAAGTATTATTGTTTTATAATTTCCTGTATATGCTTATTTTTATTGTTTTCTTATAAGAATCTGCATTCTTTAACATAATAGTAGAGTGATGGATTTGAGAGCTAAAGGCTCCTTGATTTATGCTCAATCTTCCATTTGTAATGTTTGACTGTCACATCTTCATTGCTTCATTTTGATTACATTTATTTTTACTCACAGCTACAAAGTCTATTAATCCTGCCCAATATATTTTTTAGAATATACCTTCATTATCAGTTACAATTAATTCCTTCTACTACACTATCAATTTGACTCTTAACAGAATCTCGTTTAACAAATTACTTAAGTATAGTAATATCTTACAATTATGGTAGAATGGAGACCATACCTCTTCTTAAGTAAAATTTTCTGTTAAGTGAATTAGATTATTTTCTCCACTAAATGCATTTAATCACAAACCTACATTAGTACTATTATAGAGAGAATGTCAAAAGTTATTTCGTCATAATATTTTCTTAGCACAATTATATTTTATTAATTATTCATATTTCATTAATCTCTAAGCACTTAAAATTATGATAAAGTTAATATAGTCAGGAATTTGCACAATTTTTTGCTTAATCTGATTACATCAACAAAAAAGAAGAAGCTTTTTTTGCTATAGTATATTAACATATGTCTTCTTTGAATAATTATATTCATAGTTTATAATAGTTTATAAAGCCTATATTCTTCTATTAAAAAATTATGTATTATTTAAAATGTCAGATTTTAACAATATTTAAAATATTAATATTCTGTAATTAATAATGTTATAATTAAGAAAGTTTTATCTTTTTTGAAATATATATATATGTTGTACCCGACCATACTTCCCTGTGGATTTCTGCTCCTAATCTTGCACTGAGCTTGAAGTGATCGAGATTTAACGAGGAAAGAAATGGATACCAATTTAGCCAATTGTCTGTACTCATATATATTGGTACTTCCAGCTAAACTGATAGAAAGAATGAATTGACAGGACTCTGCCAATTAAAAAAAAAACCCTTTAGTTGATATCTTACTCGAATGCCTGAATGTTTAGGACTTATGGTAAGTACACACCTTTGAAAAGTCTATTTACAAAATAACTTTTGCGCGCCACTCCTAGAAAAGAATAAAAAATGAATTTCCCCCCCTCCTAGAAGGATGTGCAATACCATATGTTCAGCGGAGCATAAGAATAAGATATAACACCCCGGTAGAGTGATATCCCGTGTGGCTAGCTCAGTACTCTACATCTAGGGTCTTCAATGGGTAAGTTATTACAGGTACATGATTGATAAGGAAAGTGTATATTTTATCAAATAAATAACAATACGAAAACGAAACAAGTTTAATATGATCAAATATTTATTTAATCCCATATACCCATCACCGTTTCATACTTAAAATGATATAGTAAAAATAAAGAAATGAATTATTATCACAAACCCGTATATATTTTGATGCTTTGAAATAGATAAAATATAAATACAATTTAAATGAATAAGAAAATATATAAACCCTTAAAGCTATTGACAATGTTTCATAAAGAATGGAAGTGGTCAGGTTTTTACCCTGTAGAAATAAGTTATGTCTTGTGTGATTTGATATATATTTCTCATATAAAGGATTTTCGGTCATCCAGGCATACACTTCCACCCAGGACTTTAAAACCTGTTTTATTGATAGCAAATATAATAAAAAAAAAACCAACTATGCGTGCATATATCTGCACTATAAAATATTTCACTAATTTCATATTTTACATGTCAATAAGGTTGCGTTAGCTCAGATATCATAGAGCACTCAACATAAGGTGCTGTATCTATTTGCCTTTTATGATAAATAAATTCCTATACATGTATATACATGCAGCACAATTATAGACTTACTACTATTCTAAATATAAAGTTATTAGTGGATTTGTTTACGGGGAATTTACAATGAATAAACTCCTTTTGCACTCATCATAAGGTGCAGCAGTGACAAAAAATAACTTAAAAGGATATACGGATAAATACATTTTAGACACTCAACATGAGATGTCGTATTTACCGAATATTACCAGTGTATGTGCATGTATATACACATGTATACTTACATATGACAATTTTCAACAAGAAGAAAAACAAGCAGCAATAAAAAAATAAAAAACTAATTAATTGCAACCTTTGCTGAAAATACAAGAAGTTGGGATAGAAAAAAAATGAATTAAAAGATTTAAGTAAAAGCTGTGTCATTATGCCTGTAATAACCATTAATTCAATATAAATATGCGAGAGACAACTCTCTTTTTTTTAAAATGATTAATAATAATAATAAAAAAAATAATACATTTTTAATTATCAGAAATATCAGAATGAATTAATTCAATATAAATATTTTTAAAAGAAACTTATGTATGCGTCTTCATCTCCTGACTGGGTTTTGAGCAGGCTTCAATTCAACTAGCTGTGCGGTGAGGATTTCATCTCATTTGGGCATAGGCAAGGCGGCTTTTGTCATCATCGTGGCCGGCTGGAACTAGCGTGATCACATCTTGGCAATTTGGACAGAGAAAGGGTGATGCGCCGGCTGATTGTCTACCCCACGGTCATTTTACTGGAACCTCTAGTAGATTGCTTCATATTTTCTTTTTTTTTTTTTGTATATTTAATAATTATGATTATTATTAAATTTTTATCTGCTGTCTTGAATGGTTATTCGAATCTACAAGACAAGAGTTCTTAAAAGAACTGTATAATGGATTTCTTCTTAAGAATATCAGTAATAGTCTGGTCCATATATGACTCTTTAAGTGGCTGGATGATTGGAGAATTCTGGAGCCAAAGTAGTGAATGACTTGCCCAGAACGACTGCCAAAGAAAGAAAGAATCCCACAGCACTGACTAAAACCTATCACCCCACTCATACACAACCAATTCAGGCACTCCCCTGAGAAGTATGAATCAGTCAATCCTTTTAATTTAGCTTATCACTTAGATTATAAACATTCCATTCTATTTTTCCGATTAAATTCTACATTTTAGGGTTTGATATAATGATTAGTTTCTATCTTGAATATTCAGATCACTTCATTACAGATATCAATTACAAAAGAATTTCTATTTTATCTACAAAAAAAAAAAAAAAATAACAGTTTAATTATAGCATTGATTATCAACATTTTGTTTTTGGTCAGGTTTTTTCCAAAGCAATTAACATTCTTTGCTTACGGAATAAAATTACAATTTTTAGAAAAGTAATTAAAAAAATAAAAAATATATAAAGGTATGTTGGAACAATTTCTTTAATTATTTATTTTACTAGTATGTTCCAACATTTGATCCATTTGTTTAATAAGTATTTCTCTATTTGAATTTTTCAGAGAAAAGCAAAATACATAAAATGACATATACTGAAAATATACAAACAAAAAAATACATGAGTTTATTATATGTGTACAATATTTCTGTGTCAATTCAATGTTTGCTTTAAATTAGTGTGTGTGGGTCTTCTAATGCTCAGACCCAACTTCCATTATTAATATAGCACATTTATTTTTTTTCACCCCTCCATTATTAATATAGCACATTTATATATTCGTTGTGCTTAATATATACAAATTTACATGTTTATCTGCTGTAATTTTCTTTACAGCAGACTTTGTGCATGGACATTTGATAATGCCTGGCACAATACCTCCCTCTCCAATGAGACTTTTAAATGGGTATGACCATTTAAAGTCTTAAGTTTTTATTTATACAGATATTATGAACTATACATGTGAGATGATTTCTAGAGCATTCTGGGTGCTATGGTATGGGTTTTAGTGCACGAGCATTGTATGTGCCCTTTATTCCCTGTTCTGTTTTAATCCAGAAAGCATTATCCCCACTGCACTCCACAATTTCAAAAGGGCCTTCATAAAGGTTAAAAAATTTTTTACACTGGAACTTTTCTGGAATGCTCACATGAGGCGTTCTGACCATCACTCTATCCCCTACCTTAAACCGGTAGTTTTGCATGCTGTGTTTCCTTTTATTTCTTCTGAGACTCATCTGGTGCATTTTACCTAATTCCATGTCAATTGTTTTGTCTCTGCTCCTGGGGAAGTTTGCATTGAAGAGTTTTAGTATAAGTTTTCCAAAATGTAGCTGTGTTGGAGGGAATCCTGTGCATTCGTGTACAGACCAATTTATATAATTTAGTATCTGAGGTAGCTGTTTTACCCATCATTTATGGTTTGTTGGTAAGTATATATGAAACAGCCTTCCCAACTCCCGCATAACTCTTTCACAGGGATTACTTTGGGGGTTACAGATCGATGTAAGTACATGTTTAATTCCCCGCTTAGTAACCCATTTGTTCCATTCGTCCGATACAAAAGGGGCCCATGGTCTGTCAGGATCGTTTCTGGTTTCCCAACTGTGTTAAAATGTGAGGACTCTAGAACCTTTATAGTTTCACGTGTTGTAGTTCTTGCTAAAGGGTAGGCTGCCACAAATTTGGAGAAAAAGTCATATACAACAAGTAAATATCTTTTTCTATTGAAGGGTGGCAGAGGACCATAAAAATCCATGGCCATTATTTCCTTCAAGTTGTTAGGGATGATTGATTTCATTGGAGTTGTGTATGCTCTATTCAGTGGTTTTGCACGCTGGCATATTTCACATTTGTTCAAAATCTTTATTACGTCTCGGTGCATCCCGAGCCAATAGAACCAGCGCTTGAGGCAATATTCAGTTTTGGGGGTTCCATAATGTCCGTATAATCGGTGAATGTAATCAGTGAGAAATGGCTGGTGGTACCATCACTCTCCATTCATTGATGTCTTCTTGAATTTGGTAGTATAAAATCCCCTTTTCTATCTTGTATCAGCACTTCTTATCTAGGGTATTGTCATCCTTCTGAGGAAATTGTGTGTGTACAGTGTTATGATCCGGTTTAAGTCCTTATCTTCATTATGTCTCTTTGACATTTGCTTTAGATGTTCCTCTATGTCTTTGTCCTTACCTGATGATATGCTCATCATGTATGCATGGACTATCCTCAGGTATTGTTGTTGAGTTTGAATGGGATGACGACTGAGGATGTCAGCCATCACATTCTCAGCTTCTTTGCAATGTTTCACCATATAATTAACTCTTGGAGAAACAAACTCCACCGAACTTGTTGGCTATTAGTGAGATAGCTGTGATTTAGGAATTGTTCTTCTTTTAGTCCGTAATCACTATCACTTCGGAGCCTAGTAGCATAGTGCGAAATTTTTCAAATGCCCATACGATTGCAAGGGCTTCTTTTTCCATAACTGTGTAATTACGTTCAGGTCCTTTCAACAACCTGCTTATGAAATTTTCAGGCCCATAGAAGGGCTTCTTTTTCCATAACCGTGTAATTACGTTCAGATCCTTTCAACAACCTGCTTATGAAATACAGGACCCCTATCTGACCAGCCTGCTGAACTTGGGATAGGGTAACGCCCAATCCTTGTGCACTGTTATCAGTTTGGAGTATAAAGGGTTTGTCAATGTCTGGGTATGCCAGCACCACTTGTTTTATAAAACTTTTTAATCTCAGTGAATGCTTCCTCTTGTTTGATGGTCGACTTCCAACTGGTATCTTTTCTTAGTAGTCTTAGTAAAGGTTCCATTCGGTCAGTAAATTTTTTGCAGAGTCTGTTGTAAAATTTGCACAGTCGTAAAAAGGACTGAATGTGCTTTCGTGTTTTAGGTACAGGGAAGTCAGTAATTGCACTAAATTTTATCAGGGTGGGGTTTGATTCCCATTCGTCCCACCAAATGACCCAAAAATTCTTTCTCCTCAGAGATCAATGTATTCTTTTTCAGGTTGATTTTGATTCCTTTAGCTTCGCATTCTGCAAAAAATAGTTGTAGATGTTGGAAGTGTTCTTCCAGTGATGTAGATGCTACCACGACATCGTCTACATATATTGTTAAAATTTTCTTGATTTCCTGGGACAAAACTCGGTCCAGACATCGTAATAAACCTGCACAGCTATTAACTAAGCTGAAAGGCATTTGATTAAATTGATATGTGTGGCCTCCATATCTAAAAGCTGTGTATTTGCGGTCTGTGTGATGTAATTCTATCTGCCAGTAGCTAGCAGTTAAGTCGAATGTGGAAAATATTATTTTGTCTTTAAATTTCATGAGTAATTCTTGCATACGGGGTGGAATAGTACAATCTGGTATTGTCACCCTGTTAAGTTGGTGTGCATCAAGGCATAACTGCACGGATTGATTTCTTACCACCACTAGGGGGTTACAGTATGGGGAAAAGCATTTATCAATGATGCCCCATTTCAACATTTGTTCCAGCCGGTTCTCCACCTCCTTAAATTTGTGTGGTATGGGGTAGGATCGCGCTTGGAACGGTTCTCCTGGTTTCAATCACTTTTTTTGTTTATATACTTTAATGAGCCCAGGACTATCAGAGAATATGTTTTTATAAAGCATAGATTTGAGTTTTTCTGTCTCAGGGGCAGAAGTCAGTTTTGCTTCATTTACCTTCCATCAGCTCCATGTCCAATTGGGTCATACAACATGCCTCAGCATCGTCATGTAAGTTGGGTTTTAGCATTTCAATTTGTTTGTCATTGCACACTACAAGCCGATGTTCATATTCTAAAATGCATCTGTTATTGTGCAAGAAATCGGAACCCAACACAAACAACTTCATGGATAAGACTGGTCATTATTAAGAACACTTGGTATACCATCTTATGCTGTATGTGCATCTGTACCCAGAAGTTTTGCTTTCCGGTTGTTTGCTAATGTTATTTGCGCTGTCTTCAAAGGCAAGATTTCTATGCTCGGGTTTTTTGTTATAATCTGTTGGTATGGATCTTCTGATATTACAGATGTTTGCCTGAATCCAGCATGGCTCTGACTTCAAGTCCCTCCATTGTCAGACTGATCTCGGGACAACTTTGTGGAGCATATTCAGGCACTCTATCTTCCCATGAACATATCAAGTTTGATATTTCTTTGTCTATATTAGGCCATGGTTTTATGATGTGGCCACAGAACTCTTCATTTTTGTTCCTGTTTGTGTGATTGGTATGTTTATCTTCCCAAACATTTGCTGATAGCTTGTATTGTTGGCTCATGTCTATCTCATTTAATAATTGTTCCATTTGTTGCACCGATTCGTACTTGTGGTGAGCACCATTTGTTCAACATGAAGTGGCAGATTATGGCGGATTATCCTGACAATTCGCCTCTCTGATATGTGGCATGCATTCAATATCTGAAGTCTTGCTGCTTGTCTTCTGAAAAATTGCGAGTAATTTTCGCCAGTATTCTTTTTATATTTTTGCTGCATAACTTGGTACAGGATCATATCGTGGCACTGTTCACTCCAAAAACTTTTTAACAATACCTTTTTATAATCCTCAAATGTTTTGGGAAGGAGGAACAAAGATTGCCACCATGTTTGAGCATCACCATGGAGATGATTGCAGGCAATTGCCAGTTTACCAAAGTCATTAATTTGGTTCACTTGGAAATATGTTTCCAAGCTTTTAATATGCTTGATAGGGAGCTTCATGTGTTTGTCCCTCAAATATCTTTATCTTAAAAATTGATTTATATTGCACAGGTAGGATTGTCCATTTTCTTTTTCGTGCATCTCATTTTTAAAGCTATAAAATCTTGTTTCGATTTCCTTTGACATTTCATGTTTGAAATCATCCATTCTTTGGTTCATGTATGCAGTGTTTTCTGAGAATACTTGACACAGTTCATTTATCTTTTGTCGTATTCTGGCCATTTCTTGTTTTATATTCACTAAAATTTCTTCCATCACGGTTCACATTTAAAACATAGTTAAAAGTACTATTTAGGAGTTATCAGTATTTATATTCGATATATATATGTTTTTAGTTACTGATCAGTTAAATACAGAATCGGTAATATCGGATATTTTATTTTTATTATCAAATTATTCTTTAACTATTTGTCTTATTTTTAAGTACGCAGTACACTGGGCACCTAACTCTGCCCTATTCCATTCACCGATTATTTGTCTTTTCTATGCCCTGTTCCAACTTTTTCCCTTTTTACCTACTCTATTTATCAGCTGAAAAAGAAAATCAAGTTTAACATACGAAACTTTATTTTTGCTAGTATTCAACACTCTATTTTATTTTACTTACTTTTTTTTTAAAAAAACAAAAACATCTTCAACTATAAGTTATTTTAAATCATTACAAACTTTAATTCTTAGCCAGTATTTAACACTATTTTATTTTACTTGTTTTTTTATAAAACACACAAAAAAAAACCCCCAACAAATTCAACTATAAGTTATTTTAAAATATTACGCTATAATAACTTATTACTTTTATTTGTAAAACCTCCGACCATTTATATATGCATATATACAGCGGGTAACCTACTTTTCCCCAACTCATTCATTTAATAATTTTTATATACTTTATTTCTATTTTAATTGCACATGTTGACGTCAGTTTTTACTCAGATTAAATGCAACTTTATTTATCTAATAAAATGTTAGCAACTCAGTTTAAAGTGAAAATTGTTAAGCAATTATTAGATAAAGAAATCTGTACTCTCTCTATATAAAAAAAATACCAAACTTCACTATAGTACATGTATAATTTTTTAAAATAAATTCTGTTTTACTTATACAGTATACTTACAGAATACAGTGTGTGCATTTGATTTATTGCTAACAATTTGAATCATAAATATATCTTAAATATCTGTCGCTACAAAGAATAACATTATCATTTTGGATCTGCAGATTACTTAGTAAAATATTTTAAATTATTTAAGAATAACTTTAAAAATATATAGAGAGCAAACCAAGCGTGTTCCTTTGTACGGCCTGTTAATTACACTATATATTTAAAAAAAAACAACAACTAACAATCGAACTTTATATATCTTCTCTTATACATATAGTCAACATTTAATTTAGTTTTTACTTACACCTACATTAAGTTTAAATAGACATACATCACGTAATTTATTTTTACCATAATTTACAAATTTATATAATTTAACTTGTTCTTTCCCTAATCGTACCACTTTTATCTTTAAACCACATTGGCGCCAGTTTTACTGTACCATACCATACTTCCCTCTGGAATTCTGCTCCTAATCTTGCACTGAGCACGAAGTGATCAAGATTTAACAAGGAAAGAAATGGATACCAATTTAGCCGATTCTCTGTACTCATATATATTGGTACTTCCAGCTAAACTGATAGAAAGAGTGAATTGACAGGACTCTGCCAATTAAAAAAAACCCCTTTAGTTGATATCTTACTCGAATGCCTGAATGTTTAGGACTTATGGTAAGTACACACCTTTGAAAAGTCTATTTACAAAATAGCTTTTGCGCGCCACTCCTAGAAAAGAATAAAAAATGAATTTTCCCCCCTCCTAGAAGGATGTGCAATACCATATGTTCAGCGGAGCATAAGAATAAGATTTAACACCCTAGTAGAGCGATATCCCATGTGGCTAGCTCAGTACTCTACATCTAGGGTCTTCAATGGGTAAGTTAAATGGTTATTATAGGTACGTGATTGATAAGGAAAGAGTACATTTTATCAAATAAATAATAATATGAAAACGAAACAAATTTAATATTATGATCAAATATTTATTTAATCCCAGATACCCACCACCGTTTCATACTTAAAATGATATAATAAAAATAAATAAATGAATTATTATCACAAACCCGTATATATATTTGATGCTTTGAAATAGATAAAATATAAATACAATTTTAAATGAATAAGAAAAATATATAAATCCCTAAAGCTATTTACAATGTTTCATAAAGAATGGAAGTGGTCTGAGCTTTTTACCCTGTAGAAATAAGTTATGTCTTGAGTGATTTGATATATATTTCTCATATAAAAGATTTTTGGTCATACAGGCAGACACTTCTATCCAGGACTTTAAAACCTGTTTTATTGATAGCAAATATAATAAAAACAAAAAACAATTATGCGTGCATATATCTGCACTAAAAAATATTTCACTAATTTCATATTTTACATGTCAATAAGGTTGCGTTAGCTCAGATACCATAGAGCACTCAACATGAGGTGCTGTATCTATTTGCCTTTTATGATACGATAAATTCTTATACATGTATATACGTGCAGCACAATTATAGACTTACTACTATTCTAAATATAAAGTTATTAGTGGATTTGTTTACGGGGAATTTACAATGAATAAACTCCTTTTGCACTCATCATAAGGTGCAGCAGTGACAAAAAATAACTTAAAAGGATATACGGATAAATACATTTTAGACACTCAACATGAGATGTCGTATTTACCGAATATTACCAGTGTATGTGCGTGTATATACACATGTATACTTACATATGACAATTTTCAACAAGAAGAAAAACAAGCAGCAATAAAAAAAAAAAAAAAACTAATTGCAACCTTTGCTGAAAATACAAGAAGTTGGGATAGAAAAAAAATGAATTAAAAGATTTAAGTAAAAGCTGTGTCATTATGCCTGCAATAACCGTCAAATCAATATATATATATGCGAGAGACAACTCTCTTTTTTTAATGATTAATAATAATAAGAAGAAAAAAAATACATTTCTAATTGTCGGAAATATCAGAATGAATTAATTCAATAATATAAATATTTTTAAAAGAAACTTATGTCGGCGTCTTCATCTTCTCCTGACTGGGCTTTGAGCGGGCTTCAATTCAACTAGCTGTGTGGTGAGGATTTCATCTCATTTGGGCATAAGCAAGGCGGCTTTTGTCATTATCGAGGCCGGCTGGAACTAGCGTGATCACATCTTGGCGATTTGGACAGAGAAAGGGCGGTGCACCGGCTAGTTGTCTACCCAATGGTCATTTTACTGGAACCAATAGTAGATTGCTTCATATTTTCTTTTTTTTTTTTTGTATATTTAATAATTATGATTATTATTAAATTTTTATCTGCTGTCTTGAATGGTTATTCGAATCTACAAGACAAGAGTTCTTAAAAGAACTGTATAATGGATTTCTTCTTAAGAATATCAGTAATTGTCTGGTCCATATATGAATCTTTAAGTGGCTGGATGATTGGAGAATTCTGGAGCCAAAGTAGTGAATGACTTGCCCAGAATGACTGCCAAAGAAAGAAAGAATCCCACATCCCACAGCACTGACTAAAACCTATCACCCCACTCATACAGAACCAATTCAGGCACCTCCCTGAGAAGTATGAATCAATCAATCCTTTTAATTTAGCTTATCACTTAGATTATAAACATTCCATTCTATTTTTCCGATTAAATTCTACATATTAGGGTTTGATATAATGATTAGTTTCTATCTTGAATATTCAGATCACTTCATTACAGATATCAATTCAAAAGAATTTCTATTTTATCTATAAAAAAAAAAATAACAGTTTAATTATAGCATTGATTATCAACATTTTGTTTTTGGTCAGATTTTTGCCAAAGCAATTAACATTCTTTGCTTACGGAATAAAATTACAATTTTTAGAAAAGTAATTAAAAAAATAAAAAATATATAAAAGTATGTTGGAACAATTGCTTTAATTATTTATTTTACTAGTATGTTCCAACATTTGATCCATTTGTTTAATAAGTATTTCTCTATTTGAATTTTTCAGAGAAAAGCAAAATACATAAAATGACATATACTGAAAATATACAAACAAAAAAATACATGAGTTTATTATATGTGTACAATATTTCTGTGTCAATTCAATGTTTGCTTTAAATTAGTGTGTGTGGGTATTCTAATGCTCAGACCCAACTTCCATTATTAATATAGCCCATTTATATATTCGTTGTGCTTAATATATACAAATTTACATGTTTATCTGCTGTAATTTTCTTTACAGCAGACTTTGTGCATGGATATTTGATAATGCCTGGCACAATATATATATTGATGAGAAAGAATTTACATTTTCCTTCTTTTTATTTTTTATTTTTAAACATAAGAAGAAAGAAGTAAAATTAGTTTGCATCTAAAATTAAGTTAACTTCCATTAATAAAAAGTATTTTTTCTCCAATAAAAAACCCTTTTGGTCAAAATATTTATAGTTCCTGTATTTATGCTACATATTATAAATGTTATAAAAACAACACAGTTATTATTTTATAAAAATGCATAATATAATGAAAAATAAAGATTTTTTTATCAAATTTCTATGATAATTTACTATATAAATGTCAGATGTTAAATAACAATCTATACAGTATACAATATGTAATAACTTTATAAAGTTTGCTAAATTGCCAAATGACTATGACTACTGAAACAGAATTATAGTCTGAAAAAAAAAAAAGATTGATGTAATTCTCACTGCCATTATAATAAATTATCACTAAATAGCCAAACTTAATATATGACATATTACTGTATATAGTAAAATGAGAAATATATTGTAACCGGCCGCTTTCTCATCCGATCATATAGGGATTGTGAGCTCCGAAACAAACATGACATAGCGTAAAGCTTTATTTATTTTCTTATATCGATAACTGTTCACTATCAATACAAGGGGGCGCCAGATACGATGATTTAATTACAATTTAACTTCTCGCATCACCTTACGTCATATCAAAACGATTTCGAAGTCTAATCCCGCCCACAAGCTCAAACTCCCAGCATGGACCAATAGGGTCGCTCAGGGTCGCGATGTAATTGTTTTCAAAATTACTATTCTGGTAAAAGACGCTATGATAACCAATGGAGAAGACGCTTGATTAACTAACTGATCGATCCAAGCATTGGACCGGGTCATTGGTTATTTGGGACCAATACGATTATTCGTTTATATCTCTAAACAATTAGAAGCTTATAAGATCATCCCCCCTATATCATACCGTCCGGTAGAATTATTTACTCCAGCTATATTTACAACTTATTGACATTTATTTATATTTTATAATAGGCCCTCCCAACTCTTAAATCTATCTTAACTATGGAATAAATAAATAAATAAACATCGTGACTTACGGCACGATGTTTGTAAGTGACATTTTAAAAAAAAAACAACAAGGTTTAAGAAAGATAAATCTAAAGTAATATAATTAATTATACGAATAAATGCTAACTTTATTAATAATCAAGACGAAAAATAGAATAAAGATTTAATTATAGGAAATGATTTGAGAAATGCTCGACTTGTTTAAATACTGAACAAATTTATTGAATATAAAAAAAAAGCACATTGGTTAAAAGTTTTATTTACACGCACACACACGCATTTACGCACTCGCACAGAAAAGAACATATTATATATCATAAAATATGGATGATAGAATATAAATTTCCTTTTTTACATTTTTGAAGGTAAGTGTTATAAATTATAAGATAATAATTAGGGTCAAAGTTCATATTTGAAAAGTCCTGAGATTTAAATTTTAGGAATTGCATAGTGTTTGATTTTACGAAGGTTGAGATTACAATAATAAGTTACAATAATAAGTTTTTAAATATAATGAATTACGGAATATTTTATAGTTTAATTTACGAAATCAAAGTTAGTTAATTATGAGATTGCCTTTTTTAAAAGTTTACGTATGGAATGAATGAAAGCATAAAAAAAATAAAGTGTTTACCTAGGATTTTGGCTTATTCTTCCGCTGCTTCTAATTAAGTGGAGGTTTGAACATGGGAGATGATGTTTTCCATAAGGAGGTTGTTCATTTCTTTTAAAGTTGAGCGTAATAAATCAGGATGATTCATGTATTTCACGGAACATTATTGAACTGGTTGGAGCACTAATTTTAGATGGTAATATTATTAAGTATTCATAGCGACGGAGATGTTCTGGTGGCGGAGCGTCGATCAATCACTGAAGGGTTTCCTAGCCCCTCATGACAGTCGACGCTCTAAATATTAATTTCATATCGATCATCTTGAAAACGGGTAGCACAAACGAAGTAATTTGAATTAAATTGAATTTTGAGAAAGTTGAACAAAAAATTGATAATTTGACTTAGCTTCTCTTAACAACATATATATTTTTTTTTCTCTAGATTTTGCTTGATATTTATATGGGTTGGATCTTATCTGAGGATCGAATCTCCCCCCAGAGTTCCATGTTCTTAGAGTTGTCGTTGGGGTCCGTGTCCTACTCAATCCATGTGCTTAAGGCAATCTTATGTTTAGGCAATCTCATATTGCAATCTCAGTTAACAAACTTATATTCATTCACACCTTGGATGCATACGTGTGTGCGTGTCTTACGAGAACAATGTAATTTACATTAGCTAAAAGTCGAGCATTTAATCTTTCTCAAAATCATTTCTATAAGCTTTTACTTTTACTACAATTATAATTTAAAAGATCCCTTTTTAGTTACCCCCGCGGCATATACAAGTATAAATTATTTATTGATATTTATAATGGCATATTATTTTTTCATTTTAGAGAATATTATTTTAGTAAATTATGTTAAAGCCTTAAACTATTTAATTAGACATATTAATATTTTATTTTACAAGTGTATTTTAGAAAGTATGGAAAGAAAACTATATCTATTTTTTATCATAAGTTGTAAGAAAATAAAATAGAGTATTTTACATTGCTTGAGTGTGTGTGTGTTTACATATACCGACTTTGTCTCGGTATAATATAATATCCGTATATCTATTTCTGTAAAAAGATTCAAATCTTACAAGTATTTTTTAAGATAAAAAAAATATTTAAAAACAGTTAATGTAATAATTTTTAAAATTTTTCCTAAATTAGTTTTCTGCATATTATATTTGTACTTGTAATTACGTAGAAATGTGTGTATTCAATTATAATTGTGGATTTTAATGGAAATGTGTATACTTAAGTGTTTTATAAAGATATGCAAATATATATATAAAACTATATTATATATAGAGCTTGCAAATAAGCTCTTACCAAGCTGTGCAGAATATGGGATTGGGGATATTCTGCACAGCTTGTTAAGAGCTTATTTGTGAGCTCTATATGTAACATTTGTAATACAAGCTTGTTAAATTAGGTCATGTGACATGACTTGATTTCTTTGTAGCAAAACTGTATATATTTAATGTCTTTGTTGGTACACATTAATATATTTGAGTATTGATGTATTTACATATGTGTTTGCATATATGATAAGTTTTTTTTTTATCAAATTTTGGGTATTTTATTATGTATACACTAAATTTTGTTTTGTGTAATACCACTGTCTTATTTGTTTATTTAGTGTATATTAAAAATACACCAATTACTCATATTTTTTTCTTTTTAAATATTATTTTATTTTTTATAAACCATTTTTATTTCAATATATTCATAAAAAATAAAAGATTTAAAAATAAAAAAGTGTGTAATTTTTGTATTTTTGAATTTATGGACTATATTTGAAAAGAAAAATTATTAATGAAATATTAATTTATTAAATAGCATTTAAAGTGTATATATGTTGATAAATATGGATATATTTATATATTCATATATATACTGAGGCAGATTCTCATGCCCACAATATTGGAGACAAGTAAAATTGATAATATATATGCATATACAGTATATTAAATTTATGAAGGAAAAGCAGAAATTTACACATACAAAACTTAGTTGTATAAATATTAAAAGAAAGTCTAGAATGGCTTAAATATTAATTAAATAAGTAATAATATTTTTGATATTTTGAAATAAATTATTTAAAATTAAATAAAATGGCATTTGGTATTAAGAGATTATTTAATTTATATCTCATTCAGAAAAAACTATTAATGTAATAAAAGAAAGAAAAACTTTTCTTAAGACAAAGATATTGTTTTAAAATGTATGTATAATTATAAAATTAATTTCAATATATTTTTTTCATTTATAAGGAAATTAAAAAAAAGTTTTAATTAAAAAAATATTTTTATCGTTTAAATAAAAAAAAAAGTTGGTGTTATTTTGATGAATGTAAGATAATGAAAAAACTCATTAAATATTATAGTTATAATCAATTTTTATTAAATTGAGGAGAAAAACTTGCCTTTTACCCTTCTGCTTATCAATCTATACATTTTTTATTATGTAGCTATAAACATTCTGACAATATTAACTTAATAGCTTCTAGTCAAGAAAGAAGTTGTTCTGATTAAAGTTGGAGTGGCACAGAAATGCATCTTATTATGATTTATGTTAACATATAGCTCATTGTGTGTGCAATTATTCTTGCTGTATATGAAATTTAACTTTCATACAAAATTATGGTGGCAAATGAATAAACTTTCATGCTTGTTTATTTTCAATGAATAAATAATATAAAAACTCTCTCAGATAATGAAAATTATTTTACACGAATAAAGTGTAATGAACAGAGCAACCAAAATGCAAAAAACATTAATTATAAACAACAATTTGCCAAGCGCTTTCGGCGCTGTATACCAGAATCATGCCGACATATTGAAACACTAGTGTTCCACTGAACATGCACTGGAATATTAACCATTCAGTTTCAATATGTTGCCATGATTCTGGTATACAGTACTGAAAGCGCTTGGCAAATTGTTGTTTATAACTAATGTTTTTTTGCATTTTGGTTGCTCTGTTCATCACACTTTATTCGTGTAGGATAATTTTTATTTTCAATGAATAAACTTTTATTCTTTAAAATTTATTTATATATTTGAATATATTTGTTAGAATAGTAACTTTACAAATGAAAAACAATCTTAAATTTTATGTATTAATTTTGCAAATAAATACAAAAGAATACTAAACTAAAACAATAATCAGAACAAAGAATTTTGTTTTAGATCTTATGGCAAACAAATATTTCTCAATGAAGAAATTTTAATAAGCAATTAAATTTAAATTAATATTGCCTGTTTGATTAAAGACTACATCTAAATAGTTAAAATAATTTTTGAAATTAATAAAAATCTGTATATAATATAACGGGACGATCCTTTTCAGGACTCGAGGAAGTCGCATCTAACTATAGTCGGACTTTGAGTCTTATAGAATGCCATGGATGATGTGATTTAAAATATAATCCAATCCACTCCTCTAATAATAACCTCGTTACTCTCGGAATTCGAGCTCAGAGTAGAAATTGCAATCGACTCTCTTCAGGCATTTCCACAAATATCCCATAGTAATAATAAATTTAATATAAGCTATATATAACTTCTTTATAAATATTAAATCACTAAGTTGATTTAACATATATATGCATGAGTATGTATATTTATAATTATTGGTTTTATAAAATGACTAAATAAAATAAACGAGACCTGTTTAATTTTAAAATCAAGTTTAACACATTTTAATCCGTAATAAAAACAAAAATATTATCACATAAAAATATTAAAATTTAGAATTATAATCTGTGCTTATATATATACACTAATAAATTATTTAATATTCAAAAAAAAAAAAATGTAATCATTTACATATATATATAATTTAAAATCATGTGTATAATAAATAATATACATGATACATTATAAATCTACCTATTGTGTCATTAAAATGATTCAGTGTGTTGTATATCTATATACGATAACATCCATTCACACTAGATTAATAATAGAATGTATCCTTATATTAGTTATGTATGTTTAAAAAGAAATTATGTTAATTGTCAGGTAAGATTCAATTTGGAATATCATAAAACTTACTTCCAAATTGAAATAATTTAAAAACTTTTACCTTTGTCAGCCGTCATTTTCATCAGAGTATATATCAAAATATCAACATCTAAATTTTATTAAATAAATAAAAAAAATAAAATGTTCATCTTATCAGTTCTCCATTTTAATATACGAAGTAATTTTTCTAAGTAAATATAATTATCCACAAAGGAAATAAAGTTTAAGGGTTATTAAAATACACAATGAAGTAATCCAAGACGAGAAAGAATAACGGTTTTATATCCCTCCTTAGACGAAATAAAATGATGATGAATGTTGAAACATAAAGTTCATTGATCATCCTTCGAAGAGGCAATCCAGATATTCATTCTTTAAATATTTGCGTAGTAAAATATTTAACATCTTCTTCAATATAATACTCCAATATTAAGGCAGCTTTTTAAATGAGAATTACGACGATTATATTTTAGGCATTGGGTAAGTAGGAATAAATTTACATGTTCAGGTTTAAAACAACAGCAGAAATCCCTGGCATAAATTATCTAGCCAAAGAACATCTTTATAAATTTTTGTCTTCTTAAATATATATTTTGTAAACTCATTTCAAAGATGTTGATAACTTTTATAACCTTGTTAATTTCAATGATTATTTTTTATAGTTCTTTATAATATTAAAAGTAAGTAAATTAATTACTTGAAGCAGGTTTTAAAATATTGAATCTTCTTTTTTTTTCTTAAATGTGTTCTAAATTCGAACACATTTAAATTTACAGACGTAGTTCTTGCCTTGATAACTAAATAGAAAATTATTGTTATAACAATATTAGTTCATTTTTATACTGGATTAATTTCTGCAAACATATCACATAATCACGCTCACGCTCTCTATTGTTTAACATATACAATTTGTAATGAACCCCAAACGTTTATTTCCTTTGTTTCAACTGATAAAAATGCAATGTTGACTTAAGGCTTTGTCAAATGTCAAGTTTTATATTAATAAAAAAAAATACTATTAGTTAGAAACATTTATCTATGTGTGTGTATAAATAAACTAGAATTATTCATTTTTAGAATTATTCTTTTAATACTAACTAGTTTATATATATAGCTGATACATGAAAAGCTTAAGATAGGTGTAAGTTATTTATATCTGTTGATTCGATATAGGCACAGTTAAATTCACAAAGAAACACATTGTTTTAGGTGAGGCTCATATGGTACTCTCACAATAATTAAAAAAAAAGAATTTTTTTAAAAATATCAAACAAATCTATTTCTAATATAGCTTCTTGTTTTACATTAGAATTTTTGCATTTGATTTATTTTCTTGTAAAAGCAAACATTTTCAATGCAGTCTCGATCTAAATATTGCACGTTCATTAAAAACAATTAATTTCATTTAACAAAAAAAAAAATTATAAACTGATAGTTTTCAATTTCCAGATTTTAAATAAAAGTATGACTACACTGCATTTAATAAGAAATCTTCTCTATTTGAAACCTCATCTTTACCTTTTGGATTGCTGAGGACTGCAACTTCTAAATGCTGTCGTTGCTACTGATATCTAGCTATTTTTATTGAAATTATTATTAATGAATATATATTTTAAGTTTTTGCTTTCAAATGTATAGAAAATTATTATCAAATGCTACAGAAGTAAGTTGATTGCTGCACCACTTAATGCCTCGTGATGGAATGTATACCAAACAGAAAGAATTAAATAATATCGAAGATATTTCTCAGTTGAAGTCCATCAGCATTTATCTTGTTTATCTGTTGTTAATGAGAATGCTATACATATTTGAATATGAGGTAAACCTCCTTGTGTATACAAGCAGATGAGGAAACATACTGCTGATAGTAAAATCAAATAATAAATATATTACTTATACATAGTCTAGTGTATATATGCATAGAAGCATAGACAAAAGAAATCTATTAATAGAAAAAAACCCATCAGTATGCATATATATATATATATTGTAATGGAATAAAAATATTAAAATAAATAACTAATCAAATAGTCAAAATCTGTAATGGTATAATAGCCAGTTTGATGTAACATCAAGCCCCCACAATTGGGACATGCCAAATCTGTAATAGAATAAAAATGTAAATCACCAACTATTATTAAATAAATAACCTATCATGTTTGGATTATAATTTTTTAGCTGTATAAAATAGGTATATAATTTAATTAATAATTTTTCTTATACTCTAATTAAGATACCAAATTGTGCTTGTATGAAATATAAACTACTAATTAAATAATATAAATGATGGAAATACAAATAATGTTGTGCGCCTATTTATCAGTTTAGAATAAATAAGTATAATATTTTAAATACAAGTATATTTTTTATATCTGGAATTTACATGTAATATAGGGCATTTGAACACAGACTTTCAATCTTCCTTCACCCAACCACTCTATCTCATACAACCAATACACATGACCACACATATGAAAAAGATAAATGATATCCAATATACATATTTCATGCTGGACCAAGTGATGAGTGCTAGTTCAGCACAAAATATATATATTGGAGATCATTTATCTTTTTCACGTATGTGGGCATGTGTATTGATTATATGAGATAGAGTGGATGGCTGAAGGGAGCTTGAAAGTCATTGTTCAAATTCCTTATAATAAATAAATGTAACTTTTAACCAATTAGTGATTATTAAGACATTACTTTTAATAATTATTTATTCGTTCTAATAAATAAAATGTAAATGAGAAAACTGCTAAAATAATATAATAAATTATTATAATATGTACATATTTATTTAACATTTTGGCTAGCTAAATATTTAATATGAAAGTAAAATGTATAGAGATTCTAAGTTTTTTATTAAAATATAATGTTATCAACAAATTATGAATAATTACAAAACCCACTTTTAATTAATGAAAAAAAAATATAAAAACAATAAATCATAAAATATATAAATTGATAAATGAATTAAATAATTTTTCTTAGAATGTTTGATTATAGATTATCAGTCATATAATGACATTTATAAAAATCTTATTTATGTATCTCTCAGATGATATGAAAAACAATAACTAATAAAACAGAAAGAAAATATATTTTCATAATATACATATAAAAAAATTAAATGTTTGTTTTAGTTTTGTTTCCTAATTATTTTACAATCATAAATATAAGATTATCAACTTAAGTACAACATTATATTATCATCAAGATATATGAAGTATACATTATCCTAGATATAATTCGTTAATATCTAAAATCTATTACTTTTCAAATATATATAAATAATGAAATGAACAAACATACTTTAAAATTTTACAAAATCAAAATTAGTATTAAGAAATATACTATATTTAAATTTTGTTTTAAAATAATCTTATTTTCTTTTTGGTTAGTTTATATTTTATGTAATATAGACAAACACATATATTCTCTACAGTTAATAAATATATAAGGAAGTAAATATATAATGAAAACTTATAACCTGGTTAACTTTTTCAAGAATCGTAGGATATTACTTTAATTGATTATTTATTAAAACATTTATTAATATATAATACACAAACAATATTAGCAAAATACTATAGAATTAAAGTTTATAAGTCCTAAAGATCTATGAAATAAGCCTTATATTTGAAATTTAATTATGTTCAAATCACATTGTTCAAACAGAATGTTTTAATCCTCTTGAAAAAAATATATTCTTTAATACAATATTCTGTAATAACATTGAAACATTTTTTAATTTTATGTTAATAGGAACACTTTTTAATCCTTTAGTAAATTTAATCTTTTGGTAAATCTAATCCATAATGCATTCCAATTTACATTGTTTTAGCAATATTTTAATAATATAGATATTGTAGCACCGAAAATATTTCATAAAATGTTATATTCCTGAGCCATTATAATACTTTGTACATTGAGATGATTTTATTCCAAGATGTTTCCAGATCTCTCAAAAGACAATATCTTTTGGAACAAATGTTTTTTTTTTTACTTAGTTGTTTATTATTATAGCACAATTCAACTATTAATTTTTATATAAAATACATTGATTTTGCTTATTAAAAAGGCAATTGAGGAGTTTGATCTCATATCATGGGCTTCATATACCCCTTGGCTATTGTTCCTATAGTTTCACTAAAAAATAATCCATTGCTGCTATCTCTGTTACAAAGAGTCATAATTTCATTCAATAGAAAGTACCTGAAATATTTCAATGTTCTGTGAACTAAAAATGTCTTAATTTTTAAATAAACAGTTTGTAAAGAATAAAAAAATAATAATACAACAAATTTGTAACTTAAAATACATCTTTTAAAATCATAATTTAAATAAAATAAGTAAATATTCTTTCTATAGCTATTTATTTAATATAAATAATATTTTAAAATATGTATGATTTTATATTTTAATTGTATTATCACAATTACACATACTAAATAATTGACTATTTTTTTTGTGTGTTTATGTAATATTACTTGTTAAATGTATGCAATAAATAAAAATATTAAGCCAATAAAATATTAATAAATGAATCCAGTAATAATATTTCAATCTATTTAATCTTTCTAATAATAAAATATATTAACTTTTTCACGATGTACAACTTAATATACTATCTGTTAAGAAAATTAAAATTTAAAATTCATGAATATTATCTTATATTACAATGGATTACCAATAAATATTAATATTGTAATCTATTAAATCCTTTCAAACAATTGAAAAATAAATTGAGCTAAAAATTTTTTTTTTAAGGGAATTAATGATTCTGGGTTTAAATCTAGATCAAGATGGTAAATATTTATGCATATTATTTAAAATGCTACATTGTGTCAATACACACCATTTCAATTATACGTTCTTTTAAAAAATGTAAATAAGCAAAAAAGTGATTAAAATTTGGAAATTTAATAAATACACCTGGGTCTCATTTTATGCGGTAGATAGGTTCCTCAGAAAACGCGCACAAAAGAAATTGCTCAAAAATAGACTTAACTTACCTTGAAAAATGGGGGATAGGTTCTGTAATTTTCAGAAATCGCATAAAAGCAAAAATATTTGAAAAAAATTAATACAAGATAAACTTTTTTTATTAACTGCAGTATTTAATTTTACATTTTTTCATACATATTTTTTTAATCATTACCGCTATTTGACATTATGCGTTCGTTTGTGAATTGGTAAGAAATCAGATTTGTGATGTGATGTACAACTAGTGCCACTTTCAGTTTTGTGCTGTGTTAATGGTTTTCTGTTTCTATATTAAAAAAATGAGATCGCAATCAAAACAAAAAGATTATACATTATCATTAGAAAGATTATTTTCAGTTTACAAAATCAAAATCTTCGTTATTTATTTTAACAATCTAAGAAATTATTTATTTCTGTTATATCTAACAAAATATGACTTAAAAGTTTAAAATTTTTGAATATTTATTGTGATATTTTTATACATAAGTATAAATCTATTACTATTTACTCATTAGTATAAGTAGGTTATTAGAAGTTAAGATTCTAAATACAGCTTCAGGCTATATTCACGTTAGCTGCTAATATAACATTATATTTTTGAAAAAAAAAAGTATTTCAAGTCAAAATAAGTTATTAATAATTTAAATTTCTTGATATCTAAATAAATATAGTGAAATATGAAAGATATCAGGAAGAAACATGAATCACATAACTTCAAAATTGCATTAAAATAATCTGCATAAAACGAGACCCATGTGTATACAATAAAGCAAAAGCTATTTTTTCATCTCTGAGTATATATGATTATTTTAAAAAAGACATTAAAATTCATAAATTTGATAATACAGTAGTACAGCATTATACTTTTTTTATATCAGTCAAAAATAATGAAAAAGATTGTCAACTCATAAGTGATATAAAACTTTATCTTGGAGACATCATAAAATTGCCATTAGTGCAAGCCTTTGAGTCATATATATACCATGACATCAGATTTATAATCTGTGTTTGCAGAGAAATAAATCCACATTAATTTTTTTCTGTGAAGTCTAAGTAAGAGCATCAACAAAAAATAAATCATTAAAATATTGAAACAACTTTTTTGATAGGAGTCATTTTCATTTTCTTCTGTCTGATTTCAATAAAATTTCACTTCACTAATTTTCTGCTAAAGTGACTAAAATATGAGAAAATCTAAATTTAAATGTTACCTATTTATTTAGAAACTAAAATAATTTTATAAAAAATAAATAATAAAAAGATAGATTATCTATAAACTTATTGTTTAGTTTTCCCATTATAAGCAAAAGGTAATTCAGCATAAGCATACTAGCTTCTTTTTACTTGCGCACAATATGATTAGATTCTATCTTTATAATTTTTTAAACATTTTATATTCATTTAATTTTTTATTCCCAATAACTCTTGTCATCTAACTATTCTCATAAGAACTAACATTCACAAAAACTCATTTTAAAGTAAAAATTTTACTATTAGAAATTCAAAATAGATTTCAGCTTGTTAGAATATGCAAATAGTTGGAAAAAACTGATAAATAATTTGGAATAAATTAACACTAGCTATTATATACTAATGGAGCAGATGGCAAAAACTTTATTGTAGAGAACACAGTATCAGCACAGTTTAAGATCACAATAAGAAAATAACTTTTTTTTTTTAAAAAAAAAAAAAGTATAAAAAAAGTTTTTTAAAAATATTCTTAATGAAAAAATTTCATAGAAGCTTATTACTTGATTTATATTTAGAAAAATCTAAGAAGATGGTTCAAATGTTTTTATTATTGCAAGGTTATTTTATGTTGAAAGATACATGGTAATCTTAAGTCTAAAATATTGTTTTATATTTTCTATAGGCAAGCATGGAAAAAAATTATTGTGAAAAATAATTTAGCTCATAGGTTAAATTAATAGTCAGATTATAATAATTGTTTTTATTTTGTATTACAACATGCACGTATGTGCAATATACATCTAATATGTTATCTAGATTCATTAACTAATTATATACTTTTAAAATAGTTTAGTCTATAAGTTTAAGACAAATTAAAAATAATAATTGAAATATTTTTATATTATAAAATTAACATTTATGTGTATAAATATATATATATATATGCCATATCTGTCCATTTACCATTTAGATATTGATAAGAATTATTGGCTTATAATAAATTAAAGACAAAGTAATCAAATAATTGGAATATTTTTGTATTATTAGCTAGATAATATTAGTTTTATTTGCCATTTATTTAAAAATTTATTTTTATTGATATTTGTAAATGAGTCCGAATCAGACATAATTTTTTTATTGCAAAATATTTGTTAATCTTTCATTTTTATTATTACTATTTAATTAATAAAATTATTAATAATTAATTTAAATTGTTATAGTGATTTTGTTAAAATAATAGAGTAAATAATTTTGTCATTCAGCAATCTTTTGCTATCCAGGGCTAGCTGATTTTGATCTATGTATGTGGATTCCATACAATTCTATTTAGAATTTAATGGGGATGGTGCTACAGAGTTTGAGTAATCTATAAAGACTGCTCACTTTATTAGCATAATGTATTATTTTATTTATTGCTAATATACTCATGGTATGAAAATGGCTCTGAGTTGAATTTATTCAGTAGTTTATATATTTAATATATGCTTAGTTATTTAGTATTTATTTATATATATATATATATATCTCATATTGTTTTCCTTACACACACAAATGATTAGTGCTCTCTTTATATTTGCATTTTCTTGAGGGTAATTATCTTCTTATTTTATACAGTATTTGCATTCAGTTAAAATGACTGCCTAACATAAGGTATCTTAAGTACCAACAGATGATATTTACTTGCATCTGCTAATTATTTACTTATATATAGTTTATTCTTCTGGTATTTATTCTCATTCATTATAAATAACGTCAATGTGTAACCAGATCTATTATATGTATTTAGCCTTTGTTTATTTTTTCTAATTTGTTATAATGTTTATGTATACTAAAATGAAAGAGATTAAATGTATTTATATCTGCTATCAATTCTCTAGGTGATTGATGATATAATGAAGAGACTAGATTTAAAATTATGATGTAAGATATCTCTGATTGATATGTATTATTTAAGTTATAAAAATATATTAGATCCCATTTATTCTTGGAATTAATTGTTTAATTAATTGCCCCTGCCAGTTATTGTCTTGGCATATCCTATTTCTTAATTCAGAAAGGACAAGAAACATTTATATTTAATCATTTAAATTTTAATGGTTATTTCTAATTAGTAACTATTATTTACATATAATAATTGGAAAAACAAAAATAAATAATGTATATCAAATTATAGCAAGTTCATATGTTAATAAGTAGAATTTCTTACAAATTTTCATTATTTCTTTTATTTTAAATTATTTTAATATTTTTTTTGAGTGAGTTTGAATATATATGTAATTCTTTATATATTTGTTCTATTGAATAATATACTTGTCTACATGAAAAAAAAATAGAAAACTAATATGCTATATATCTCTTATAGATCTACCTATCTATCCATATGCATCTATACCTATAATTAAATAATTTTATAATTGTCAGTTGTACATAATTGTTAGACATTTTAACATAAATAAAAGATCTGTATATTTTAAAATAAATATAAAATTTTATATCTTGATAATAGTTGGAATAATTTTTATTTGTAATACCTACAATATTTTCTTCTGCTGTATAGTACAGAAAGATGTGAATAAAGTGTGATATTTATTAATGATTTCTTTTTTACATATTTTTTTATTATTATTCAATTTTGGTCATTGCTGAAGTTTGCATGAATGCCACAAAATAAGTTTCTGGAAGCAAAGGTTCTAGATTTTATTCTGCCATGTGCCAAAGATAATATTCAGTTATGCTACTTAATCAAATTTATGATCTCCACTTCTGAGAAGTTTAAAAGTAATTAAGACAGATCATTCTGACTAATGACAAAACATAATCTATTAAGATTTTTGTAAATCTCTGTTGTTAAGCTTTGTTTTTTTTTTTCCTTTTTTATATTTTTTGTCATTAATTTTTTTTATTATTATTAGAAAAGTAAGTGTAATTATTTATAAGGTGCCAATTAATATTTTCAAATAAAATTTTTTTTTTTACATTTTAATTCTTTTACTATGGCTTATTTATCAGTTTATTTGGAAATAAAAAACATATTTCAAAGTACTTAACAACCACCTCTTATTTATCTTTTGTTTTTATTTTTTATTTATCTCTCTATTAATAACATCATAATCTTCCAAAGTATTAACAACTATTTTTATTTCTAGATTTTTTTAAAAAAAAAAAACAATACTATAATTGAATAGTTTTAATTCAATGTTTAATTAATTGTAAAACAACAAACATGTTTGTTTATTTTTCTTTCAAACCCTTCTAATGTACCAATGTGTATATTATATAAAAGCTCATGTTTTGTTGATAAATATTAATTAGAATTAGAATACATATTTTATTGAATTGCAAGTTTATAGTATTTTTCAATATGCATATTTGTATACTACTAATGTTTTTTATATGTAAAGCATGCAAATATAAATTAATATTATAGTACAATATAAACAAAATTTTTAAAAAATAATTATAATATAAAGCGCGTGCACAATTAGCTTGAAAGGCTGATATTTGAATGTAATAAAATTGTAAACACAGTGCTATGTAAAAATAAATGCTTATTTACATATGATTAAGTTTCAGTTAGAGTGACGTTTAGTAAATTCTAGCCAATTTCACCGATGTCATTCATTCAGACATTGTAAGTAGTAATTTAAAGTGAGTGGTCTTTCCTCACGCTTTCCTTGCCAGTACTTCAAATTTGCTCATATATAAGCATTTGAGTTATAGGAATAGGTGGATTCATTTTATTCCTGCATAAATACTATATCTCGTATTGGAAGGGAAAGTATTCATTTATTATTAACACTCGCAAAGCGCTTGCACAATTAGCTTGAAAGGCTGATATTTGAATGTAATATAATTATTAATAATAAATTGAGAGGATACATTTACATATATTTTACTGTTTTATTTTTTATTATTAATTACAGTGAAGCTGTGAACTACCCTATTTTGTTCCAAGCTCTCTCACATACAGATGTATAATAGCATATAGTAGCTCATGATTTTTAAATAACATATTTTATTCATGCATTCACTGAAGCAATAAGAAAAAAGAGTAATTGTACCAAATTTTTATTTTTAAAATAAAGTAAATAATGAAATTACTGACTTTTATCACTATTAAATATGTTCTGGGCAATATTGTTATCAAGAAATTATGATCTCTAAATTTTTTTATGTTTTTAAGTCAGTATCAATTTTTAATATGTTCTAAAATTTTGAAAATTTTTAGTATTATGATCAGTAAATATTTTATTATACAAAATACACATTGAATTTAGAAAGGATATTAAAGAAAGAGTAAAATGTATGTGCTTTCAACATAAAGTGATGAAATTTTATTAATAAAAACATAATCACGGGTGCTCTGAGATAGAAAAATGGCTAATGCCATAGTGTAAAATTTGTTTACAAATTTTACTTTTTTTAAAATGGGATCACTACAGCATTCAGAGAAGGCAAAATAGCTATGTGAATATGTAAAATTTGTCAATTTTAATGTTTTTTTTTTTGTTTGTTCATTTACATTTGTTTGTTTATTTGCATTTTTCTTTGGATAGCATATAATTAAAGATGTAGTTATAGAGTAAATTTGTTCTCTACTCGCTACATTTCTTGGACATCATCTCAATACATATGGATTTATGTGTAAATGTATATATATATATGATTGGATGCTTCTATGAGTGTATATTTTCACATAATTTTTTTAAAGTTGATTAAGTATATATGATTTATGAATAAAGTGTATGACAATTTGTGTTTGCATTTCTAAATTTATAATTTGATATACAAGATAATTTTTTGTTTTAAAAATATATAAATAATTGTAATCTATTTTGTTTTTTATTTATTGTTATTATTTAGATATTAAAGTGTTCCTAAATATAAATAGTAAGTGTATAGATTTGTTCTTGATTTTTTATTTGTTTTAAATACTATGTTAACTTATCAAATAACAGAAAGTTGAAGTTTAAAATTTACATAAAAAAATTAATGTAAAATGTTAAACATTTTTCTTCAAATCTATGCATAATTTACTATATTGATAGCAATTCTAAACTATTCATTATTACATTATTTCCTACTAAAAATGATTTAAATGAATGTTTAGATTAATATTAAAGAATAAAATATAATCTGGAAAATAATATCACTTATTAAGAGAATCAAAGTAAAAAAAAACAAACAAACATGAATTAAATGTTTAAAAGTTAGGTTTTCATGAATTAATAAAAATATTGAGCAAGGTTGGTTGTTTTAAGTTTTAAAAAAATAATTACTCATCATAATACTTTTTGGATAATTTATATATTTGATTATTATTTAAATTGGGAAATAAGTTTAATGAAGATTAATATTAAAACAGTATATTTACTGATCTTTAAATGTTGTATTTATTAATTGCTTTATACAACGTATTAATCATTTACAGCTAAATGACTGTTATGAAGCTGCATTGTATGCAGTTGTTTATTTACTGCTATATAAATTGTGTTCAGTCATGAGGATTGTTAGATGTATCCCTTCTTAATTTTTTATTGCCTAAACTTTATATATGTTGTCTGAATATATTTATAAAATTAAACAAGCTGGAATTAATTACTGCAATTTTTTATACTATTGCTAATTATATAAATTAATTATACACAGCCAGTTTCTAACATTTCGGCCATCACTAATGGCATATACATTCTACTTTAAACTGTAAGTTTAATATAATTTACTGTTTGTTTATATAATTAATATTGGTTTAATAAAATTTATAAATTAATTTAAAATTTATTAGATATTTAATATTTTATATAAGTAAACATTAACTTTAATATGAACATGTAGTATCTTAATAAATAGGAATAATTATATCTAGTTTTAAATCATCACCCTTATTTTTTAAACTGTGCATTTGCTATTGTGCATAAGATACCAATATTGATATATCAGTTATTTTCACAAGTGAATTAATACTTATAAGGGGGGAATACTAAAATTAATTTTGTTATACCTTCTGGACGAATAAATTATATTCATATAAGAGATTGGAAGATCCCATTTATATTACAAAGATTATCCTAAACATATTTGATTTTATTGGGAGAATACAGTTGTGAATAAAATGCAATGGAGAACTACAATTAGTTGAGATGGTGATGTCTTTCAGAAATAAAAAATTGAAAAATGTTAAATGACTGCATCATAAGATATTGAACAAACCGAAGAATCAGTGTATGATATATGCGGATGTTTTCCTCTTTCACTGATTGCTAAACTCATCTTTAACTTTTTATCTTCTTTTTCTTCTAAATTTCAGGATGATCATACTACTTCTACTGAAGAATGTGTGAAATTTCCCGGCATATAATTATTATACAAATAAAGTTATAATTTAAACTAGTTGAGTTGAGACATTGAAATAATTTTATGATATTTGTTAGAAATTTTAGTTATGAGAAAAAAATGATTGCTTTGATTTTTGGTGTAATTATAATGTTATTGGGAGTTATAAAAATAATATTATGTCCCTGGTTCAACATTTTTGATTAGATTAATATTTTATCTATAAGTTTTATCTTAATCTCTGTAATGATAAAAATGAAATTATGTCCATAGTTAAACATTTTTGTTCAGATTAATATTTTATCTATAAGATTTCTTAATCTGTTTGAGATGCTTTTTTTTTTTTTTTATTATAAGTTGTTAGTTTAATTTAATAAAATAAGTAATAATATTGCACTGAGCAGTTTAGATCATTAATAATGAGAATATCAGATTCAAAAATTAAAGATTTTTGTATGGATATTCAGCCAAGTAGAATAGTAATAAATTAGTTTGATTGATTAATAGGGGAGTTGTTGTGTTCCAGTTTGTTAGTTTGGAACTTTACTGTTACTTGACTTTCTAAACCAGTGGTCTTCAACCACCGGGCCATGAACTGGTACCGGGCCGCAGAAGTTTTTTGCTGGTCCGCAGCTAGACTGGCAAGAAAGTTTCTAATAACAAAATAATACGATTTTAAACTTTTAATTAATATGAACAATTTTTATTTATTTTTTCATCGCATTTTTTCCCGATTAAAAAAAAACAGAACAAAAACAAAATCTAATCAATCATACATAAATTAATTTGTTTTTCTATTTATCACAGATGTTTATGGAGGGGGGGGGTATTATACAAACTCCGGTTGTCTTTTGATAGCCAATCACGGCTGCTTGCCAGCGTTGTTAAAACAATAAAATGTAACGTGACTTTTTTTGATCTCTTAAATTTTTTCTACTCTCTCTTTTAATTTCATTTTTAGTGGTTTTTTTTGGCTTTAAGTTTTATTTTGAAAATCAATTTTTATTACCTTTTTTTAAAAATAAAAACCAAAAAATAAGTTCTGTCTTTAACATTTACAATGTATTTCTCAATATATCTCCACCACCCCAAAATAAAGTAAGATCAAAACTTTTGACTTTTTCAAGCTTAGTTTTCTTCTTTTTTTTTTTTGTTTAAAAAAACGCCCACTTTTTTTTGGCCTATAAGGCAATATTTTTTGGGCTTTATTTGTATACTGCTAAAATACTAAAACTTTTATTTTTAAAACCAATTTCTGTTACCTTTTTTTAAAAATAAAAACAAACAGAAAATAACTTTGGTGTCTAATTTGTCTCAGTTGATGACAAAGTATTTTTCAACCCCCCCCCCCCAAAAAAAAAATAAGATCAAAACTTTTGACTTTTTCAACATTCAGGTGAATAACATTTTATTTTTGCATATTTTAACAATGAAATAATAAACGTAAAATGCAAGCACATTAATGAGAACGATTGTTATTGTATGTTTTCTGTAGCAGTATGACTGCGCAACTCGAGAAAGAGTGTTCAACATGTAAAGGTAAGCAACACCATTACTATACACATTAACTAATGTGCTGTTTTGGTCAGTTATAACAATTATGCTTATCTAAGGCTAAGCAGGTTACATCTTTTAAGAAAATTTATCTGTAAACTTCTGCCGGTCCATGAAATCTTATCCTTATTTTTACCGGGCCGCAGGGGTGAAAAGGTTGAAGACCACTGTTCTAAACAACTAAGTATATGACAAATGAATAAGTAGTGACAATATTATGTGATATATACAATATCTAGTAAGTTGAAAAATATATAACATTCAGGCAATTAATGTATTAGGCTATTTTCATATGGTCATTCCATACATATATATGAGTTAAGTAGTTGCGGTTGAGCAATAAAATTAAAATCCATACTTATTGTATAATATGTTATTATAGATACATATTTGTTTATTATCAAATATATATGATTCACCTAAATATTCTTTATGGATCATCGGTGAGTTGCTATGTGTGAGAAAATTCAGTGTGGAGATATGTAATACTAATGGTAGCACTATCAACCAAAGCAGTTATAACGATATCAGTGTGTGTGTGTGTAAACAATATATTAAGTCAACAGTAACTTTTATTACAAAACTGGCAAATCATGAACAAATTTTAAAAAGATTCTTAAATTTTTTTAGGAAGGTGAACCTGACGTACAAAAATGTAAATTATTTATTGGTGGATTAAGCTATGAAACTACAGAAGCATCTTTGAAAGATTATTTTCAAAGATTTGGTGATGTTGTGGATTGTTGTGTGATGCGGGATCCAAGCAGCAAACGCTCACGTGGCTTTGGATTTGTTACATACAAAGATCCAGCTATGGTTGATATAGTGCAGGCGAATTGGCCACATATTCTTGATGGAAGAGAGGTGGAACCTAAAAGAGCTGTTCCAAAGGAGGTAAATACATTTCAAAAATATATGAATATTTATTAGTATGTGTTTTGCTGGTATTTATATAGTAAATTTTTAGATAAAAAAAAAGTAGGTAAAAGTTTTCTTCTAACTTTTGATCTAAGCCAATCAAGATATGGTTTTTTGTATCATATTGCACATAATTTAAAATTGTGATAGTCATTTTATGATTTATATGCACATCCCCTAAAACACATATATTCATAAGGTTTCATAATATGGATAGTAGTAGAGTGCAAAGAATAAAGCCATTCAAAGTAAATCAAAAACTGAACATCTTAATATTACTTCTACATATTTATAATATCTGTTAAAATGAAAATACAGAAAAGGTAGTTTTTTAAATAATATTTAGCTTTATTACTGCCTAGTATGCTTTCAATATATTTTTACTATATCATATTCATGGTATATGAATATGATGATGTAGTAAAAATATATTGAAAGCATACTAGGCTGTAATAAAGCTAAATATTATTTTAAAAAACTATCTTTTCTGTGTGTAATTTCATTTTACCAGATATTATGTTGCCCCAGAAAAGAAGAAAATTAGTAACTATTAAATTACATATATATCATAAAGAGAATAACAGCTTCAATCTTGCAGCAACTGAAATTTTACATTTTAAAAAATAAAAATATGGAAATAATATTAATTTTCAATTTTAATTGATGTATTTTTGTTTTTCTATTGTTTGGGTACATAGCAAATGCTTGTTTATTTAATATACTCATTTCTTAGCAAATATTACAAAGGTTAATTAAAATATAAATGAAATAAAATTATATCAGTTTTAAGCATAGAGAAGCTAGCTAGCTAAAAATGGATTGATTTAAATTCAAAATTATGATCTTAAAAACAGAATCTTATTTGGTATGTTTAAAAAATATATTATTTTGCCAAAATGTAAACTGAAAAAAACAAAAAAAAAAAAATATTTTATAAATATCAAAATAAATCATAAAAAAATATTGTAATTTTTATTATGATATGATATCTAAAAACAATGCTTTTTTTTAAAATTGTGTTTTATCAAATAATATATTTTTTAAATATGCCAAACATAATTATTTTTTCACCATAAATTTATATATAATGATAAATAGTATTTAGAATAAGAAAGCTAATGATAGAACAGAATAAATTATTCTAGAACAATGCTTTTGTAATACAAACTTAATTTTAAATTTTGCATGTTTAGTTAATAATCTGTAATTCAATAAATATGCCAAACATAATTATTTTCTCACCATAAATTTATATGTAATGATAAATAGTACATGAATAATATTTAGAATAAGAAAGCTAATGATAGAACAGAATAAATTATTCTAGAACAATGCTTTTGTAATACAAACTTAATTTTAAACTTTGCATGTTTAGTTAATAATCTGTAATTCAATAATAGCGCTATAAACACATAAACACAATGCTTTTGATTAAGTGGATTTCATAAGAAATCTTAATTTGCATTTAAAAGTTCAAATTTTGATATTTTATATATCTAAAGTCTTGATCAGTTAATGAACCTTTTGAATTATTTCATAAAATATCAATTTCTAAAAAAAAAGGGTTGAATGAGGTAGTGGTAATTTTTTAAATTTTTTTAAAAAAAAACCCATTCTAGTCTTTTTTATATAAAAAAAAGTTTTTTTCTCCCAATTAACAAGTTATATGCAATGAGTATTATCTTTTTCAATAATCTTTTCTTGATAGAATACTATTTTGTTTATTTTAATTTGGCAAAATAATTTTTCATTTAGAATCCCAAATTTAATGATATATGTATATATTTTTGGTAATTTCTTATACCAAGTTCAAATTTGGCCTATTGAATATTGTTTTTATATCTTGAGTTGGAGCACTCAATTTACTTTTTATCTATTAGATGATATTCAAAATAGGATAAATTTAGCAATCATTGATTGATATTTTACTGTTTTTTTAAAAGTCTTTGTCATATTATTATTTGGTTACTTATTTCCTTCTTTTCTATTGATACTTTTGATCTAGTATTCTTTTATCTTTTTCATATAACATTCAATCCTTCAAAACTGATGACAGTTTTCTAAGAATTCTTTTTTGTACTTTCTATTTTTTCAATGATCAATTTTTGTGTATGTGTTTCTTTCAATAAATAAACAAACATATCTTAGTGCAAAGATGTATTGTTCATTTGAGGAATCAACTGCTGAAGATTGACAAGAGTTTAAGAGGCTTAAATGCTAGATCAAAGATGAAGAAAAGTGTATTTGATTTAAGGATTTTAGATTATATGTTAATGAAAATGAATGCAGAAAATAGAGTTTTTGGGGCCATATCTCCAAGAATGAGCAGGCACTATGGAAATGTTCAAAGTGTGACGAATGCTAAGATTCCAAATTCACTAAAAAATTACATGCTTTTTTAGATCTTGTTAATTTCTTTGAAATTTTTCTAAAAGGAAAAACTCAGACACCATTTTATGGTTTTCTAAAAAAAGAGGAATAAATAGATTTGAGGAAATGTCAAGAGGAAGCTTTTCACTTAACAATATCACTAATAACATTCAGAATTTTTTTAGTCCATTATAATGGAGAGTTAGAAATTATACTAACAACAGATGAATCTACATATGGAGTAGGTACAATAATCACCAATAAGATAATAGATTGTGAAAGAACAGTATATTTCACACACTATTCAAAGCTGAAAAGAACTGGTTATCTAAATAAGTAGGTCCTGAGCATAATATATGGGACAGGAAATTTCCCCAATAGCTGTGTGGTCTGAAATTGAACTAGTCATAGATACAATATTATTACTGATATTTTCTAGGGATGAATTTCAGATTATATAAGCCTAAGGATGTTGCATTGGTAAAACAAATTCTTTACATATTATGATGTAAGCTACTGGGGGAAAAAACCTTCCTGCTGATAACTTATCTCAGTTTTCAGATGCCAAATATCCAAGAGCCATGCCTGGAATCTACAAAGATAAATATTGTGTAACAGTAATGAAAATTAAATATTACAACAGTAAAATCACTGCAAAATGAACTCAGAAGGCTCTGAATTGTAAAAAACTAACAAATTGGATAAATGATTGATGGGCATCTAGCTATAGCAGTTATCTATTATTTGCCTTTTAGAATGAGGTGGAGTGATTAAGTAGTGATACTATGAGAAGAAAGACAAACGATTTTAGTGTTAGAAAGACACTAGGGAAAATCTCTAGTGGTTAAGTATAAACAAGAATATCAGAGTGAAAATTAAAAAATCCTGATATCTGTCAAAGAAAGGCAAAGTTACACATAGAGAAATATTATTTATGATTAAAGGCTATTATATACTGCAACAGCTGATTTGTACTCTTGACTGCTCAGGCTCTGAAGAAACTTTGAAGAAATTCAGGAAATCTTATGATGGCCAAACAATATTTATATAAGTGAATTATTAGGATAAACTAAAGGAATGATGGATGCCATATTTATTAACACCACCCTATCATCGTGTTCTGAAGCAAACAGCTTGACAGAAAAAGTTGCCCAGCAACTGATTGAAAAACAAAGTATAATGATGTACATGAAACCATATTCAGCCTTATATTACCAGTGTACAACACTTTCAGCGATGATTAGAAAACATTTATCAGAGTTGCTTATGGGAAGAAAACTATATATGAGACTTATTTCTATAATGATCCAAAAGGTAAAAAAGAATAGAAGTAAATTTAATAAACTATGGCTTAGAGATAGTCTGAGGAAAAGTAAGTGTAGGCAAGATTAAATTTGTAATAATTGAAGATGGAGAATGAAGGGGCTATCATAAATTCATTAGTCATCAATAACCAGATCTGATACAAAAAAAAAAAAGGACCAAAGGATAAAAAGAATAATTTTTTCTGAAGATATTGAAATTCCTGGTTTGTTAACAAGAGTGGGAGAAATTCATTCAAAAGAACCATTCAAAAATGAAAAACAGTAGAATCCGGAACAGACTCGGAAGTGTTAGAAGATAAAATATTTAGATGATTGTGTAACAGACAAGTGTTAACTTACCCTGTATTTTAAGAATGGAGTAAGATATTTGCTATATATATATATATATGTATAAAGACAAATTAAATAGTGCATTTCAGATGTACAAAAAAAATAATTGATCAAGATTTCAATCAAGAATAATTTAGAAAGTTAAAAAAAAAAAAAATTTTCCAAGTGATTTTATATGCACACAAATGATGAAAATTCATTTATGGAATAATTGTAGCAATCTTGACTGATGTTTTATTTATAGTAATAACTAGTAATTATTTATATTTAATTATAACTGTTTACCAAAGTCAATATATAATCTATATTTTGCCATTTGTTTGTTTATGTTAGAATTTTTAATCTTGGTTAAATCTTACTGAAGGTGCCAAAAAAACTTTAAGGAGCTGAAAAGTACAGGACATAACATATTTTTATGTAATTTTTGTAAGCCTGGGATTAATTAATTATGCTTACAGATTTTAAGTCTGTTAATGCTTAACATATGCATGTTATTGTTTCAGTTGTATTCAACTTGATTTAATCTGATTGACTTATTATTTGTATATCAATCTTTTGATTAAAGGTTATTTATTTAATAATCTGTGAATGTTGTATTGACAGTTAACTAGGAAAATTACATATTATTATGATGAATGAAACTTAATGAAAACATAACAAGCAGTTAATTTGATGAGTAGAGAATAGTTTGTAGATTAATCTACATTAGCATGCAATAGATTATATTTTTCTATCAAACCAGAAAAAATAGAAAGGAAAATCAACATTAATACATTATTTAAAATTGTTTTCTTTTTTAAGTTTGAATAGAATTAAATAAATAATTTTAAAACAATTAATTTTATTAATAAATTATAAAATATTTAAAAGTTTTATCTTATTTAAGTAAATAGTTATTTATAATGATGATGATTTGGTCAAGATATTTGATTGAATTGATGGAACAAGTCTATGGTATTGTTTGAAATTAGTTGGTTATCAACCAAAATATATTTGAATTATACAGTGTCTACATAATGGAATGGGAGTGTTATTACTATAGTGGAAAATCTCTGGCCTTTGAAATGAAATTTGGTAATAAATAGGATATGTACTTGCTCTAATTTTGTTTTCAATTTTTATGACTGGTTTTTAGAATTGTTTTGTAGGCGACCTAATCAAATGGATCGAGACACAATAAAGGTTTGATTGTGGAATTTTTAATTTCAATCAGTTAAAATCAAAAACCAGTTTATGGATTTATAAAATGCTGATGATTGTGCTATTTTTTCCAGTTCACAAGATGAAAAATGTTCTTAATATTTTAAATGCAGCTTATAAAGATCTCTGTTTATTAATTAATGTTTAGAAAACTTAAGTTCTTTATCAGCCATACTATTTAGCAATTTTCAGCGTGAATAGCTATCAGTTTGAAAATGTAAACTAGTTTAAATAGCTTGGTAATTTTGTAAGTAAAAGGGGTGGATTTAGATGTTGAGATCAAACTAGATTGCAATATGCTGTTGCTGCTTTTAATAAGTTAACGTGAGTATTTCATCATAGGGAAATAACTCCCGCCACTAAGCTAACTATATATAAAGCTATTATTTTATCTAATTTATTGCCTAGGTGTGAAACGTAGACACTAGTCAATATAAAGACTTTAGAAAAGTTTCATTTATGGACACTTCATAAAATTTTAAAATTACAATGGCAAGATTGTAAAACCAATCAAAATGTTCTTTAGCTTGCAGGATGTCTTCATTGAATTGGACATGTAAAACGAATGAACAATGGAAGATTTCTTAAAAGGGTGTTTTATGGTGAACTTGAACATGGGTTTCATAGAAGACCTCAAGATATTCTAAAGAAGTGCAATGTCGACTGTTTTTATTGCATAGGTACGACAGACAATGAATACATTGAAAAGCTACAATTAGACATCATGTTGAAATATTTCATAAAGAAAAGTTTTCTATTGAGGAAACTAAAAGTTAACATCTTAAAATAATGAATAAACAGAAAATTGGACTAGCATGTCTATATATGGACATATTAGTAGTTCACAGATTATTTTGTATAGTTGCTGCAAAATTCATTTTTAGAATAATTTTTTTTCTCTTTTTTGTTTTGGAATTGGTATGGCCATATTCTTTTTTGAATGGCAATTTATTATTATTATTATTAATAAATATATGTTAGTATGTTTAAACATTGAAAGTATTTTTAATGAGATAATCAATATATTTTTTGAGTTTATTTCTGATGTAATTAAACATATAAACAATCAAAAATTAATGTGGTAATTTGAACATGTTATCTAGCAACAGTATTTTAATTGTCTAGGCCTTTTTAGCTTATTTCCTAGTTTTAAATAAGGGAATAAATACTACTACTAATTACATATTGGATTATTTCCATCATTTTACACTAAATACTGAATGTCTTTAGAAAAATTTAAGGTTTCCAAATACTTTCAAATGTGCTACTACTAACAGTTGAATGTATTTGGAAAGTTTGAATAAAGCTTGAAATTTTCTGAAGACATTCAATATTTAATATTAGATGACGGAAATAGTTCAGTATATAATTACTTTTAAAATGTCATCATCACAAAACACTATATATTTAAAAATTATGATTAAAACTGAAATAGGCCCATGTGTAATTTGTAGTGAATCAGACAAATAGAATACTGCTGCTGGGTGGCATATATTGAGATTGCTGCTCCAATTTTTAATTGATTATGGGCTTAATTATATCATAATTGATCTCAAAAAAAATACTTAGAATAACTCATTAAAAATATTTTAAATGTTGACATTTAACAAAACATCACATGGTCACCATTACCTATGCATGCACTGATTGATACGACTGTAAGGAAAGTTTGCTACTGCTAATAATGTTTACAATTATAAGTCCATGAAAATCTTTTAATTATTATGTGTTTAAATTTATAAATATTAATGAAAATTTATATAACAATATTAATGAAGTAATAATCTGATGGACTTTCCAATGCTTACATTTATAACAAGTCTAAGGAAAGTGGAAATTCTTGATTTGTAAGATCCTACTGATGATAGTGTGCAGTGCTGAGAATTTTTTGTATATGTTCAATTTTATTATTGTGATTTGTTATAACATCTTTATTTTAATATGAAGCAGTAGAGTGTGTTTAATCAACATTTTTGTCAGACAGATTTTCAATAAACAACAAGTGCAGATTTTATATAGTTTTTATTATATGATCTTTGTTGCAGTAAAAAATTCAATCATTTCTACAGATATGTGCAATGATAAAATGGCAAAATTGAGAATTAAAAGTCCATTGATCATATTCTTAGCTACATCTGATATTGGAAATCATAGTTGCCTGAAAGATATATCTGACACTGAATTTTAAAAAAAATGTTTCAAATTAAAATAAATAAAATACTGCGTGTGAAAAAGGATCAAAAATTATTTAATTAATAATATCAATATGCATCTTTATACATACTAATTCATTCCTGATAGCTTTCAAGAAAATAATGATAAATAAAAATTAATTGTAAGCTTGCATCAGTATTACAATTGGATTAGTAAAATTTTGTGAGGAATGTTAAAAAATGATTCTTATATTTATTTGATTAATATAATTTTTGTTTCACATACAAAAAAAATTAATAAAAAAATATATAAACCTACTATTGATGATCCTCTACCTTCTATAAGAATTTTAAATTAAAAACAAACAAACAAAAACAATCCATTAAGCATCATATTTTTGATGCTTTTCTAAATATTAACTTTTGTCATTAAAAAGAATACAAGTTAAAATAGTAGATTAATCAATTTCAATTATTGTTTGTCAATAACATAAGTCTCTGTGCCATATGAATGTTATAATCAAGCACTATATCTCTTGCCCCAAAAGATTAATAGTCTTCACACAAATATTTGAGAAGTCAATTCTTATCAATACTTGTCTTCAGTCCATATTTATTTTTAAAGCAAATTGTATTATTATGAATTTAATTTATGAATATATATTTGTTACTATTGATATTAGATACATTATATAATTAAAATTATATAATAGTGCATAGATTATAATAAAAAAGTTACAAATAAATAAATATTATATTTTAATAAATATATATAATCACATTTAAAAAAAAAAAAAAGGAAAAAATTGTAGAATTGTATGTCAAAAAAACAACAACAAAAAAATTGTACATTTTAAATTATTTTACAAAGTAAAAGAAAATATGTCTAATTCACAAAAGCATTTAACATTATTTAAAATAATACTTTTATAAAATTAGGCTATTGTTAGACATATGCCAATGTTCTAATTAAAATTTCTATTTATAATTATAGACCACTTCTACCATAGATAATATAATAGATGATAAAAGCAGAAATCATAAATTAAAATTAATTATTCAATATGATTTTTAATGTATCACTTCTACAAACTGATAATTGGCCGATGTTTTAAGAATTTTACTCATAAAGTCATAAAAATACTAAAACTTTTATAAATAATTGGTTTGTCACTCAGATTACATGCCATTGTAGCATCAGAAATGGCTAAGAGTGTAATCCATGGGTTTTAAGTCCAAATCTGTCATAAGACAGCTCAGTGCAGAGAAGATATTATAGAACAAGTAATTATAGGACAAATAATTACTTTAATAAATACAGTATACTAAATTAAGCAAATAGTTTATACTTTGTGGCTAATTATGAATCAAAATATATAAAATGCGCTAACACGCACAAGCACACAAAGCTAAAAACAAATAAAGCAAATATATATTATTTTAATATCTATTTATTAAATGGCTAAGCGCTTTCAAGGTTCAAGCCTTCATAATCATAGCCGTATTACAAAATATAATAAATTGACTTGGAATGATGCAAATTTATGCAAATGAAATAATTATGCATTCCATTTCTTGGATATTTTGTAGCAAGAGTCTTTTCTATTGATGGCATCGCCATCTCTAGAAAAAAAATGGAATGCATAATTATTTCATTTGCATAAATTTGCATCACTCCAAGTCAATTTATTATATTTTGTAATACAGCTATGATTATGAGGGCTTGAACCTTGAAAGCACTTAGCCATTTAATGAATAGATATTAAAATAATATATATTTGCTTTATTTGTTTTTAGCTTTGTGTGCTTGTGCGTGTTAGCGCATTTTATATATTTTGAGTATACTAAATTGAATATTCATATGATTCATTATTGAATAGTTTATAACTTTTAACAATTTTGTTTTTGTATTCATCCATATGATTGAGTAAGGTTTCTGGTTATTAGATTTTTGATTTTGAAATGTGGGAGGATTTGTATTCCATGTTTCTGTATAGTAGTATCTAGAAACTTTTCCAGGAAGTTTTATCATCAGAGGTTCGTTAGATTTATTTATGAGAGAATTTTACCATGAGCTAATGTTTTCAGTACTAATTTGTCATGAAAAAATGTTAAAAGGTGTTTGCTGTTAAAGCATTTTAATAGAATTTTTGACCTTGATCACATCTTAGGCATATGAGTACATTTGTTTAGTTTCTTATTAGATTAATGTAAAATTATGTATATAACTATAAATGTTGCACATATATAAGCATATCATATTACTTAGAGTTTTGTTATAACATGCCTGCTAGGAAGTTGATTTAATAATAGGATTTATCATTAGAAAAATGGTTATGATTAGAAAAATGATTATGATTGTTTAAAGACAATTAGCAAAATATGAAAAATGTTTATAAGCTGCATTAATACATTGTACAGGCTTAAACCTGCATTTATATATGTAATATATGCAAGATTCGAACTCAGACTTTCACACGACCCACAACTCTCAGTGCCATCTCATATTGCTGACCCACCTGATCACACACATGTTGAAAAGATAAATAATCACCAATATAAGTATTTCATGCTAAACCAGCAATCATAAGTTGGTCTAGATTACTATCCTCACACATATATACAAGCTGGTTTAGCATGAAATACATATATTGGTGATTATTTATCTTTTCAACATGTGTGTGATCAGGTGGGTCAGCAATATAAGATGTCACTGAGAGTTGTGGGTTATGTGAAAGTCTGAGTTCGAATCCCGCATAAAGCTGCATTGTAATTATTAATAAATAGAACTTAAATATTTATTTCTAAAAAAAATTACAATTTTTAAAAAAAAACATTCTCTATTTCATGATATATTTTACAGCATATACTATTAAAACTATATCAAATATTTCAATTTAAAATCTATTTTATTTCTTTTAAAAAAAAGCATTCTTCACTATCATGATATATTTTATAGCATATTTAAAACTATATATAATAGAATTTGTTTAAGTCTATAATTAGTAAATGATTTATGTACTAATACCTGAAAGGAGGAAATTCATGTCATTCAAAATTGATTGAACAATGAGAAAAGAAGAAGGAAATGTAAATGTTTATTAAATTAATATATAAAACTTAACAAAATATTTTGAAGTATATGAATATAAATTTTATAAAGATTCATTTCTATCCTCATGAATTTGTGTATTAGCATAGCTTTTTTTTTTTTAAAGATAAATGTTCAATATTTGAATGAACCAATAGCTGTAATTTTTCGAGATATATTAAAATGTAGGTATATTTAAAATCTTTTGAAGGTTTCTTATATATTTTCAGGGGTAGTTCTATGATAATAATACTAAAAGTTTTTAAATGTAAATTGTTAAAGATAGAACATATTGACAAGTTTTTCTAAAGGTAGATGGTTTTCTCAACTATTATCATAGATTTAATTTTTCAAGAGAGAATTATATCATTCTTTATTCATTTATTTAAATACAGGTTAAAGTATATTTATACAAATGCAACTGTCATTCTTTTTTTACTAAATCCTAGTTGTGCTTTTATGTAGAAGAAAATTTTCATAACCTTATATATTTACATTTTCTTTTAATTTTAAACATAATACCAAATATGCTAATGATAATAACAATAAATTACATTTCAATAGTATATTAATTATATATAATAAAAATATTGACTCATATATTTTTCTATATACTAAGTTAACTTTTTCCCTTTTCCCCCTTTTTAATATATTTTTAAATTTGACTTTTTGTTTCTATATAATGTTGCAAGCTTTTTAACTCAATAGGTAAATTATAGAATAATCTATGATTATAATGATTTCTTGCTCTAGTTCCATACACAATTTTTTTAAACTATATATATATATGTTTTTTTTTAGACATCTTTCTAACTGTTTTATATAAAGTTTTTTACAAGTACTATAAAAAATTTTTTTCTCCTATAATTATATATTCAAGAAGTTGATTGAATAATAAAATATTATTTTTGTATCTATTTTTTTTTCTGATCTATTAGATCAATTAGTCTTTTTTTTTCTCAGTAATGTTAATCTATTAATATTAAAAAAACCTGGCAAAACTATAAAGTGTTATTCCATATCTCAATAAAGATTCACATAGAGATTTATATACTGTGTAATATGAAAAATATTTAAAGGAAAAATATCTTTGAGTTTGTAGAGTTTGTAAGAATATTTTATAATGATATTGGATGATAGGTTGCATAAAGGAGTTTGCTATTAATTGAAAGGCAGACCTTTGATCCTCTGAGATATTAAAGGAACTGAATAGGGCAAGTTTCTAATGTTCACTTCACACGTTCTTCTCATTGCAATTGTTATTACCATTTATATGGTAAATAAACATAAATGGGTTGTTCATCAGCATGTATCAACCAGCACAGAGTTTACTAGGTTTTTATTACTGAGTTTAAGATCAAGAAACATTATGGCTTTCTTCTCAGTTGCCTCATAATTGTTAACTGAAATATTGAGTTGATTTGAAGACAGGATGAATGTGAGTGAATGATTTTTTTTATTATAGATATTTACAATCATGACAGATGAAACTAAATTATGATTCTTATTCCTAGGAGGCTGTAAAGTTGCCAATCAAGACAGTGATTATCAGCCAAAGATAGAGAATGCTAAGATTTCTTTGATTGTGGACCGAGACTGCCATTCAGTAATGACCTTTTATTAAGTATCCATAATTGCAGATCACTTTTAAGCAAGGAAAGATTGCATGAAATGAAAAACTGTCTAAAATTAAAAGTTATTATTGGATTTTGTGAAGTTAGAAGAAAAGGTGAAGAGATAATTGTTTTAAAAAATGGACATGTACTTTACTAAAAAGGCACAAGAATTGGTATTGGAATTATAAGTGGAGTGACATTCATTATATCTAAAAAGTGGAAGTCACTATTGTGGAGATTGATAGTATATCAGGCTGAGTGGCTAAATTAATTATTCAAAATTAATGGACATAACAAAATGCAGATAATTTCATTTATGCCTCAACAAGTTCTCATTGCAATGAATAAATAAAGGATTTTTATATAGAAAATGTTTTGATCAGACCAAACTACTTATAAAAATTATCACAGGAGACTTTAACATTAGAATTGGTAAATAGTTTAAAGATGAAAGTGCTGTAGGTAAATTTGATTGTGATGACACAAATGAGAGACACAGAGTTGTGGAGTTCACGGAAAAAGAAAAATGATATATTATGAATTCTTTCTTTGAGAAAAATGCTAAATAGAAATGAATGAGGAAGCATTCAAATGAAAGTATATCAGAATTGGATTATATTTTGATTAACAGAAAATATGTATTTCAAGATTGTAATGTTTTTAATAGATTCAATACAGGAAGTGATTATTGATTAATGATATGTAAAATATTTGTTAATGCAAAATTAAAGACAAAAAACTGTTAAGAAAGTAAGTATTAACTATTGATATTCATAATTTTCAGAAATAATCCATTGAATCTACATTGGAACTTGCTAATCATTTTAAAATATTAATAGACTTTGAAATTGGTTCAAACTTAATTAAGATCACTAGAAAGATAACTGACTTTCTATTAAGAATAGCAATGAGGTTATATAGTTGATAAGATAACTGACACTATTAAAAACGGCAATGAAGATGGTTAATAACTGACACTCTGAAGATAATTGATACAAAAGAGTATTACTTTGCTAATAAATTTTTAACTGAATCAAGGTTGTATATGAAGTAAAGAGGAATATGAAAATATTTAAAAGTGTTCCTTTAAGAGGAATAGAATATCGAATTATAAAATAGTACAAAAACGAAATATAAGAAAATATAATTGTGAATTGATATGGAAAACTATAGAAGAAAAAGTTTCAGAAATATAAACAGCATTTTGAAAGTGGAAGAAAAATTATTTCAGTAGTTAGAAGAAAAGTTGGAGTTATTACTAAAAAGAGAGATGATGACATGAAATGTGTTGAAGAATTCTAGAAAGAATTGTATAATAATAAAGAACAAGGAAACAAATTAATCACCATAATTACATTGGATTATCAAGCATTTTAAATGAAGAGGCGAGATATACAATTAAATCTATGAAGATGGCAAAGCTCCAGGAAATGATAGCATTTACTTTTGATATCTTAAAAGAAATAAGTAAAAAATAGAAAACTTGTTGGCAAAACTATACCATATGGCTAAACATGCACCAGATGATTGGAAGAATGCAGTAGTAGTATTGATTTTTAAGAAAGCTGATAAAAAGATATATTATAAATTACAGACCTATCAGTCTTCTCTCTATACAAAATCTTTAACAAAATAATTACAACTCATCTACAGTGAACTTTGGATTCAAATTAACCAAAAGTATAAACTCATTCGAGTATTGACAGATTATAGAAAGTACCAATGATTATGAGTTGCCATTATGTTTTGGATTTATAGATTATTAACTATATCTGCAGCTTTGCTCATGTTAGTAGAATAAAATATAATGCAATATGTAGCTGTTTCCACAGATTCTATTTGTATATATCATTTAAATAAAATAATGACAAATGATTTACCAACAGCAATATTGCAAAAAAATTAACTTTTTACGATCAATTATACTACTAGTAATCAACTTTTAGTATTTTATTTTAAATATAGTTCTCATGTGATTAGTTAGTATTATTAATTATTAACCATACAATCTGATATATATATATATTGTACCCTTACCAAAATGAGAAAACTGAACAAAAGAATCTGGCTAACTAGGATTTAACTATAATGAACTGCAATTGGATTATATAAACAATGACTATTAAAATAATGTTGTTCTGACTAGCTCAAGATACATTATTAAGATACAATATCTAATAAAATAATATCTTTCAATAATTAAATACATTTAATAGTTTAAATTATAGTAAAATTTATATTTACAATAAATAATTAGGATTCTAACTAGAATACTCAATCCATTCATTTTACTATTAAATTTGATTTATGACTAGGTCAGTATTATAAATAAAATAAGGTCCGATTAAAATAACAAGTACAACTGTAAGGTACACTGGCTTAAACATTGAGGATATATCCTAAAAAATACATTCCCAATGCCATAAGAATATTACCCACCAAATCCACGTAGTCCTAAAATATGATTTATAAACTTATTACAGAAATAACAATAAATTACTTAATATTCCTTTAATAAAATAATAATTGGATATTTAACATTAACTAATAATTTCTTACTTATCATTTTTCAAAACAAAATTTACAATTCTCCAAAAATAATAATAAAAATCTCAGGTTCATTTTTAACAAACTAATAAAATGAATAAATTAATTAACACCCTGTAGTTAAATATGATGAGTGATTTTACATGATATCTATCTACTCTTAACAAAATAATAACAACAATAAGCAACTAAAATAACTTAATGATTCTCAACATTAAATTTATTTAATAATTAAAGTTTAGCAATAATACATAAATAATATAATAAGATTTTAGACAAGCATTGTACAATCTCTCTTTGTTTAATGTGGCATTTTTTAAATATATATATATAATGTATTTGAATATTGTAGCAATATCAAATATCTCATTGGTTTTGTATTAGTTTAAAAACAATTACCAATGATCATATCTTCTATGATAATAACAATAATAATATACTTTGTTAGTCAATCAAATATAATAGAAATAATATCTAAGTAATCTTTAGGGATCATGTGCCAAATAAGTAATATTTCAAATTATTAATTTCTGTAGATTATGCATGTAGAATGAAAAATCAAATAAACAACATGCAGATAAATCACAACTCAATTAGAATATAAGTTTCAAAACAGGTAACAAATTTATTTATAAATTAACAATATTATATTATTACAATAAATTCATAACATAATATATAAAAAAAAAAATTTACGAAAGTAAAATAAGAATTGACATTATTTAAGATTAAAAATATATATATTTACTGTAAATCTTACCAATAAATGACCAGAAATAAAACAGCCTTCACTCCGGCCATTTCAAATAAAATAAAAACTTATAACAGTAATGACAATATATTATCCTTATTCAGTAAAAATAATATTCTATTAATTTTGTGTTGTGAACAGTTACAATAAATTTCCCAATTTTTATGAAAACTTAATGTTACACATATACTATTATAAAATATATTTCGTATGATGTAATGCATCAATATAAGTTTATATTTAAAATACACTTATTAAAATTCAGCAAATAAAATAATTCAAAAAAAATTATTAAAGACTTTCTTGGCAGTTTAGTAAAGTATCATCCTGATATTTGATTAGAAAATTTAAATAAAAAATATGAATACCTCCCTCTATAAAAATTAACTATTTATGCAAAATACTTAAGAGATAATTTCATAAATTTTTGTAACTTAAATGGGTTAGAGTTATTTATAATAAAATTTAAAGAACTAGCCATAAATTATATTGCTTGACATTTGTATTTCTTTCGTTTATATATTCTTAAATTCATCATATCATCCAAAATCATTTTCACCATTCTCATTTCATTCCAATTTTAAAATATGCATTTGTTTGAGCTAAATGATCTCTACTACTTGTAGGAATATCCATCATTCCACTTTTATGTTTCATCTTGCCCTCTCACAAAATTATCAACTTCAAACGGTTTAGACATTATTTACCAACTTATAAAATTATTCTCTACGATTATTCCTGTGGTGATAGATAGCGATTAAAATGTAAATATGGAAAAATAACAAAAATGACTAAAACAATTAAGATAATATCATCATGGGTACAGTGCAAAATCATAATATTAGGTTCGTATTTATTCGGCACCTAAGATTCAAGTCATGGTCCTATTATAGAACTTATTGACGATAAGGAAATGCAACTGTCCATGGAAAATGATATATAACCCTATGTTATTGGTATATTTTAATAATTTTAAAGTATGAAAATGTAATTCACATACAGCAGTTTTCAATATATCCCTAACACCTAGGATTTTATATGAATATTACTCTTACCGATCACCATCCTATATCTTCCACACTGAATAATTCACTTAACATCATAAAATATACAAACTGGATTCTAAAATAATTTCCAAAACAACAATAATAACGATACAACAAAGATCTAAATTCATTTCAACATGTTTTTTTTTTGAAGTTTTCAAGCACAAATAATCTTGATAAAACATACATCAATACTATACATTTATTTATTAATTATATAATTTAGAGATCAATATTATGTCTTTCTCTGTATTTCAACAGATAACATTCATTAAAAATAACATAATAATGTAACAATGTTATATAATATACGCATATTCAAGCATTCTCATCAATTTTTTAAAAAAAATACACACAATGATAATTCTATCAACGGTTCATTTAATTGTTTAATATTAAATTCAAGCAATATGAAATACTAATTTAAAATACTAATTAAGATGTATCGTTTTTAAAAACAAATATTATCAAGCAAAATGTAATATAAATAATAAAAGAAATTACCAATGATCTCAACAATTATTAAGATCATTTACGGCGATCCGCTTCTTGCACCATACATTCAGAAAAATCAATTATGATTGTAATTTACTTTATTCAGAAAATTACTTTCTGATTACCCATTTTTTTTTATATTTAACATAGTAATAATAATAAATGTTAATCTATTTCAAGATTAAATTTAAAATATAATAACAGATTACTTTTAAAATAAAGTAAAAATTGTAAGTTACGAAAAGATTTTTTTTTCTCCTCCTGCTTATAAGCTGAATGCTTATCAGAAATCTTCGTCTGTTGCCTACTTACGGGTGGAAAGCTTTATCTTGGTGCCATTTGAAGAAATGTACAAGTAGTAATATAAAATCTAGTAAAATCCAAGAAGAATGAATATTAACCTTCCCAAAGAAATAAAATGTTTATTTCAGTCCTTTCTGAAAATTTTATCCAGACATGTAATATCTTCATAAAATAATAATTTAAAGATCCATTTTATGTGAAAATATTTGTTTTTCCTAAGTTTGTACTTTCCATTAATTTTGGCAATGTACATAGCTGGTATAATGTAATAAATGTAGTACAAATAATGTTTGCATCTCCATCAATCAAAAACATTAATGAAAACATATAAATTATTTATTAATATGTATATCAGCAGACATGTAGTTTATAAATTAAAATAAATCTTTCTTTCTTTAAAAGATTTACAATTTTTATCCTTTAAAATGTATCTTTTCATTAAATATTTTTCCAGATAAATGACAGCTATATTATTCAAAACATTAATTAATTGATATAATTTTAATCTTTTAAAGATGTATTATAAGTCATTTATCCAGATAAAATCATTTTAGAGTATATAGCTTATTTATTGATTTAATCAATAACAAGTTCTTTTATAAGCATAAAAGACATTCAAAAGTCATCTTCAATCTGTCTTTAAATATATCATTCTTAAAAATAAATTCATTTAGATGACTTTAAAGACAAATTAAATGTAACTCATTATCAATTATATAATAAACAATCATTCTATCATACCATAAAATAAAATATTTTAAATTCAGTTTTAAGCTTAGATGTAGAGTCTTAACTTTCTGTTGTTTCTTTCAAATTTAATATTACAATAATGATTTCTAATAAATATCTGATTTCTCTTAATTGATTTTAATAAATTAGTTTCATTGTAATATGATAAGGTTATTGCAAATAAATGTTCACTCATCCAGACATTCATAAAAATTTCAAATTTCTTACATAAAACTTTGATCTTGTAGTATATTTCTTGGCATTTGGTGTTCATTGTCCAAATATTTAAGTAACTACTATCGAGTTCCATAGAATTATTGTGGTTGTAAGCTAAATTTCAAGAAGAAAAATCTGGTAGAGAAATTTGGTGATTTAGGAACCATTATTTAAATAGTTATTCCAACTATATTTTTTAAACACTTTTAAATAAAAATAATAATAATTTAAAAGAAATTGCTACTGTTATGATATAAAAAAATAATAGTTATAAATTTTAAACTAAATTTGTCTTAATCTGAATTTGAATCACAATCTGAAAATTATTGAATCTGTCTAGACTGGCTTCAATCTCTTTTTATACTGGTCTTAATCCAATGATTTCATTGCTCAATACTGCATGTAAAAATTTACTAATTTATATAACTATCAATATCATTTTTTTTTAAATTAAGTTTTAAAATTATGAGTCATCAATATTAAATATCAGATTATTCAATATTGTAAATATTAAATATTTTTATTTAAAAAATTAAATATCCTTATTAAAACAATTTTTAATATTTTAAATAACCTGAAATGATTTAAAATAAAATATTACACTTAAATAAAATAATAATAATTTTCATTATTACTTTGCTAATATTATCTTTAGATTTAATATTTGTTGCACTTTATTATGTATCAAATTTTTGTTAACAAGTTGAAATTAAAGTTTTCTTTCCCTAACTTTTGAAAGCTCACATATTCACACAATCACCTCTAATCATGTAATACTTTCAGCACATTCTAAACTAGTATTAAATTAATTATCATTTAAACAATATTTTAAACAAAATAATTACTTTAAACCATCTAATATAAAATATTTATTGCTATAACTAAGCTATTCTACCATTATAGTATCTTTTAAATATAATAAATCAAAAATTAATACTATTTTTTAGAATTTATTGTATTATTTTATTATTTAATTCATCTCAGAATGAGTTCAATCTATCTAATATATCTTTATAGACTCTTATCTACTGAGTTTGAACACCTACTACCTATAATGTCAAAATTATATGCTAGAAAATTTAAACTTTTTTTAATATAGCTACTTATCCAACCCTATCTAACTATCTGCACCAAATGTAAAGAGTGCAATATATATAATACATCTATGACATCTCAAAACATGTAACAAAGTTGATTAATTGCAAATAATAATCACTTGTAAATAATCCTTTTATGTAATTTGCTTCTGGCATGCTATTTCGAAGTTTCAATATATTTAAATATGCATTTTTTTTCAAGTTTTATTATTATTAAATTTATTCTATTGATCAGAATCATACATTTTTAATTTGAATAATTGCATATCATATTCATTTATATGTACTTAGCAAAAATACTGTAAATTTATGAAATAGTTGTTTTTCTTCATGCATTGACATAAGTTCCTAACTATTTATTTTCATGTTTGTGCATGGTTTGATTAATAAACTTAATTAACAAATATTATTGCCAATAACAGCAATCGTAATATGTGTCCAAGTAAAATGTGACTGGTTATTCTTTATAAGCTTCCTGAAATGCCATTTCTGAATCAGTAAATGTTTTTTTTTTTTTGTAATAACATACTTTAGCTATTTACTACAAAAATTGTAAGATATTAAAAGATAAATATATAATTTAAGGATTCTTTAAAATATTGTATTGGCTAATTTTTTAATATTTTTTAAAGTATATAATCTATGATCTAAAGGAAATAAAGTATATAATTTATAAAGCATTAATAAAAGATTGATAATTTATTACACACACTGCTATATTTTTAAAAGTAAATATTTTTAATATTGTTTCAAGTAAATTATAAAGCATTAGAAAAGTCAGCAATGCAAGGTTACCATTCATGATTATTTTTATTGATATATTGCTTAAATTGGGCTAAGTACTCTAAAGAAAAATCCATAGCCTCTATATGTATATGAAGAATTGATAGTTAATATATAAATTAAAAAAATAGAGAAAATATATATTTATTTAATATTCTAGAAAAATGACTTTTATTTATTGTAAGTTGACATTTTTTATTAGATAAATAATGGGAGCTGCTGCATTTATTTTTTATTTTTTATATTTGGCCTATCTTTTTATTATATCTTTATTAGCATTTTAGATATTTAATGGAGCTTAATATCTTTAAAATTAGACAAATACTCTTGCTATTTAAAATTTTTTTTCCATATATCTTAATTAAATATATGTAAAATTAACTTTATCGCATGAGAATATACTTAAAGAGAAATGATAAAAGTTTATCAAATTCAGTAGTAATTCTGACACTCCTAAAAGTTTATCAGTTCCATATTAAAAATTTATCAAATTCAGTAATATTTCTTTTGCTGTACTCATGTGATGTTAAATTTTAGTTTAACACATTAATTTAAACTAAAATTCTAAAAGTTTATTGTCATTAAATACATGGTACAAATGCAATTTAATTAATTTAAAATATATTTACAAAATCAAATTTTGCTTTACTTTACCAAAAACTATACTTTTTGTTTAAAAAATTTTCCAGTTCCATAATCTTTTAATCATTGCTTCTTTTTTTTTTTATGATGTCATTCAAAAATAGAATATATATTTTCTACACATTTTTATATTAAATAATTAAATATAAGTATAGTATTTATATTTTAAGCTAGATGTAATTAGAAAGGATTTGAACCTAGACTTTCAAGCTCTCTTTTGTCATTCATTCCATCTTATACAACTCATATACATGACCACATACATGTAAAAAAGATAAATGATCTCCATTATTTGTATTTTATGCTGAAACAGCACTCATCACTTGGTCTGGATCATCATCTTTCACACACATATGTAATCAGTGTTCAGTTTATATTAAATTAGCAAATCTTCAAACTTTAATGAACAGGCTTCAATCATCGTCACTCTCCGAATTTTCAGCCATCCATATGACTGAAAATCTGATGATGGCTTGTTCAAAGTCCTTGTTTGCCAATTTTTGTTATGTCTTACCCATGTTGACCATAAATCAATCTGACCCCTCATATACACAGGAGAAATAGGCAGAATATAAGCTGAATATGTAATAATTAAATACATGTATTTATATTTTAAGCTAGATATAATTAGAGGGGATTTGAACCCAGACTTTTAAGCTCTCTTTAGTCATCCATTTCCATCATATACAACTGATACACATGACCACATATATTCGAAAAGGATAAATGATTTTCAATATGTGTATTTCATGTTGAACCAGCATTCATCAATTAGTACGGATCATCATCTCTCACACGCACACATTTATATAATCAGTGCTGGTTCAGTGATGATTGGAGATCTTTTTTTTTTCATGTATATGATCATGTGTGTCGGTTGTATAAGATGGAAGGGTTGACTAAAGGGAACTTAAAGGTCTGGGTTCAAATCCCCTCTAATTACATTTAGCTTAAAATATAAATACATGTATTTAATTATTACATAATCAGCCTGTATTTTGCCCATTCCTCTTCTGTGCATTTCAATGGGCTTAAGGTTTTACATATGAGGGGTCAGATTGATTTATGGTTAACATGGGTATGACATAACAAAAATTGGCAAACAAAGGGCTTTGAACAAGCCATCATCAGATTTTCAAATGATATGGATGACTGAAGAGTTGGAGATTGGAGAAGAATGAAGACTGTCCATTAAAGTTTGAAGAGTTGCTATCTTAATATAAACCAAATATATGTGTGAGAGATGATCCGGACCAACTGATAAGTGCTGGTTTAGCATGAAATATGTATATTGGAGATCATTTATGTTTTTAACGTATATGTGGTCAGGTGTATTGGTTGTATACAATAGAGTGGATGACTAAAGGGAGTTTGAAAGTATGGATTCAAATTCTCTCTAATTACATTTTTATATGCTTGTAAAATTCTATACAGTAAAAGAAAGAAAATCATGCATGATTTTTCAAGATTGGTGCAATATTTGTTGAGTTATAAAATCACAAACTTTCACATTTATATAGTAATATATGAAAGTGTGTTTGATTTTATAAGTATTTCGTAGTTATTAAAATCTTGAATCATTAATATATAGACCTATTATACTGTTATATTCTGAAGAATATTTATCAAAATGCAACAACAGTGATTATATTATATGATGATATCAAGAAGATTAATATTGAGAAGAATAAACAAGAGTGATTTCATATAGCTCCACAACTTTTTACAACATTTTTACACAAAAGTATTTTGTTGGTTAAAATAGGAAATATAGAGAAATAAAAATGCATGAAAATTATTTAAATCATTTAGATTTTGCAAATGATGGGAGTGTGTGTGAAAATAATGTTTCAGTGCTTTAAGAAATGTGCAATAATTATCAAATAAAAGTAAGAAAGTAGGATCAAAAATAAATATTAAAAAGTCTAAAGTTATCTTCAGTAGCTTTTATCAGAAAAATAACTTAAAAACTGATAATCATAAATTAGAAAATCTTTAATAACTATAAATATTTTTGATCAGTTTGTTAATACAAATGGAAACTATGGGTGAAAATAGTCATATAATTAAACTGGAATGGAATATCTTTGATAGAAATAACTTACTATTAAAAGGATAAACTGCTGTTTTGAAGAGAAATGTTTTTTAATAGATATTTTTTATCAATTCATATTGATGGATCTGATTATTCAACAAAGTATGGAAAGGTGAATATTAAGAGCAATAAGAAGAGAATGCAAAATTTATGGTGAGAGAACAAACAAATTTCACTGACATTATTGAAAAACTTAAGACTGAAATAGAAGTGAACTGGATATATTTTTAACAGTGATGATAATGTATGAGCAGTTGAACTCTTATTGTAAGATATATGGATGAAATAAGGAAATTTATTCATATGATACGAAGATGAGAAGCTATGGATTGGCAAAACTATATTAAATTCAAGAGTCCTTCAACTTGCACTGGATTGACAATGATTGAAAATGATATTGATGATAACACACATATATAAATAATACTTTATTGAATCATTTGTAATTTTAAAAATTCAATTGCTAAAACGTTATAATAGTGTCTATAATTATAATCTTTACAATTTTTTATTTAAAAAAGTTACATTCAACTTAATAAATTATTTTTATTTTGAGTTGCACAATGTATTAAATAATGTATTTTTAAAATAAAAACAAATAGCTTATTCATCTTTAGTGATCTAACCCATCAATTAATTAGTGGCTTCTGATGCTTCCATATTAGAATTAAAAAAAACGAATTAATTTCAGCAAAGACACTCATAACTTTATATACTAATGATATATATTTCTGATCTACATTAGTTTTTTAGGCTGAATCCTTTGAAAATTAATTTTTTGACATTAACTATCAAATAAAAACAAAACAAAACAATCTCACCATGAGTTTCTGTTTTTTAACTTCTATTTGTGCTACATTTTTTTAAATTTTCATTCCATTCAAGTCAACCATTTTCTTTATTTTGATCTGACAAATCAAGTATCACATAAAATATCTAATTAAAATTAATTTGTTTTCTCATTCATTTTATATTTCTCTTACCAAGTCCATGATTGAGTAAAATTTGAAATATTTTTTAGATTCCAAAAATTAGTTTTTTATGATAAATAGCTCATAGTGAACCCAGTTAGCTTCCACGTTGATCTGGTAAAATGGTAACTAGCTATTTTTGTTAAAACAAGAAAAGAAAATCTGAAATCATTACTATCTGGTAGCTCAAACATAATAAATCTTTTTTATTTCTTTAAAGAGAGAGTATTAGAATTTTTTTTTCTTTGGGCTATTTGAAAAGATTATTTTTTATGTATATTTCTTAGAAAGTAGATGTTCTATAACCTTTTAATGCTTCATTATGGATTAAAAGTTTTAAATTTGCCATTAATTAATAATCTAATTTTTTTTTATTTACAATATCAACAAATGTTTTACTTTTGTACTTAATTAGTAAATAATAGTTTCATTATTTTGTAAATGTAAATAAAAAATTAAATGTTAAATTAATTTCATTTTAATATAATCATAAAGTCTTATTTTTTATTAATTTGGTTTAAAAATCAATGATATTAACAGTTTTTTACGCTACATCCAGAGTTTCCAAAATGGTCAATATTGACTTCCTGGGACTGATAGTTTCAATAAAACAAATTTGGGGGTCATCAACAGCAAAAATAGACTCCCTTACTACTACTATTTTTTTGTTACTTCAAAATATCTATGATTCTAATAAATACCTAATTAAGAAGTAAATTAATTAAAAAAAAACACTTTTTTGATAAAAACACATTTTGTCTATGCATTGCCTTATCAAACATATCGAAGCAAGTGTGGACGTGAAAAACCATTGCATGTCCACACTTGCTTGTGGTGGATGAGATGATATTCGATATTAGTAGAATCTATCGGTCTTATATGGTCATGCTTTTATAAAACACTATAAATTGGTGCATTTGATGTGACGTATTTATTTGTGATTTGAATTTTGAATATAATTATATATGGAAGAGCAATAATACAAAAAAGAAAATCAGAGGACACAGTTTATTTATTTGAGTTTGAACAAAAATCTTCTGTTTCAAGTAAGTGCATACTTTATTGTTTTTTTTTTTTTTTATCACAGTGGCTGTTGAAATTGTTTATTAATAAAAGTTTTTATTTCTTATGATAATAATATGACTGAATGAAAAAAGAAAGGCAGGCAGTACATTCTTAGACTATTTGAAGCTAGGATTTGTCCTATCATTATCAAACAAACATTTACCAATGTGCCTCATATATGCGAAAAAGTCTTCAGCAACGATGCTATGAAACTATCAAAATTAGCTGATCACTTGAACAGAATTCACCTTGATAAAAAAGAAAAAGATTTGTTATACTTTCAATCACTTTAAGATAAAATTCTAATATGTTTATTTCATCATCGAAGCAAAATGATGGATTAAAGGCATTGTACAATATATCCCTACTCATCGTGAAGTCTGATGAGCCGCATACCACAAGATGTTATAAAAATGATTCCTTTGAGCAATAACACAATTCAAAGACATTAATGAAATGAGTTGCGATGTGGAAATTTTTTTTGTGTAATCATTTGCAAAAAAAACCCAATTTTTTCCTTCACTTGGACATGTCAACATTATCCGGTAATGAAGCGTTGTTGCTGGTGTATGTTTGCTTTATTCAAGATCAGGAAGTGCATGAAGAGCTGCTTTTGCTAGAACTTTAGAAATTGAGACCAGGGGCAAATTGATTTTTAATTTAATGGGGCTATATTTTAGAGAAAAAATGTATCTGTTGCGACAGATGGAACACCAGCTGTAGTTTGTTGTTATCACAGTTTCATAAGTTACATGAAACAATATGTACCTGAAGTGCTTGTAGTTCACTGCATAATCTATAGGCAACATTTAGTAGCCAAGACCTTAGTAGAAAATTGCATCAATCGCTTCAGTTTGTTATATAAGAGCTGTGAACAAAATTCAGAGTAATGCTTTGCTGATCGCTCGATTATACGAGGAAAGCGATGAAGATTTCTATCAATTGTTCTCCATACCAAAGTCCATTGGCTTTCAAAAAGTTTACATTTGGTGAGATTTTTTGCACTTTTTAAACTTGTTTTAGAGTTTTTGGAAGATGAGGATTCCAGTTTGAAAAAAATTTACTCAAGAGTAACTGACTTATTTGGCAAATTTAATGATGTTGATTTACTACTGCAAGGAGACAATTTGAATCTCATCAAAGCAAAATCGATCATATCAGCTTTTGTTGCCAGATTAATATTTTTTAAGCAAAATATTGCAAGATCTGAGCTTTCCCATAGGCACAATCCAAGAAGGAAACATCTGCTGCATGTCAACCACTTGAGGCTCTTCACTTAGATTTCACAACTAAGTTCTAAGATATTCTATCATTGGAAATACTGGGCTGAATAATAACCCATACACTACTAGTGCAGAACCAAATATAATTTTACAAGATGAGCTGATAACCATCAGCACAAATGAGAATTTCAAGATACAATTCAAATAGGGTTATCAAAAGTTTGGGCTGCAACGATATTTCATTTCTGTACCCAGCTCTATGGACTGTTGTATAAAAGTATTTGCTGGCATTTTCATCATTGTATCTGGTAGAGAGAGGCTTCAATGTAGTTTTAAATAAACAGTCATCGATTGCACATCATTAAATATGGAGATTTGAGAATGCAACTCACTAATTTAAAACCGGACATAGATAAATTATTGACAGATTGCCAGGTGCATCCATCTCATTAAATTCAGTTTTCCATGCTAATTTATTTGGTATATTTTATAATTGATTAATATCTTTCGTTGCAATTTTGTTGATGTTTAATTCTGTCTGAATATGTTGATTTCTTCACTTCATTTTTATGTTTAATAAAGTGATTTCAATATTTGTACTTATTTTGAATTTACATATTTATTTCATAAATGTCAAAAATTAAAAAAAAACTGCTTGTATTTTTTTGCTTTAATTTTCATTAGTGCAGGTTTTAATACAAAATAATATCATATTGTAGTCCTTTTATTATTTTCAATCATTAATTACAAGTGATTAAAATAATATCTAGTGAAATATTTAATATCGAGTACTGTACAAATTTATTAATTTGAATAAGTAACTAGGGTGTCAATAGTTGTTGGTAAAGGGTCTGTGGCTGAAAAAGGTTGGGAATTCTTGCACTTCAGCACACAATCTTCTGTTTTTTTTGATCAGTGAGTCTTGGAATAAGAGATTTTTTATTTTATCTTATTAAATAGCATGGGCAAATCACAAACTTTTATTTGTAAAATAGATCTAAAAAATGTTAGTTTTTTCAACTTTTTACAAAATAATGCATAAAATAGACTTTTCATATATCAATACTTTTAGGAAATTAATAATATGATTATTATCTTTTCCATTGCCATAACATTTAATTTTGGAAATATTTAATTTAAAAATAATGAGACTAAGAAGAGAATGAATATATATAGAGGATACTATACACCTGGGTCTCGTTTTACACGGATTTATTTAACGCGATTTTGAAGTTATGCGATTCATGTTTCTTCGGAAGTCAAACTCCGATAATGCGCTATTAATGTAAATAATAAATTTCGCGCACTTACGTCATATTGAAAGTAATAGCATATTATTGGAATTTGACTTTCATCTTAGTAATTTCAATATTTTCAGTGCTTTATAATAGTAAGATTTTATGCAATAATGAAATTAAAATCATGATTTCCACATTTTATGTATACCCACATTAAATTTTACAAGATTATAATGTAAATTTGTTCAAACATTGTGCGTGTTAATTTTGCATTTTAAATCACATTCTGTTTTTGCTTTTTAAAAAAGAACGTAATCAATTATTAATCATTTAGTGTCCGCAAGTTTATTTTTAATTATTTTCTTATTAATGACACTAATCACAAACGTGCTCTTAAATTCCAACGAGAGCTAAATGGTTGTATGTCTGGATATCGCGAGCTTCATAAACAATTAATAAAATCATCATCTCAAAGATTAATTACTAATTACATTGTCACCAGAAAACCATTAACACAACATGAGAGTGAAGTTGGCGCTAGTTGTATTTTCTCTTGCAAAAAATCTGATTTTTTACCAGTTTGCAAACGAATCTGTTTATCGGCAAGTAGCGATAATAATTAAAATGTGTATAAAAAAATGTCAATTACTGTACTGTAAATTATGCATAAAAATATATTGTTTTGAATAAAATTAAATATTATAGTTAAAAACGTTTGTCTTGTATCAATTTTTTTCAAATTTGAAATTTTTTATTAGTCATATTTTATTTCCTTATTTATCTTTGCGTGAATTTTAAAGTAATTTTACGTTTGTGCTTTGCTTTTATGCGATTTTTGAAAAATCACAGTCCATATCCCCCATTTTTCAAAGTAAGTTACGTCTATTTTTGTGCAATTTCTTTTGCGCGTGTTTTCTGAGGAATCTATCTATCGTGTAAAACGAGACCCAGGTGTAATATAAATAGTTCATAATCAAAAATAAAATAAATATTTGAGCAAAGTGAAATATTTTATTTAGTGCTTTTTATATATGTCAATAATAATAATAAGTCACTTTTTTTAAATGCTTTTTTATATTAATAACATAAATTATTTTCATTTTGAGTTTACTCTTAAAAAACATGCTTGTTTATTGTGTTTGGAGATAATGAATTTTTTAAATTTTTATTCTGAAATTGATGTACAATAGTCAGATGAGATTTACACAACACATTTTACAATATTATTAAAAATGCTTAAATATATAAAAAATATTTTATTGCTTGTCACAGATATTATTACCATGAAATTAACAATTAATTTGAATGTTTAATATATAACATCATCTAATATATTGTATTCAGCAGTATTTATGTTCATTCTATTTTTTTTTTATCATTAATTTTACTAATTAGTCACTAAATTGTCATGTAGTTTTTAATTATTATTTTTTTATATATGAATATTAACTTTATAAGCCATTTTAAGAATTTTTTAATTTCAAAATAAATTTTTAGAGATGATACTGAAATTCACTTTTAAAAATATTGCATAAAAGACAACAACTAATTGTTAAGATGATTGTATTTTACTGAAGATTTGTGATAATGGTGTTCTAGTTGTATTTTTATATTGGATTATTTCCATCATCTAATATGTGTATTGAATGTCTTTAGAAAAATTTAACTTTATTTAAATATTTCAAATACATTCAGCTGTTAGTAATAGCACATCAAACAAGTTAGTATATGCTCGCTTTGAGAGGTATTATTCTCCTCTCTTCTTCAAGTGTTGCTGGCCTTACCAGTGACAGTATTAGCATGGGATTCGAACCTGGACCCTTAGATTCTTGAGTATTGAATTTTAAGATAATGCTCTAACCAACTGAGCCATCCTGCTAAAGGCAACAGTCTGTAGAAATTTCATATACTTATCTATGAGGTTTCTTCTGATTTCTCCACCTTTTCCTAAGAGCAAAGTTGATTAATAGTTTCCATACATTATGTATAGTCACACTAGGTTGGCTTATGGGATTTTTTGCCATTGTCATGTGAACAGCTTCTTTAAATTTTCTTCTTTGTATCTTTTCTTCTCCAATATTTTTGTATTTTCCCAATTGAACATATGTTTATTGGCACATATCTGATACCTTAGACACATCTGTTTTCTCTCTTCTAATCATCAGTTTGTATTCTTGCAAGTGCTTTTCAATGGGACAATTGGACTTACCGATATATGTTCATCCACATTCACACGGTATTTCATAGATGCAGTTTTTTCTTTTCAGCATTTCAAGTTTAGGCTTTGGTGGTGTTAGAATTCCTTGTAGGGTGGTATGGCTCTGGAAAGCTGTTCTGATGTTATACTGATTGCAGATTTTCATTAATTTGTCTGCTATTTACTACAGTACCAATAATTGTCTTTTCTCTTGATGGTTCTTTTTGTTGTTTATTTAACGTTTTCTTAATAACAACTAATGGGTAATCATTTTTCATAAGAGTTTGTTCTATATAGATCTTTTCTTTTTCCAAATCGCTGGTTTCTGAACAAACTTCTTTTGCTGTAATCCATAGTGATAGTATTACTCCATGTTTTGTGTTTCTGGTGTGATTGGATGTGTAGTCTAGGTATTTTCCTGTATGGGTAGGTTTTCGGTAAACTGTAGTTTTGATTTTTGCCATGAGGGGATCTTGTCACAAGAACATCTAAGAATGCCAATTTTTGTTCATGTTCTCATTGTATTGTGAATTTAATTAAAGGGGATATATTATTGATGTGTTTCCAGAAAGTTTGTAGCAGTGCTTCACCGTGTGGCCATACAACAAATGCATCATCCACATAGCGAAGCCAAACATTAGGTGGATATGGAGTAGTTTTTATGGCTATGGTTTCAAGTTCTTCCATGTAAATATTCCTAATCAGGGGAGACAATGGTGAGCCCATAGCCATTCCTTGATTTTGTTGGAAGAATTCTGTGTTATATTGAAAGTAGGTTGTTTTTATGCAGAATGTTAATAGTTCCACTATATTATCGACAGGAAGAGCTGTTTTGGTTTATAAACTATTATCACCATTTAATCTTTTCCTTACCATAGACAATGCTTCTTCACATCATACATTCATGAATAAACTAAACTTTCCACATCAAAGCTTACCAGTAAGTCAGTTCTTTAATTTTTCATGTTCTTGATTAATTCTACAAAATTTTTTAGCATTCCTGGCAAAATACTGGGTCTTGTATGCCAAAGGACTTAGAACTTTGTCAGGGATTCTAGACACTGTAGAATTAATCAAGAACATGAAAATTGAAAGAACTGACTTACTGGTAAGCTTTGATTGGAAAGTTTATTTATGAATGTACCATGTGAAGAAGCATTGTCTATTGTAAGGAAAAGATTAAATGGTGATAATAGTTTACAAACCAGAACAGCTTTTTCTGTTGGTAGTATAATGGAACTATTAACATTCTGCATAAAAATAACCTACTTTCAATATAACGCAGAATTCTTCCAACAAAATCAGGCTCACCATTGTCTCCCCTGATTAGCAATATTTACATGGAAGAATTTGAAACCTTAGCCATAAAAACTTCTCCATATCCACCTAAAGTTTGACTTCGCTATGTGAATGATACATTTGTTGTATGGCCACATGGTGAAGCACTGCTACAAACTTTCTGTAAACACATCAATAATATATTCCCTTCAATTAAATTCGCAATAGAAACAGAACAAGAACAAAAATTGGCATTCTTAGATGTTCTTATGACAAGACTCCCTCATGGCAAAATCAAAACTACAGTTTACCAAAAGCCTACATATACAGGAAAATACCCAGACTATACATCCAATCACACCAGAAACACAAAACATGGAATTATACTATCATTATGGAACAGAGCAAAAAAAGTTTGTTCAGAAACCAGCTATTTGGAAAAAGAAAAGATCTATATTATAATGATCGAAATGAAAGTGAAGATCGAATCTAACCGCAAACTACGATATCTGCTCTACGGGGCACCATCTAGGCATTTAAACCTAGAAAAATTTATAGAGTAGGCAGATACGCGCTGTTAAGATTCCACTTTATTTAAATATTCAGATCGTTAGCCCAAGTCACTAGCTCAGTGGAGACGCAGAGATAATAAAATATAAATTTTATATCTTAAATATAAAAGAATAAAAGCCACTGCCAGAAATTAACACATAAAAATATTTATTTACGCACATATAAAATAACATTTAAATTTTGAGGAATAAATTCACCATTTTAGATTTTTCTATTAATCTTTAGTTTTACATTTAAGTAAATTACAACCATGAGTTTAATATTTATTTAGTGAGTCGAAGATGAATAGACTACATAGATCTGCATTTGAAAAGAAAATATTCTTCCCTGATTTAACCTTAGGCAACAAATTTCGCAATCAAACCGGCGCCAATCCATCTGATACATTTATGTATTCAATGTAGCATGAAAATATGACAACACAAAATACTATACTGTCAGGAATGTACATCTGATCAGTAAGTAGAATTAGAGAAGACATTGACTCTCCACCAACAGGAATGTTACATCTGTTGGCGAGTAGAACAATAAACATAAAACTCCATAGGAATGGACTGCGGTCCTTTGCCATCTTACAAACCCATCCATAGGCAAACAGAAGGTGTGTGGCATTTATATATAATCCTGCCCGTAGCGGATCTCATACTACATCTACAATTACACAAATATATCCAATCCATTGAACCAATTCAACTACGAAATCAACAACCTAAGATTACCCTCCCTTAATATAACTTTACAAAACTATATAGCCATTCACGCCCGACTTATATTTAACATTTAAATACGTTCGCACAGATTATTTTTATACAATTTGTTTTATAATGTCGAGTATAGATTGGCTGCACAGATTCCACGGTCAAAAACATTCCAAATTAAACACAACCGATCAAAATACAAAGTCAATTGATAACGTCAATTGCTGAGGGAATACAGGAGACCCTTTGGTGTTCATCATAAGACACCACAGTGACATTGTTGACTTATATGTTCTAATCGACTGTGAAAAACCAGAACATAATCAACTGCTAACGAATCTATGCAACGTCTATACCCAACTTAAATGTAATGCATTTAATAATTTCTACAATAAATATTATTACAAATAAAAATAATAAAAATGGAAATGATTTTAGCAAAACTTAACTATATAAATTTAAACAATCAATTATTAATTTGAAAATCAAATAAGAGTTCATTTTAAAATTTAAATTAGCTGAATCTTTAAAAAAAACAATGACGAAAGTTCTTAATTACTTTTTTTTGTTGTTGTTAATTTGTAAAGTTCATAGCTCACGGTAGAAGAGTCCAGGTTTCTGCTTTTAATTCCCGCGACGCCTCCATTGGAAGATAATGTTCTGGAGATGGCAATAGCTGGTTCAAGGTATCACAGTCTTTTTATTTATTTATTTATTTATTTTTATACAGAGAGTGTGGTATGTGCGTCCTACCACATCTCTCAAACACAAAACGCTGGAACTCCAGAAAAAACTGTATTTCCCTTTTTATATTATCCACACGGATTCAATCAACAAAACGTCACTAATCCACTAATCCATCACTTTCGTTAGGGTCCGAGCCAAGGCTTGGTGCTTCCATTGGTCAAGCTAATTCCTCTTTATTTTCTTATCTATCTTTCATCAGATCATTTTAATTATACAAGAGCCCAAGGCTAGCTTGCTTTTCAAACAATTTATAAACAATCATTTCCATTTACAGATTACAAGAATTAATTAATACCTGTTTTTATTTTTAAATCTTGTACTTTTTTTTATAAAAAAGTATGTTCAAATACTTATTTATTTGTTTTTTTTTTTAAAAAATATTTTTAAAGTTTGGCATCTGTGCGAATGTATATACGTTTAACAAACATTATAATTTTAGCGTTTAGTTTTTTTACTTTTATTTGCGAACTTTTAAGTTTTTATTTTAAATTAATGTAACGACATATTTATATATCGTTACAATATAGGACAACCTCTTATAAAAAATGGTTATCCATCAGCTGTTATTAAGGAAACATGAAATAGATAACAAAAAGAATCAAGAGAAAAGACAATTATTAGTACCGTAGTGTACCCATACATTATAAAAATAGCAGACAAATTAAGGAAAATCTGCAATCAGTCTAACATCAGAGAGCCATATTACACTATTAGGAATTCTAACATCTACAAAGCCTAAACTTAAAATGCTGAAAAGAAAAAACTGCATCTATGAAATACCATGTGAATGTAAGTATATTGGTGAGACCAGTCGGTCCATTGGAAAGCACTTGCAAGAACACAAATTGATGATTAGAAGAGAGAAAACATGTGTCTAAGGTAGCAGATCATGTGGGTGCCAATGAGCATATGTTCAATTGGGAAAATACAAAAATATTGGATAGAGAAGGAAAGGTACAAAGAAGAAAATTTAAAGAAGCTTTTCACATGACAATGGCAAAAAATAAGCCAACCTAATGTGACTATACATAATGTATGGAAACCACTAATCAACTTTGCTCTTAGGGAAAAGTGGAGAAATCAGGAGGAACCTCATAAAATAAGTATATGAAATTTCTATAGACTGTTGCCTTTGACAGGATGGCTCAGTTGGTTAGAGCATTATCTTAAAAATTCAATATTCAAGAATCTAAGAGTCCAGGTTCGAATCCCATGCGAGTACTGTCACTGGTAAGGCCAGCAACACTTGAAGAAGAGAGAACAATACATTTTGAAATGTGCATATACTAAGCTGTTTGATGTGCTACTACTAACAGTTAAATGTATTTGGAATATTTAAATAAAGTTAAATTTTTCTAAAGACATTCAATACACATATTAGATGCTGGAAGTAGTCCAATGTTAAGATGATTGTTTCTTGGGATGCTATTATTTTTATAATATATTATGAAGCTGAATATATTAATTGAAATGTATTTATTAGTATTTAAGAAAAAACAGTAATTTGTAATATAAATGTTTTAGTGAGATAAAAAGTTTCAGTTTACAATGACTAATGATAGATTTAATAGTGAACTTATACTTTTTGAAATATAATAACATATATATTTTTTTTTCAATGAGAAAATAATTTTTGTTTTTCTTGATCCCCCCCCCCCCCCCAGAATTATCACCTTTTTTCATTTAATTCTTAAACTGTTTTATTTTATTATATAATGTTAATATTTTGAGTGTTCTACAGTCTAAAGACTTCCATATTTTAAACTAGGAATGACCAATGTTTTACTGTTTGTTTTCCATGCATAAAGATGTACCATTTAATGTTCATATTTTCAATTTCAAGTATTTTCCCTTTGTATTTGTAAATAAAATTTGCATACATTCGTTCATTTGCGTAATGACGTAGTTTTTTTTTTTTTTTATAATCTAAAGTTAAGTGAATGTATGCAAATTGTGTTAATATTGCTAAGTAAGTCAGCATTTTTTTTAGTGATATAATAATGTATTTTTTGGAAAAATTTGAAGTTTAAACATTATTCACTTTAATTAGACTTTTGAATCTGTTGCTTTCACTGACTTAATTTTTGAAATTAAGTTTAATAGTGAAAGCAACAAAGCATTTTTTAAATTTGAATTAGTTGTAATTTCATTTTCTTTTTATAAATTTCTTGGATGAAAACAATTTTCATTAAGAACAGTATGTCAATTACAAAATGTGACAATATAGATAAGTGTCAAAATGTATATTCAATAAATTTTTGTTATAAATTGTTTTTGCTTGGATAGTAATAAAAATTCAGTTTTGATTTCAGAATTATTTTATAAAATCTATGCTTTTTGTCATCAATATCCAATGTATCATTTTTAATTTATCAATATGCCTTATTTGGCACATGTGTCTCATGTTAGCTATCTCTGGTTTAAACTATTAGAAAAAGAAGCCTTTGAAGAAGATTGTAGAACAATTAAAATGTTGTCATCATCTATTAAAATAAAGCACAGCAAGAATTAAGTGTAAAAAGAAGATAATTAGCTTAATATTGAATTAAAATGCAATGTTATCAGAAAGGAGAGTACTGTTTAAATAAATAATGGGTGTACTTATTTATAATATATCTTAAGAGTGTATATCTTATTGATACTAAAAAAATTCATTATTGTGATAAAGTTTATGAAGTAACTTTAAATATGAGATGCTTAGATTAAACTTTTTAAAAAATATCAGTTAACAAACATAGAAAGGTCTCAACATAGTGAGTTCAAATTCAAAAAGAATATTATGTTCATATTTATTGGAATTATACCAGGTAATAAATTATAAATACATTTTGTGACAGAAACAGATATCTACAGATTTTTTTTAATTGTTGTTAATTAGAAAATATATAATTAATTAAAAATAAATACTCGCACTTCCAAACACAAGATAAAGTCTTTGTGAAAAGATAGAATGAATCCATTTATCCTTTCAACCCAAATGTTTATGTATGGGCAAATCTTAAGCATCCTTTCAACCCAAATGTTTATGTATGGGCAAATCTTAAGCATTTGGGAATGAGAGCATGAAGATGTTAAGCGATCACTTTAAATTACTTTTTACTATGTCTGAATGAATGACGCTTGTGAAATGTTTTAGAATTTACGATACGTCATTCTTAATTGAAATTATACATATATAAATGAGATATTTATTTTATATAGCGCTATGTTTTTATAAACTGTGATAGTAATAATCAGCCATTAAGCTAATGCATATGTGCTTTGTGGATTTTTAACTATGAATGAATACTCTCACTTCCAAATACAAGACAAAGTCTTTGTGAAAAGATAGAATGAATCCATCTATCCTTTCAACCCAAACTTTTATATACAGGCAAATCTTAAGCATTTGGGAATGAGAGCGTGAAGATGTTAAGCGATCACTTTAAATTACTTTTTACTATGCCTGAATGAATGACGCTTGCAAAATTTTCTAGAATTTAAATATCTCATTTACATATGTTTTGCGTCATTCATTTAGGCATAGTAAAAAATAATTTAAAGTGATTTCTTAACATCTTCATGCTCTCATTCCCAAATGCTTAAGATTTACCCATACATAAACATTTGGGTTGAAAGGATAGATGGATTCATTCTATCTTTTCACAAGGACTTTATCTTATGTTTGGAAGTGAGAGTATTCATTTATAGTTAAAAATCCACAAAGTGCATATGCATTAGCTTAATTGGCTGATTATTACTATTACAATTAATAAAAACATTGCACTATATAAAATAAATATCTCATTTATATAATTAATTAAAGAAAAAAATTATCCATTCTAAAATCTGAATATGAAATAAATCGTATTAGTTAAAAAAAAAATTAGAATTGATTTTGGAATGAAGTATTTTTTTTTTTATGTATTTGCATTAATATTTCATATAATAACATACATCAAAAATTCCCAAGATTACTGAAAATCACTTAACAAGAGCATTTTTGTTTTTTCCCTCCAGCATAGCATTTAATCAATGTTAATTTTTGTGTTGAAGTAATGAATTATACTGAAAAAAACCCCATTACATATTGAAAATTATATCTGTACATATACATATCAATATACAAACTTATTAGTATTAATTTTATATAAGTACTTCAAATACAAATAAACTGATTCTAATGTATAGATCGCAGAAAGCTCTTTAAATTATTCTTAATTCTTAAAAAACAGTTTCAGTTCTTATTTTTCAACTTCAAGTTTATGTTTGTAGTGGTTAGTAATTCTTGTAGTGAGATATGGCTTTGGAAAGTTGTTCTGATATATTGATTGTAGATTTTCTCTAGTTGACTATTTCTGATGTGTATTGATGTCTATTGTTTATTTAAGGTTTTTTTAATGTTAGCTAATGATGGATGGCCATTTTTCATGAGAGTTTGTGAGGACATTTCTGTTTCATAGTCATTGATTTCTGAACAATTTTTTTTGTTGTATTTGTATTCTATAGTGATAATCTAATCCCAATTTTTGTGGCTTCTGTTATGTTTGGATGTATATGCTAAGAATTTTTCTGGGGTGGTTGGGTCTCTAAAAATGATTTTGTCACAATAAATTGTTACACGAACATCTAAGAATGTATTTTGAATTTTATTGAAGAAGATATATTATTGATTATATTCAGAATGTTTGTAATAGTTTTTCCCATGTAACCATAGTGAAGCCAGAATTTAGGTTAGACGAAGTAATATTTATGGTTGTGGTTTCAAATTTCATCTAGGTAAATGTTATTGATCAGTAGTCAATTCATAGCTGTTCTTTAATTTTATTTTAAGAATTATGTGCTGTATTGAAATTATGTTATTGTTATGCAAAATGTTAAGAATTCCAGCATACTATTGAAGCGGTGCATATGTATTGCTTCATGTTGCTCTGTTCGAACCTATCTTCCAATGTAACAAAGATTTTATTAATAATATAAACCTACATACATTAAGAATAGGCACATGTGTGTGTGCAATTATGGGGGAAATGGTTATCAAGAAATTTACTTCATAATCAGACTTAGCAATCTTAAGTAAAAAAAATATAAGTGGTTCATTGGAAAAGTTTTCAGCTAAGTTTAATAAAATCCGTAAAGCATTGCAAAATGTTAAAATGAATATACAATGGGAGAGTGGTTCAAAATGCATTAGGTAAAGGTAAAATATGTGCTGTACCCCTAGACCCATCCTAAAATAGTTGCAGTTTGTCACCTTAACAGAGGAAATACATTGTACTGAAAAATACGAATATAATGCACAGCAAGACAAAGTGACGACTTAAAGGAATAAATGCACTTAAGGAACATCATCGAATAGCTTTCTCGAAACACGCTGAAGACGAAAACTTGGAAATATAAGGAGAGCAAATCCCATTGTTAGAATTAATTATTAATTCATTCTTATGAGACCATTGTGCAGAAATTATTATTATTAAAAATATTGAGAACTGTAGTGAAAGAACTATCCATTATATCGTGCTAAAATTACTAATGGCTACGTGTACTATGTCTGCAGAAATGTACGAGTAAGCGGTGTCGGTTTCTCTGGGTCATAATGGCAGGGAGTCGAGCGTCCGAATCATTCCAGAGCACAATGTAAGAGAGAGAAGCTGAACTCATTGCCACCACCTATCATCACCGTGAATCCGCTCATCCACTTTCCAGAAATCCGGCAGAATGCCGGTAAACGTTACTATTATTATTATTATTTTTTAAAACTAACCAAACTATAAAGTATTATTGTTGGTCTTAACCTAGATAACCTAATTAACTTCTATGTTTTATATAATCCCAGTATGTAAATTTATTATTTTGTTAATCATTAATCTTGTTGCTAGTTGAATTATCACGTTCCTATATAAATATTTTATATATATGCATTTAATTGTATTTTACCTTGAAGCAAATCAATAATTAAAGTACAAATCTTGGTTACGCTTCTTCCTGACTCTGTCAAGACCCCATAGGACTGGCTGAGTCATGAAGACGCCAAATTATTATTAGTATTAAGAATCATAAATAAATCAATAAATTAACGTATAGAGCTGTCTAAAATAGATCCTCCCATCATGTCAAGGAATAATTATTTATCTTGTATCCAATTATGTAATAGGATAATGAGCAAATATTTCAATTATATAAATTAACTTTAAACCCCACGAAAGTGTCATGATTATGTATACTAATAACCCAATATTTCAAATCACTAATCTGTCAACAAACTAATTTAATTTCTTGATTTCTCATGTAGGTTGAGTAAAACGATCAGTGTAATAAATGTATAATAAAAGGGCAAGAAAATATTTTGCCTAAATAAACAAATCAATAATGTAAAATATATTAAGCAAGAGAAATCATAACATATTTAAACCTATATATGTGTAATGCTATCGTTGATAAATATTAAAGTTTGTAAATAAAAACTTATTTTACTTAAGGATCGATAAAGAAATCTGTATTGCGTATGAAATAAAAACAATCCTCATCTATTTAGATCTATATATATGTGTAATGCTACTGAGGGTAAACATTAAAGTATCAGATAAAATTTATTAATTTAAGATAGTCTGTTAGAGCGTTTGTCTGCCCATATTAATTAATAATAAATAACTTATTAATTAAATTTCTACAGCTATATTATTGCTGTCTATCTCAATTCTTGTGTGTGGGTTAATATACTCCGTATTTGTTGTTGTCGCTTGGAAACCATGTATGAAACTATTCCCTATTATTAATAAGCAAACAGACCATGTTATTTGTATATATATATGCGTATTGACTTTCTTCTTGAGGCTAAGGTTTAATCAAAATATATACATGTTAGGCGTGGTTTTTCTTTATATGCTCCATCAAACAACTTAAGGACTGTCCGTTAGCCATATGCCCAGGAGTTTGATCTTAGGATGTACACTGGTCCAGGTTCTGCAGACACTAGAGAGTTTCTGTGACCCAAATCCCAGATTTTAGCTTACCTTGGCTTAATTCTCATCTCCAGAAATCAAGATATTTCAGCTTAGAAGCAGATACACCTCTGCGACCTAAGACTTTGAAACCTATCTCAACCACTGCCTCAGATCAACAAATGGATTCTACCTTTCCCTTAGCCCTTGGTCTCTGTGAAGTTATTAATAAGTTTGTCTTAAATCCCTTTTATCTAATTATAAAAAAATCACGCATGTGTTCCGACCAGCTAAGTTCAAACCCAGTCACATGACAACTAAATAATGCTTACTTAAGCTACTTTGATCGTATGGGCAGGCAGTCAGTATCGTTATATCATATTAGGCACTGTATCTATGTAATTGCCATCATTCCGACCAGTATGTTAACTAGCAACTAATCTATCTGTAATCTCTCTTAATCAGTGTTTATGGAAATAAATAATTAATTGTAATATAACTGCTTGTATTTCGTCTGATAAATACATATTTACACATCTTTATTTTGGATATATGTATATACCTGTAAGTGTGGTTGAGTCCAAAGCATACCCTGGAGTGGCCATATATATTGTGAATAAACAAAAGGAACCCTGAGATAGAGAACCCAAGTTTGATCGTATGAGTTAAGCCGCAGCTTATGGGAGGTTGAGTGGGTATCATCAAGGATGTTGATTGGGATGTAGAGACTAAGAAGATCAGTAGGGTTTAAACTTAGGACAGGGGTGACTCTGTACTGAATGGTTGAGAGCCTTTACTTGGTTTTTTGGTCTTGTTGACTAGTTATACAAACGTGACCGGTACACTATTAAGTGGAACAATTGTTACTATTCTCGTGGAAATGAAAATAAATTATCCTTAAATCAGAACAACTTCCTATGGATAGTATAATGGTAACCTTAACATTCTGCATAACAATTATTTTTTCACTATAACACAGAATTATTTTAACAAATCAAGAAATTGTTCTGTATTAATCACTATGATAACTAATCAACAATATTTACATGAAAGAACATGAAACTGTAGCCATAAATATTACTTCATCTTCATATTAATTGTAACTTCATTATGTCAATGACACATTTATTTTATGGCACATGATGGAATGCTTACAAACATTCTGAACTTATATCAACAACACATCTCATTCATTAAATTCAGATTAAAATTAGAACAAGAATAATATTGGGCATTTTTATATGTTCTTGCAACAGGATTAACATTCTGCGTAACAAGTATTTTTAGAATAATGCAGAATTATTTTAGCAAATCAAGCAATGACCATTGTCATCCCTAATCAGCAGTGTTTACTTGGAGCCATGGCCATAAATGTTACTTCATCTCTATCTAAATTGTAATTTCTTTATATCAGTGATAGATTTATTATATGACCACATGGTGAAACACTATCTCAAACATTCTAAACTCACATCAATAACATATCTTCATTTAAATTCACAATGGAATTAGAACAAGAAGAAAACAGCATTCTTACATGTTCTTGCATAAAAGACTTGCTAATGGCAAAATCAAAACCACACTTTACAGAAAACTCATATACATAGGAAAGTATTTAGCATATTCATCCAATCATGACAGAAACACAAAAAGTGGCATTATATTATCATTAAAATAAAGCAAATTAATTTTGAACAGCGATATAGAAAAAAATTATTGCATGGAATAAACTCTCATAAAGAATAGTTATCCATCAGCTATCATTAAAACTTTAAATAGTCAAGAAAAAGAAACATAAGAAAAAAAAAACAATTATTGATGTAATTATAGATATAATTCTAAGCGCATGTGCATTAGCTTAATAGCTGATTATTATTACTGTTTATAAAAAACATAGCGTTATATAAAATATTTAATTATAGAAAATTGCATTTAATACAATATCAAAATAGTTTTCCAAAGCTATAAAACACTGCAAGAAATCCTAATACTCTACAAAAACTAAGCTTGAAATGTTGAAAAACAATGATTATTATCTATGAAAGAACAAGCGCATTGAAAAATCATTAAAAGAGACAAAGTAATAATTAGAGAGGGGGGAAAAACTGCTGTGTCTAAATTAACAGAATATGCATATACCCAATGAACATATTGAGAAATTACATGGGTATTGTCAAGGGAATAAAAAGAAAATTTAAAGAAGCTGCTCATCTGACTGACAAATATTCCTATAAACTACCTGTCTGGTTGTGTGTAATGGTTGGAAACCACTCATTAACCTTGCCCTTAAGAAAACAATGGAGATAACAGAAGGACTTTCATAGATAATTGTATAAAATTTCTACTGATTGCTATTTTTTATAGAATAGGGTAATTGATCAAAGCAGTACCTTAAATTCAGAATTCTTGAATCTAAAAGTTGCCAATTCAATTCCATGCTGATCAGCTTAGCAAAACCTGAAAAAGAAAGAACAATAATAAATAATAACATTTGAAACATTGTGTTATTACTAATAATTGAATATAATTGATAAGTTTAAATAAAGATTGAATTTTTCTAAAAACTTAACAATGAAACTAGAATATGGAAATAGTCCAAAATATAATCTGTATGGGTAAATAGTTAAAATTATTGGAATGAAGCTAGAGAGAAGATAGCTATTATGACTATTAACAAAGAACTGCTCGTGAATAGCAAGAATTGGAGAGTTTTGCTTTGTTTTGAATTGTTTAATAACAATTATGTGCTAGTACGAGATAGTGATCATGTGATGTTTAGTATCTTAAAAGTTAATGTATTTCATTTATTTATATTTTATTGAACAGAGTATGTATAGTTCATCTATTAAAATAACTTTCTGGGATATAGTTGGTAATTATGAATATTAAAAGTTCTCAATTTGATTCCATATTTTATTATTTTAGAAAAAAAAAAGGTATTCCTTGATGAGCTCTATATCCCACTGGATGGCGCTGTTTTCGCGCTAAAACACATAAAAATGCTGTTTCCGCGGCTGACACGTTCGAACCTGCATTTTCTATAATACAACTTCTTTGTTGTGCTACAGATTCCAGGCCGCTATGTCGTGTCGCAGTACAGCATGTATGTTTTATGCAGCAAATACATTTTCCGAATATCGCACAGTTTATAAAATGGTTACGGCTTGGGGAGAGGGTGTGTTTTTTTGAATTGGATGGAAATGTTTTCATTTGATTTTTTTATTATTTCAAAGTATTGAAATGTTCCGATTTTGTAAAGTAATAATTAACAGATTTTTTATACCGTAGTGTATTGAAGTTTTAAGTAGTAAATGTTGACGAGATATATGTATAAAGTGAGTTGGAAGTAGGTAACAAGTCAAGTAACGTACTGTTCGTAACATTCCACGAGACAAAGAAGATTGTACCGTCTGTATATTTTTGAAATAAAAAAGAGTGTTAACACAAAAATATCCAGTAAGAAAAGTACAATTGTACACTGTTTTTTTAAATGTCATAAAAAGCATATATTATAAACATTTTATATATATATTTGTCATTGTTTAAAAAAGTTTTAGTATCTTTTCTCCAACTACTGTTATAATTTGTTGAATATAGTTTATGTTTATTGTTATCATTTATTTTATAGATGTTAGTAAAAAAATATTTACAAAAATACGATTTTGATATTTTTTATTTCAGCATTACTAACAACAGAACAATAACCCTAAAACTAACCCTAAACCTAACCCTAAACCTAACCGTAACAAGTTTTACTTTTAGTTGTCATTCTATTTGAAATAAAAACTAGCGGTAAACAACAACAACAAAAAAAGCCGTAACCCCAGTAAAAAAATCGATAAAAAATTGATTTTTTTAATAATAAGCAAACTAAAAAAGACGAATCAAATTGTAATTTGTTTATTTTATTTTACATTTATTATTATCATTTAATTTGTATACATTAATAAAAAATAATATTTAAAATTAAATAATATTTAAGAAAGATGATTTTCTTTTGTTTTTATTTTCACATTACAAAAAACACATCAAAATGATTATAATTAAAAGCCCGGGAATGATCATATTTTATAGTTTAAGCGTGAAAACTGCGCCATCGAGTGGGATATAGTAGCTATTCGACAACAACCAAAAAAAATTCTTTGTTGGAAATGACAATAATGCAAAAATATTGCAACAATTAGAATTCTTGAAAGTTCAGGTTGAAGTTGGCTTTTTAATTACATAAATAATTGGATATTCTTATCACTTAAGAATATTAGCAAAAGATTCTATTTTTTCTTTTGCTTTGGTAAACTGCAGTTGTTGGGAATGAATTATTAGTAAATTTTTAATGTTATTTCAGATTACCAGATGTATAATAATAAGTTTGTATTATTTTGAAAATAAACAAGATTTTAGGTGGAATTGAAATGATTTTTTTTTTTTAAAAAAGTGAGCCTTTAAAGTAAACATTTTATTATGAAGTAAATTTTTACTTTTTCACATATTCTTCAAAGAAAATATAACTTTAATGTGGTCAAGCATTGGTGGTCGAGAGGTCAGCAACGGTTGCTTTACAAGCAGTTGTCCCGGATTAGCAGGTTCGCTTCCTGGCTGATGCTATGACACATGAGGAAAGAAAAAATATATATAACTTTAATGTGTATCTATAAATACAGTTTGATTAGGTTTTAGGAAAAATGAAAACTTGTAAACTCTTTTTAAAACTATTTTATATATTTTATCAGCTTACTGTCAATAATGAATAATTAGTCATAAAGGGTATTGATGATTTTGAAATGCACTTTCATATTTTTAAAACATTTTATTTTACACATAGTGAAGAAAACAAAACATATTTCAATGTGTTATGTTATTTCATTATGATTGTGACTTTCTAGTTGAAATTTGGCTGTTTCTAGCAGAATAACTGTGCAGTGTGAACATAGAATATTAAAATATAGTTTATAAATTTTGAAAAACAGTTTATGAATTTATGGAAATAACTTAAATATTTTCAGGTTATTATTTTCCATATATTGAAATACAATTGAGGCAGATAAAACTGTATGTGAAATTGAAATATAATTAAAATTCTTTACCTATATTTTTTCAGTTGATGATTTATCAGGAAATATTACAGAGCTTATATAGGCTGAGGTGAGAGAAAAATTGGGATTGCATATCTAACAATGCTATTGCCATGTTAAATTTTTTCATTTTAACAAAACTCATTAGTTGATTTTGATTTTTTTTTTCTATATTAGAGAGGAATAAAATTGACTTGGAATAATTATTTATATGGATTTAGATAGCTGTTAACAAGATATCATAAAGAAACCTATAGAGATTCCAATAAGGAAATATATTAGTCCTTCAATTTTGTTACTGTAGTCATAAATCCAACAGTCATTAACAATGTAGTTCATAGTTTGTATTTTCCCACATTTACAAAGATCAATGGCTGATAAATTTTTTTAATGAAGTGATTCTCTGTTGTTTAGATGAAAAATTAAATATACTATCTTCATTGGATTAGGAACAAAAATCCAGTCATTGAAAAACATTTCCAATTTTTTCATACTCTTTTTGAGATACTTTTCTACTTCAAGAAAGGATTTTTTGTGAGAAGTCAAAGTAATATCATTAGCAGAGATGAATTTCCTGGCTTCTGTATTTGGAAAATCAGTGATCAATATATTAAATAAAGTAGGTAAAAGAACTGAGCCCTATGGCAGTCCATTCTGTAAAATTTTGTATCTACTAATAATGCCACTTGAAGTTTCTTATTGGAGTGCATTTTATCAAGTAATTAATAATATTCCTACATTTAAGAATTTTAGAAACTTTTAGAAGACCATTTTTCTAATTAGAATCTTAAGCTGAAATTAGATCAGTAAAGTAGCACCAGTTTTTAATTTATTTTGAAAATCTTTTTTAATGTGAGTTGTTAAAGATAAAACTTACCACAACAGCTTCTGATCTAAAACTAGTCTGCTCTATAGTAAGCTGACTCATTTATTGGTAAAATTCTTGTGAATGTGATTCAAAAAGTTTAAAAAAGAACACATAATAAATGATATTGAAGGATATTTTTTTGAATATTTGCTGGCTTTGTTTGTTTTAATATTGCCATAGTTTCTACTTGTATACCAAATTTTTAAATTACTTTCTATATGAATAATGTTACTAAATCATTCTGCTAACCATGCTTTGTTTGGCTTTAATTTTCAATTTTATGTTATCTGCTTCTGGGGCTTTCCTGATTTAAGTTATAGGAACCTTGTGTAAAAAATGCTTGCAATTCTACTCTTATGATGCTTTTCCTTATTCTATTAATCTTAGGTTTAGAAGTCTGGTATATAAGATTGACATCCTCATTAGCTGAATACTTTACATTTACTAAGCTTTCATAAAAATGCTCAGACTTTATGACTAGATCATATGAAGTTTTATTTATCCATGGTCTCTCATCACTTTTTTTTTTTTCAGTAACATCCGATGATGTTTTATAAGTTTGTCACCAATTTCTGGATTTTTTGTAGACAAAAATTGGCTATAAAGAATATGATCATTTTAAAAAATCTGAAATGAATTGCTTATGATATCCACAAGGCATGGATTTTTTTGCCACTACTATAAAGAGTTTGTTAAACCTATCATAATAAGATTAAATTGGAGAGATTTTATTAACATTTTGTTCAAGATATTTATATAGATACCATTTAACTATAAAAATGCTGACTCCAAGAGTGTTTAGACTAGATTTATGCTTGTATGAGGAAAGTAATTTAATATCAGTTCTTTAGCAGGTGCAATGGTGAATTGTTTTCTGCTTGATCCTCATGTATACAACCCAACGACTACTATGAGAATTGAAATCTATTAATTCAGATATAGGAAGATCTGGAAACAAAGAAAATGACCAATTTGTATTGGGGGATTTATAAACACTGCATACATAAAAATTATTTATCCTAATGATGATTACAATATTGTTTAAATTGTCTTCAAAAAAAGTTATTTGGTTTTCAAGATAATTTGAAATAAAAATAATCAGTCTAAATCCAGAAAATTTAAGATGCACATTATTAAAATGATGAGTGCCTTTGTCAGAGTTGTACTGAACAATTAATTTGTAAAGAGATCTCCATTTCTGATTTTGATAGACCTTTAGTGTTAAGTATGAAATAATTTTATTGCTTGCTAAATGAAGATTACCCTAAAAATTAATATAAAGAATGGAGTGAATCCTCACTACGTATTATTTATTCTTATTACCAAGCAAATGTGAAAGTTTGTTTGTTACTTAATAACTCAACAAACATTGCACCAATCTTCATGAATCTTGCACATTTTTGTTTCTTTTAGAGAATTACATAGGCTATCGATTTTTTGCCTAATGGTTCTTAATTGTTTTAAAAACTTTGGTAATTTATAATATAAAAATGTATTGAAATTATAACCATTTTGAAATTTTTTTTAAATGTATACATATATATATTTCTTTTATTAAAAGAAGAAATTTATTCTTGAAAATAAAAATACAAAAACATTGTAGTCAGTTAGTAAACATTAGTTCATGATAAGTTGAATATTGAGTAGTTTGTTAATGTTCGCACAAGGATGTAGTTAGTCTTATGCAATGAGTGTTTTGTAATTAAGGTTAATTCTTGCCCAGGTTTGCTGGAACAAACGGTCTGGAGCCAGAAGTTAGGTCTCTTTCTTTAATTTTAGAGATCAATTCTGTGAAAACATGACAGATGTCGTGATTGGCTTGGATAAATATTAGCTTGCATATAGTAAGCCAAACTGCAAGATGGAGGAAAATGAAAAGTCTGATAATGGAGAAGGTACCATTTTCTATGGATTTGCTAATGGAAAAGCATCTGTTATTCCAGGTTACCCACTACTGACAATGAAATTGGAAGTGGAGCTAGAAAGGAGCAGGAGTAAAAGAGATGCTGGATCGTTTCATCATCAGCCTGGCATAATTGACACTGTGAATTGATCTTTGTGAATCCTCTTCTCCAAACCAAGAAATGATTGGTGGGAAGTGAGGAGAGATTGAATTAGAGTACAAAGTCAATATATTTGGCTTCAAAGAGTCAGTTCTTAGAACGCCTGATGATTTGCTTGTTATTTATTCCCAGCTGAGAAGGCAAATTAGTTTGGTTTGGATTTATAAGCTTATATGTCTCCCAATAAGTCTTCTTGTTTTGTAGAGTTTGTTCTGTGATGTTAACTAGGCTGTTAGTGTATGTGAATATATCACTGGTCCATTTACTTGCAAATGGTAGAGGCATGTCTGTAGGTTCAAACGGAAAATTGATGTTGGCATTAGATAATTCAAGGTAGATTGAGTGGAGTAATCAGATTAATTTTTGTGTATAGAACATGGCTATAGAATGCAGACCCACACCACCCAATTCCCTGGGCCTCTGCAGTTTAGTCATGCTGATGGCAATAACCTTCCCTTTCCAAAATAACTTAGAACAGATTGAATTTATACTCTATTGAAAGGCATTAGTTTGTTTGATAATGGGTAGAAAATAGTTGATTCTGGGAAAGATAATCATATTTAGTAGTGTTGCTTTTCCAGGGAGTGATAAGGAGATTGAAGAAAGTGATTTCACTATTTGTTGGTAGTGTTGCTTTTCCAGTGATAAGGAGATTGAAGAAAGTGATTTCACTATTTGTTGGTTTTGTCTAGAATGGACTGCTGTATTTGCTTTCTCATTGCAGTGGCCGATAATGCAATGGGAAAGCCCAAGAAATTTTTGAGGCTTGGCAGTGTAAATTGAGGGAATGGTTTTGCCATTGAAGATTTTCCAAATGGCTGATTTCAGTTGGTTGATGGATAGATTATATTATGAGGCGTATTTGTCCAAGATCAATTGTAAGCATGGTAAATATTTGATGGAGGGAAGAAATACGGTAATATCATCAACATAGGAGATGTGGTGTATCTTCTCCCTCAAAAGAGGAATATAAATTCCAGGTAATTTACTTTCAATTTTTTAAGGAGGGGGTCTATATAAGTTATAAAGCAAAGGGTACTAAGTGGAGATCCTTGAGGAATTGAGAGATGGGGTCTAAATCCAGGGGCCAGGCTACCATCGAGAGAGGTAAAGATACACCGATTTTGGATGAGGTTACCAATAATCCTTACATAAACTGGAGGAACTGAGTAGTTACTAAGGGTTTGTAATAACATGGAAGGCACTACAGTGTCAAAAGCAGATGCAAAAATCTAATTGCACTACAATGGGCATAGTTTTCCTGTGTTGTCTAATGTACTCTGACAATCACAAAACGTCAAACGGCTTTGAGATACATGATAGTAGCTGGTCTTGGATCCTATCCTTGATGATGGACTAAATGGTCTTGATGAGTAGCAGGGTTATAGATATAGGCCTTATGTTAGAGAGTTGTGAAGGATTGATTTGTTTCTTCATAAAAGGCACTAATGCGATCGGGTAGAGATCCGGAAAGTTTTGAAACTCACCTGCAAGAACATTAATTAACCCGCAAAGTATGGGTGCAGTGAAATAACTTAGGTGGAGCAGCACAAAGCGAGGTATTCCATGAAGACCAAGATGGGTGTTTTCAGGGTAAGATTGTAGTTTCTGAATTATGTGAATTTCTGTTATATTGTGACTGTCAAAGTGCATTAAATCATCCAAGGTGTTACCAATGTCAAGAGGATGGCTCTGTAATTTGGATTGAAAGTATTCATATATGAATGTTAGCATTGTAGGTCCTGTATAGTTGTTCTTATCAATAGTTATCATGGAGGATGTAGGTCGCTTGACAGCACCAATTGCCCAGCGAATGTAACTTCATGTCCAATTGTGTTGTGTTGCAAGAAAAATCTTTGTTGTTTTTTGTCGCTAGGTATTGGGCAAGTACCCTCTGCTTGTCAAGGTATTGGTTTTTAAAGTTTATGATATCTATCATGGTGGTGTTTGTAGACAAGAGTTGAGAGATCTGATGACCAATTAGGTCTAATTCCTTTAGGACTGACATGTCAAACAGGCGGGCTGCATGAGGCCCTCGATAGGATTTTTCATGGCTTATGACTAAGATACTATGCAATAAAATGAAAACAGAACGATATGTTGCAAACAATAAATTAATTTTAAAAAACAAGCTCTTATATTTAATTACACAAACTGAAATATATACAGTAATTGTTGTCTACATATATGGCTAATTTATAATTCTCGATTACATGCATAGCTAAATATTTTTGATGAAACACCTTTATGATGATGAAGCATTTGAGATATGTGAATACCAAAGCTGGCAATATTAATAATGTGCTGCTGTGCTTCTGAGAACATAAATACACAAGTCATCTATTTGCGCCACTAACGTAGCAATCCTATCTGCAGATGTTGGGTTTTTCTTAGATTTTTAACAAAAGGCAGTTGCGCTAGTTTCTTTATCCTGATTGGTGTGTTAAAAATTTGTGGGTTGTTTCCTTTTATAACTCATTCAAAAAATATAAGTAAACTGCTATATCCGAGAGTTTCTACCTTTCTGAAACTAGTCAGACAGTATAAGAAATAATGGTCAGGGGTTTGGGGAGGGGTTCCTGACAGAGATATTTTAAGTGCTGGCTCTGGCTAAGCATTTATCATAAAGCTTGTAGAGGAATTGGCAATCCTCACTGTTTATAACTTACAAGCTTAAGAGATAGGGTCATGTGATCTATGAATTGATCTATGACTTTTATTTTGACTATTTATAGTCTCTGCCAAAAAGTCTTATGCAATTTTATATTGCTATGACTACTACTATATGGCATGGCTGAAGATCTATCAGCCCCATATAGCTATTTGAGTTGGATAGCTGGGTTTGAAGACATGTACATGTCTGAAAATTTCAGATTTTCCACTCAATAGATAACTTTTAGCTAAGTGCTTAGCTTTGGGTTGGTATTTTTAGATCTAGTGTCTGAACCTACCCTGACACCTCTCTGAGGAGTGCCAAAGCATGAAACCATGGTCAGGGGTTTGGGAAGGGGTTCCTGACAGAGATATTTTAAGTGCTGGCTCTGGCTAAGCATTTATCATAAGCTTGTAGAGGAATTGGCAATCCTCACTGTTTATAACTTACAAGCTTAAGAGATAGGGTCATGTGATCTATGAATTGATCTATGACTTTTATTTTGACTATTTATGTCTCTGCCAAAAAGTCTTATGTAATTTTATATTCTATGACTACTACTATATGGCATGGCTGAAGATCTATCAGCCCCATATAGCTATTTGAGTTGGATAGCTGGGTTTGAAGACATGTACATGTCTGAAAATTTCAGATTTTCCACTCAATAGATAACTTTTAGCTAAGTGCTTAGCTTTGGGTTGGTATTTTTAGATCTAGTGTCTGAACCTACCCTGACACATCTCTGAGGAGTGCCAAAGCACGAAACCATGGTCAGGGGTTTGGGGAGGGGTTCCTGACAGAGATATTTTAAGTGCTGGCTCTGGCTAAGCATTTATCATAAAGCTTGTAGAGGAATTGGCAATCCTCACTGTTTAATGAGCATGCATTTGACATTTTGTTATATAATATTTTAATTATAATCCAACATGAGAAACAATAATATTTTTACATATAAGTTAGTAACGATTACAATTCAGTTTGCAAAACACTAAAAATTCTACAATTTTACCAGTCTATGTTCGGCCTTGGGGAACTTTAGTGGCTTCGACCATTTCTAATCTACGGCCTTATGCACAGCTTTCTTCTTTGTCACATCTCTATCTTAATTGCTCCGTGCTGGGAAGTCTGGACTGAGAGAGAGAAAGAAAACAATCCATCCCTTTTATAGCTACCTCCATTTATCGAGCATAATTCCAGGAGCGAAAATCGACAGCAGCGCTCTTTTTTACATTTAAATACTAGAGTAGCATTAAATCCTTACAAGGCGTATTTAGCATAAACATAGTAGTAATTTTTTTAATTTTAAAAATTTAAATCTAAAGCCCTATTTTTATTACAGAAAATGCCACTTCCAACGCTAAATAAAAAACGAAAGATTGATGACGAGGGAAGAAAGGCAGGAACTGAATTATTTTTGTGTGGAAGTGAACATTAAGATTACATACTTAATTTGCAAAGAAACAATTAATGTTGCTAAAGAATACAATATTAAGCGACATTATAGCACTAATCATGAAAAACAATTTTCGTGTTTTGAAGCTAAATTAAGAGAAGAAAAATTAAAAACAATGAAGAATTCATTACGTAGCCAGCAAGGAGTGCTTACAAAATTTATAAAAAGTAATGAATCAGTAAAATAGAGCTAGTTATGAAGTAAGCTATTTATTAGCAAAACATTCAAAAACATTCACCGATGGTTCTTTAATCAAGGAATGTATGATAAAAGCTGCTGAATTTGTCTGTCCAGAAAAAGTACAAGCATTTCGAGACATCTCATTATCAAGAAATACGGTGGCAGATAGAATTACTGATATGGCAGATGACATTACTTCGCAACTACAGGAAATATCTACCAAATCCAGTTCTTTTCAATTGTGATTGATGAAAGCACGGATATAGGAGATGGTGCACAAGTTGCTGGTTTTTTTTGTGGTTGCGATAATAACATGAAGATCACCGAAGAATTGTTGGAATTCATCCCTCTTCATGGAACAACAACTGGTGAAGATATTTTTGATGCCGTATGGAGCATTTTAGAAAAACTTAACTTGCCTCTTGACAAGCTTGTGTCTGTTACAACTGATGGCGCTAAATCGATGACAGGTGAAACGAAAGGTTTTATGGCACGACTGACAAGGAAATTACAAGATGAATATCCAGATAAACCGAAAATCAAAGCTTTTCATTGCCTCATTCACCAACAAGTTCTCTGTTTAAAATTATTAAAAATGGACTAAGTACTTAAAACAGTTACAAAGATAGTCAACTTCATTCGATCAAGAGCACTTAACCATCGCCAATTTACTTCGTTCCTTAAAGATTTAGAATCCGAATTCGAAGATCTTCCTTATTACACAGAAGTTTGTTGGTTGTCCTGCCACAATGTCTTAAAGAGCTTCTATCTGCTTTTGGGGAAATAATATTATTTTTTGAAATGAAAGATGAAAACAACGAAAATATATCAATTATAAAAGATCCATTGTGGGTACAATACCTAGCATTTTTAATAGATATTACAGGCCATCTGAATAATCTTAATATTACATTGCAAGGCAAAGATCAATTGATAACGAATATGTACGATGCAGTGCTGTTGCAAGCTTTGTACAAAAACTGAATTTGTTTAAAAATCATTTGCAAAAGAATGTTTTGACGTATTTTCCTACGTGTGAGCAGTTAAAAGCACAAAATCAACGTTGTTCATTTTCACAACACTCTGCAAAAATTGAAAAAATAAAAGATGAATTCAATAAACGTTTTGATGATTTCAAGAAGTTAGAAGAATTTTTTTCTCTTTTCACAGGACCATTTGCTTTTGAAGTTGAAAAAGCTCCGACTTCAATACAACTAGAATTAATTGATTTTCAGAATGATTCGATTTTAAAAAACAAATATCGAGAAGTAGGAACTCCCAAAATATATTCCTATTTAGGTGAAAGATACCCAGAAATTAAAAAATTTGCTACACAAATTTTAAGCTTTTTTGGAAGTACATACTTATGTGAGCAATTATTTTCATGCATGAAATTAAATAAAACAGCTTACAGATCAAGATTAACTGATAAACATCTATCTGCCATAATGAAAATTGCTTATTCTCAGTCTTTGAATCCAGATATTGAAAAACTAGTAGGAGGAAAACGCTGGCAAGTTTCTGGTAAAAACAATAAATTGTAGTTTTATAAATATGTAATCAAATAAAATAAATGTTTAAATAAAAGCAATACTATATCAATTGTATATTATTGAACTGAATTCACTAAACTACATAATATGCTTTAATTACCCCACCTACATTCCTGCATTCTCATTTCAAAATACAATTTTAAGAAAATTTGTGTGATGTGACCCGCGAGAATCTTATCAGTAACATAAAGTGGCCCCTTGTTTGAATGAGTTTGACACGCCTGCTTTAGGAGATGATTGGGGCCTTTGGTCTTTTTAGTGAAGGTGTTAAAATCAGAGAACTTAATATGCCAACGAAGACAGATCATGCATGTAGTGGGGGGAGCATGAGTATTTGAATTTTGTATAAAAGAATGTACACTTCAGAAAAAAGGCAGATTGGAAAATTTGCCTTGTTTAATAGCCTGATGGTATGAGTGTGTTGTGAAGATGGCAGGGGTATGGGATCAAGATGTATTGTTAATTGTAAGGCCAGGTGATCCGAAAAAAAGAACAAATTGTAGTTTCACTTCAATGTCATAATGAAGGTCAGGGGAATAGTAGAGAAGATCAATTAAGGTTTTCTTATGTAATGTATAGAAGGAAAATGAATTTGGCGGGAAACAGCCCTCTCCACACAGGAGAATGCTATTAAATAGATGCAAGTATTTTGTATTGAATTGTTGATATTTTAAATTAAAATCACCAAAACATATTACCGAAGAGGATGTAGAAGTGAGAAATGCGTTGATACAGTTGATGGTTGAAAGTATGAAAGTTGGATCATTTCTGAGATATAAATATATAATTGTTATTGGTATGTTAGCAATAGTTAGATGAAGTATTATTAGTTCTTTACTTAGGTGCAGAGTTTGGCATTTATCATAGGTAAGTTTTTTATTGATTAAGAAGGCTACTCCCGAGGATGCTGTGGTAGACGGTAAGTAATGAAATATACCATATTGGCTTAATAACTGAGGAATCTTATGATTGGATTGAAAATGCATTGGTTTCTGAGAGACATATTAAATGTAGGTCTACTTTATCGAGTCACTGTTTGATAGCTATAGCATGGTCAAGAGAGTTAAGTCCTCTGACGTTTATTCCGCCTATTTTAAGATGCATAAGATAAAGGGAAGAAAGAGAGAGACGCATGCATTAAATATTAGTGCTCTGTGGAGAGTTTATGAATCAACATTACTTGATCCCAGTAAATCATGTTGAGGGCTTGTTTGCATTTCAAGATGATCAGTTGAGCAGATTTGACACACAGTGTTTAATTGAGACTTTCCATCCTGGGTTGAGTTTGGATGTAATTCATTTTGGGTGTCTGCTGTTGATGTTTCATGTGACTGTCTGAGGATTTGCCAATCAGTTGATGTTCAGTGTCATTTTCCAAGTTGGAGTCTGAGGATTTATTATTTGCCTCTTCAGGCTGTGAACTGGAAGAATCTATTGTTTTCCTTTTGAGACTACTATTGGTTGTTTGTGGATAACTCTTAGAATAAAAGATGTCATGTTGGGAATGTATTCCGTTATTTGGAGTCATAAATTGCTGTTGATAATCATCCATGTTTTGAGTATTTTGCAGATTTTGATTTGGAAGGAGTTGAGCTGTTTGTGTATCTAGTTGTGTAGACGCATCACAGTCTGGATAAATATCCATTTCTTGATCTGATGAGCTATGTTGTTGACCTGGATGAGTTATTTATAATTATTTCATCAGCCTGAGATTGTGTAATGAAATATGCTGGTTATTGAGTGAGACAATGGATGAGAGGTTGATGAAGTTGATGCACAAATGTTTGTTCTGGTTTTCTTTGTATTACATATTTGACATTTTTTTGGGCCACTCTTTTGCTAGGTGAGTATGCTCTCGACAGTGAAAGCATTGTGGCTGTACTCCTCAAATGGAAATGTATATTGGACATTTATTTTGTTCTAATATGGATGGTATGCTAAGTAGTGACACGTCTGCATTGAGCTTGAGGGAGAATGTCACAGTGTTGGAGGGTAATTCTAATTCGGCTCTTCTCTCTGAAAGATATTTGAAATTGGTTATGACCCCATATTTGGATAGTAGCCTTTGAAGGTCAGCTTGGGCAAAGTTTAGGTAACAATTCCTTGCCAGACCATATGCCATTCGAGGTCGGTTCATGTCAATTTTTACAAGGTATCTTTGTTTCAGTAGTAGTTGATTCCTTTTAAACAGCTCCTTCTGGATTACATTGATAAAGTATCTTTTGTTCGGGTGGTATATTGTGGCAAATTGATGCAGAAATGGAAAGATTTATAGCTTTTGGTAAAGCAAGGTAAAATTTGATTTCATAAATAAAATTTAAATTAATTAAATTTCATTTGTATTACATATTTAATTTCTCACTTGAAAGTGGAGCTTGAACAAAATACCACAAGTTTAAAATTTTATAGCCATTTTTAAAAATTAGTTTATCACTTGAAAAATAGATTTAAACTAAAATCCTAAAAGTTGATCAAATTTAGTTATATAATTGTCATAAAAAGTTAAATTTTTTGTGATACTGCTGTTGATAACTTTTATATTATTATTTTATGTAAATATATAAACTGTGGGGGTGGGGAGTGGAATGGGTACATTCTTTTATTCTACTACAAACAAAACAGCTGGTAATTTTATATTTCCTCTCTAATAGCTAGTTGTTTTTTTAAAATTAATTGTCTAGGAACAATATTTCCTACAATTCCACATTTTAATTGAAATTATCTTAAATAAATCATTTTCTATTTATATTATTTAAATAGAAAATCATTTAGAGAAAATTTTTTTTATAGAAATTTTAATGTAATTATGTTAAAGTGCTTGCATGCACTTACACAAAACATCTGTCTGACTGTAATTAATTTTATATTAATAATGTTCTGTGATAATAAATTGAATAATTATAATTGTTTATTGACCATTACACTTTTCTAAAGTTGTTGTTAATTGTAAATTATGAAATACTAAACTTAAGTGATAAATAAAATTATTTATATAAAAAATCAATTATAAATTATTAAGAAGTATTTTAAAATCTGGACAATTAGTATATCTCTGTTTAATTTATTTACACGTGCTAATTATTTTTTTAAAAAAAAAATAGTTATCTTCAGTTTGAATTTATGTATCAAGTTTGCTATCATTGTATATACACACACACATATATGCAAAATGAACATTTTTCTCTTAATAGAAAGTAATTACAATATGGGCATTCCCTTAAATGCTATTATTTATTTAAATAATTTTTTTTATAATGATTGAAAATTCTAATTATATAGTAGTACTTACGGTAACTATAGTAGTTCTTCTTTGTCCACTGCATTAACCATGTTTTCCGTTAGATGGTTTTAAAAAATAGAAATTCATAAATTTTTGTTTCTAGATTTATTACTGTACTGTGTTTAATAACTACTTCATACTATTTTTTAAAAATTATTTTTATTCATGTTTAAATGTATATATTTGAAAAATTAAATTGTATTCTAGATATGTGTTATTATTGTTAAATACATGTATTATTTAGAATTCACCAACTATGTGTCATACATTGGCTATGGAAATATTTGATATGATTTGTTTGATTTTATTTTCTGATTGTTAAATACTTTGTTCAATTAAAAAAAAAAGTTTGAAGTGATTTGTTAATTCTTGCCCCCCCCCCCCATTAATTATAGATTTACAGGTTTTATTACTTCTCTGCTAACAGTTCTGTATATTATGATAATAAACATTGGAAATAAAATGTTAAAAAAACATTTTATAATTTTTCTAATTTTTTATTGTTGTATTCTTTATTCTTCATGTGTAAAGTGTGATAAACAGAATAGCTAAAATTCAAAAAACATTAATCATAAAAAATTATTTGCCAGGCACTTTCAGTACTGTGAACCAGAATCATGATGACATATTGGAACTGAACGATTAATATTCCAGTGCATGCTCAGTGGAACACTAGTATTGCGCTGATTGATAATGTTTTTAGATTTTGCAATAAACCAAGCCTCTTTCATCTCCCTCTTTCTATCGTTTGATTCATTGCACACAGTAGTGATATTTTGAGGATAAAATTCATGTCCACAACTACTTTCATGATTGGAAAAAACAGAATTAACCTGTGAATCATTTTTAGATTTTTTATACTGATAAACATGCTGTTGCAATCACGTTAATACACTAGCCTTCGTTTCACTTTAATAGATAGCATTACAACCAATTTCTTTGCAGGCAATGGAATAAACCACTTCATACCTATTCATTTCTTCTACACTATTCTTTGAATTATTTATTAGTCTATTTAAACACAAAGGTGATTCATTATAATCTTTACCAATTATATTTTTTAATATCATACTTATAGATGGCACATAAGCTAAAGAAAACCACTTTTTGACTTTTATTTTTTTACATCCACTTTATGTTTAAATTTCACATTATTATAAAAGAATCTCAATTGCCCGTGTAATATAGTTTTTTTGTATCCCACACCTATCAAGACATCAATATATCTAGATGCAAATTGCAGTACAAAAAATACTTGAATCTAGCCATTTTATAATTCAAAGAAACATTTGATGATGGGTGTATAAAACTCCTTACATTTAATGGTTTAACAAGCATTTTATACCCAAACATATTACAGCATTTATACACATTTACATCTAAATACTTTAAAACACCATCATATTCAAACTCAATAGTCCATGACAAACCAGAATTCTCATTTAATTCATTGAACATATTCTCTATCACATCTTTTGATCCATACACAAAAACATCATCCACATATCGTCTATACATTAAATCATTAGTCCTTATAAATGGTTCAGCAATATATTATTCCATTTCCAAAATCTACAAGCCACACACAATACTACTCCCTGCCAACCCCAGCGGCCAACCATTCTTCATTTGATAATAATTCTTTCCATATCTTGCAGTAATATCACCATTAATCCATTCAAACACTTCCATAATAAATCTGGCTTTACAAAAGTCTATTTTATAATCTAACAAAAGTTTTTTAATTACACTTATTGATTTATTATAGTCCACCGATCCATATAACTCACATCCAACGAGACCATATAAAAATTGCCAACCACCTTGGCAGACTCCAATATCTCAACAAATTCAAATGTAGATTTAATTGTATATTTGGTGAAACCTACCAACTCTTGTATCCATTTTGCAACCAATTGTGGTGCTTTCTGATAATAACAATCTCCAAAATCCATCAATAATCTTAACGGAGCATTCTCTTTATGAACTTTAACATTTGCAAATAAATGTGGAACAATCACAGCTAATGGATAAATCCTCAAATATTCATCTCTCCTAAATATTTTACCAACATATGGATGCAAAGCATTACTAACTTGTTCTTACACACTTAGCATGCATTGGAATATTAACCATTCATTTCCAATATGTCACCATGATTCTAGTACACGGTACCGAAAGCACTCTGCAAATAGTTTTTTGTGATTAATGTTTTTTGAATTTTAGCTATTCTGTTTATCACATTTTATACATGAAGAATAATTTTCATTATCTGATAGAGTTTTTGTATCATTTATTTATTGTATTCTTTATAATTATTGTAGAATTTTTTTTAAACTACTAATTATTTTTAAAAATTAGCATTATTTAACATCATTTGCTCATTAAGCTTAAGGTGCAACTTTGAGGAAAAAAGCATAAGTTTTAAGTGGCTGCTGACTTTTGAAGCTTCATTAAAATAATCTTATTATATTTATATTTGCTAAAGCATTTTAAGTAATAACTGTCATACTTATTAGAAATATTTATATTATTTTTTATATCTGATGTATTTTTAATAGGATGATTTCTTATCTTAGTGTCATTTATGCCTTTTTAATTCATCACTTTTTGGGATTATCTAGTATTTCATTAATCTTTACTTATTCGAGATACTTTTTCACAATCTATCGTACTTTATAATGTTTATTTCAATATTTTTTATTTTATTTTAATGAAAAACTGTCTGAACTTCAGCAAGCAAATCTGAACTATTCTAAATTTTGTAATTTTATTATAACATTTTAGAATTTGAAAATATATGTCTATTTATTTAAGGAAACTGATCCACAAAATACAAACAAGTTATTTATTGGTGGCTTGAATTATGAAACTACAGAACAGTCATTACGAGCACATTTTGGAAAATGGGGTGAAATAACAGAATGTATTGTGATGCGTGACCCATTCACCAGGTGCTCCCGAGGATTTGGATTTATTACTTATAAAAATCCTTCTCACCTTGATATTGTGATATCTAATAAGCCACACATTGTTGATGGAAGAGAGGTAGAACCTAAAAAGGCTATTCCAAAAGAGGTTAGAAAGCATGAATCTTTACAATGTAATTATTTTTATATATTTTTTAAATTTTATTTTGGTATTTATTTTTTATCTTTTATATTCTCTCTTTATGTGTATAGTTGTCATAATGCCATATTCATGATAAATTGATGCCATCCTACTGATAGATTTTTAAAAATTAATTTGCATATTGCCTTTTAGAAGTATGGAGAAATATTCGGTTGGTTTAAAATTAATATTGTTATTTTGGAGAAATATTTTTAAATATATTTCTAAAGCACATTGCATTCTCGAAATAATAGAAAAACATAAAGAAAATTAGCACTTTTACTTCTTATTATTCTAGAAAAATATCCCATATATTTCTAAATCACATTACTTGAAATAATAGAAAATAAATTATAAAATAGTAACTGCCAATGCTATAAAATCATTACATTTAAATTATAATTTTGTGATTTGTAGCATTTTATAAATAAATATTTTCAATGCAAATTTTATTGTATAGATTTGTTTTGCCATTGCAGTGATAATATTCTTTTGATATATATTTTTAGAAAAATATATATTAAATATCAAGTAATTTTTTTATTCAATACCTTATTTAAATTAACAATTTTATCTGCTCAACAAAGCAAAAAAAGTGGAAGAAATGTTTGATTATTTTATATATATTTCAAATTAAAAAATATATTATTAACAATGCTGCTTATTAATACTATTGTAGAATCTTTTATTTTTATTATAATTGCAAATATTGGGGGAATAACCATATATATAAGGTGAGGTTCATATCAACAGCTTGTTAAAGTATTGATTGATATGATACAGATAACATCACCTTATTATTATATTATTACAGTTATTAAATAAGTTGATACTGTCACATATAATGTAGTAAATAAGATTCATCTCAAATAAAATCAGTTAATGCAGTCAATTTTCTGATTATATTATCAATTTAATATTCACTCTTATAAATATTAGTGTTCCTGATTAGATATTTAAAATTTTTAATTGTGAATTTATAAATTTGAAATTGATGTATGAAGAGGAGAGAAATGTATTAGATTGTTACAAATTAAATCTGTGATGTTGATTTTATTTTAAATATAAAATATCATTGGATTAAATATATCTATATATTTATTTCTTTTTTTTTTTTTAGCATTCAATAATGATTACTAAAAAATAATAATAAACTCTTGTCTTTTAAAGTCGTTAATCTTGTGTTTAGATTTATAGAGGTCCCTACTGGCGCATTTTAGACGCATAATCTTAAGGTTATAGCCTTAATATATATTACTTATGTAATGATTATGCGCTTTACAAATTATTAATTAAAACTCGCTTTTTGTGAATTGCTATGCTAATGTTTATGCAATTTTATTTTATAATATATTTCATTCTTATAAATTCAATTCTTTCTTCTTTTTTTTTTAAAAAAAGTTTTTAAATGTTTATTTTTAGTTTGTTTATATTTTATTTTAATTTATTATTTCAAATTTCTATATTTTTATTTTTCTAGTATGATTTTTAAATAATGAAAAAAAAATTTTTTTTTTAGATTAAAGTAATAATGTTTGTTATTATAATATTAATTAAGTATAAAAAATTAACTGTAAATATATATATATTTTCTTATAGGCCACTGAATCTGAACAAAATCGAAAATTGTTTATAGGGGGTTTGAACTATGAAACTACTGATTATTCCTTAAAAACATATTTTGAAAAATTTGGTGAAATTTTAGAATGTTCTGTGATGCGTGAGCAAGATACTAAATGCTCACGTGGATTTGCATTTATTGTTTACAAGGACTTATCATCAATCGACGAGGTAATGTCTCAGAGACCTCATGTGGTTGATGGTAGAGAAGTTGAGCCTAAAAGAGCTGTTGCACGAGAGGTAATATTTATTTCAGAATATTAAGTTAGAAAATATGAAAAATTTGCTTTTTTACATTTTTTTGATATAGTAATTTTTCTTATGCATATAGAAAAAAATTATTTATTTATTTACAGTATGTAAACGAGGCTTAATATTTAAATGCTACATTCACTTATTAAGCCTCATTTACATATCGTCTGTATATATAGGCGTACTTCTAACTACTAAACTTTAAACAGCATTATGATTCTGGCAGTAATCTGCCTACATTTAAAACTTTTGAACATTAATTATTATCTTTGCATAATAACTTAATTATAATGAGTTTATACATTTATATTATTGAATGAAAAGAGAAGTAAATATTTATAATTAATTAAAATAGACATGTAAAAATATCTTCTTTATTAAGTTATAATAAAAAAGATGGTCACATGTTTTTGAACATTGTTTACTAAAATCAAACTAAGAATTTAACAATATATATCATTATTATTATTATTATTATTAATCATTTAAAAAAAGTTCATGGAAAAAATGATAATTATAAACTATTAACAAATAGAATAAAGTATCAAAACAATTTATTTATTGATAGGTGTGTTCATAAAAGAATAATAAACTTTTGAACTATGTTTTTCTATAATCTGAATTGACACATTTCAAGCTTTTATATCATGATAGTTAAAAAGATTTTAATTAAATGAGTTGAATTCTTATAGTTTTTGTATTTGTGAAACATCTCTTCTAATTTAATGGGGATGCTTTTCATTCTCCAAAACTTGCATTTAATTTTATAATTTATCAAGCTTTATAAAATATTACAAATCATTCAGATGTAGTAATATCATTTTTATCATTAATATTTAAACAGAAATAGCTAAATTCACAGATGAATATTAATTAACTTGCACAAAGTAACTCTTAATCATGTGTATGTGTTTATTACAATGGTAGAACAAAAAGCTTGAGAGCTAAGTTCTTTGATTGAAACTCAACCTATCACTTGTATTTCTCAAGGATCTTGGACTTTACAAACTGTTAATCATTGAATTATTTTTTTTTTATTCTTAATCATATGTATACAAAAATACAAAAGATTTATATTAATATTAAGTTGTTTTAATTTTTTTTTGTTATTATTAATTTGTGAATTATTATTTTTTTCAGATTACTATGCCAACAAATTGGCAGGTACGTGCAAATTAATTATATTTTAGTTTTTTTATCATTATTGAATAAATAGAAATTTTTTTACGATCAATATAAATTGATATGAAAAAGAATTATTTTTTGATGCTTATTTTTAATTTTATTTTAATACTCAAAGAACTTGAGTTAGCAAGTTAATATGAAAAGGTATGCCAAAACAAAATTAGATTAATAGCACTAAGTTAGCTTTCAGCGAATTTTCACCAAAAGCATAGTGCAGAATAACACCAAATATATATAGTGGTAGGGAAATATGATTCTGGTGAAAATTCACTGAAAGCTAGCTTAGTGCTATTAATTTAATTTTGTTTTGGCATATCTTTTCATATTAATTTGCTAACTCAACTTCTTTGAGTATTACATAATTATATGAAAAGAGTTCTTAATCTTTGTGATTTACATAAATTTTATTTTAAACAAATTGCTGCAACTATCTTTTTCTTTTTACAATATAGCAAATGGCTGCTCACTTATTAAATATGCATTCTGTCTTGCATTTTCAGATAATCAAATAATAAATTTTTAATTTTTTATATTTGTGTATATAGTTTCTGTAATTTTTATATTCATTGTTTTTATTATTTTGCTTCAGTTTTTCATTATTTATAAACCCCCTTCCCCATTTTTTACATGGCAAATTATGTATTATCTAGTCATATTTAATATTAAATTTACTGCCCTGTGTCATTTAGCATGGAGATAAAGTGAAAGACTTCAGTTCCTGGATTGAATTTTAACCTATTATTTCTAGTGCTAGAATGTTACATAATTTCCTAAACAATTAACCATTTGTACTGTTTTTTAAAATTAAATTTATTAATGCTGTAACGATTCTAAGAAAAAAAAAGGGGTGCACGTCCGTCTATAGTCGGATTTTGGGTCTTCAGATAGAGTGCTGGAGATAGTGCGATGAAGTACTTAACCAATGATTGCATCCTCCAATTGACTAGCTCTAAACCTATTTACTGAATTTAGATACAATTTAGGTTAGTTCATCTACTTCTCACTCCTTTCTGGTTCTGTTATGCTACAGTATTCGAATTCAGGGAGAATTCACTTTTGATTTTCTTAACAGGGATGCACTAATGCCAGATGACAACTACAGCACCTCTATAAAGGTTACAATTAGTATGATGTAGTAATCTCATAACCAATTTTCAATTCTATTGTATAAGTATGGCACGTGTATGTGTATGTTTGAGGCTGTAGATTAATGAGTGAATACAAAATTGATTTAATAAACTAGAGAGACTGGATTGACATTAACAAATTTATTAACATTTCTTAGAGAACAAAAAAAAGTTCAAAACAAAAATAAGATTGATTTAGCATAAAAGTGAATCCAAGTAGCTAAGTTAAAATTTTTCTATTGGTATGTCTACTTTTGCATCATAGTGCAAATCCAGTGGTCTGTGCTTGATTTCCTTGGACCTCCCCCTTCCAAAATCTATGTACAATTCCTAACATGATAGTAAAGATCATTCAGCCATGGAGATTAATCATTTACACAGAAGAATAAATATAACGACAATTAATTAACATGCAACAAGCAACATTAACTCTGTCTGCCTGTTAAACTGTGTGTATTTAATGTGGTATCATAATAAATACTTACCTTAGTACCAACCACATGGTTAATGATCAAATGTCATGTCGCTATGAATGGAGAAAGGCTAATCTAAACTTTATTTAAAAAAGAAAATTTTAACTAAAATTCATCCCTCCCTCTACTTTCGACTTCTATTTAAAATGAAACTTTCCCAAAAAAACTAAATCACAAAAGTTTTATGTTTCCAAGTATGAAAAAAAAAAAAAAAAATGAAATGGCAAAAAAAAAAAAAATTTATAAAAGTAGTCATAAAATTAGAACACATAATTAAAATTTCAGAATTCCTTTAAATTGACTTAATTAAAGTTGATGAGTTGGCAAAAGACCTTCATATATCTATATAGTTCATGCATTACAAATGGTTCTCCATAACCAAAGTGCAAGTTGCTTATTTCCATCTGTCCATTGTACACTTGGAACAATTCTGCATTGGCTCTCACTTTGTCTTTCCACGGATCTATAGGTAAGCACTTCATGTTGGACAAAAGATGTTTCTTTGGTATTTCAAGAGTAGGTAAAGGAAATTCTCATGCTTCCATGGCAGGAAAAATAATGACCCACCTATGACATTGGCAATTTAGTCAGAAAACATTGTGTGGTGATTAATCATATATAATGTTTTGAATCAACTACAGTTTGCTTTTTACAGATTTTACATGCAATAAAAGATTATTTCATAGTTCTATTTATAATACTGGCATTCTTCAGTTCATGTTCGAATAGAATTGTTATAATTATTTTATTTAATATCTGTTCAGAACAATTCTCTATTTTTTTTCGCTTCAAATATTTCTGTGACTTGTTGCGGTCGTATACTAAAATTATATATCTGAAAACATCAGTTCTCTGGAATGGCACGTCCATTTTCTATAGCTTTTGAAACATTTTTCTGAAGATGTTGGCTTTCTGTAGTGCGTATGTAATTCGCAAAGACAATGTGTAAAAATTTATTTTATTTTTATATACAGCATTGTTAGTGTACTAAAATTTTCATTTTTTATTACCATAGTTGCTCAATGTTGTGCATGCTATATGTAGATAATCGATTTAAAAGTCACGTAATAAAAATATCATTTCATTCTCACACTTGTTTACATAGCGACTGCTTTGACCTTACTTCATTACCATAATTAATTAATAAATGTCAGTCCACGTCTTCATACTGTTCAATCTAGTGATATATAAGACAATAAAGACAAGTTCATTATTGGTTGATATATATATATTTGTACTATTTTTTTTGAAATGTTTAATTTTGTATGTTTTTATTAAGTGGGATTTTCCTCATTATTTATTTATATATGTTAAACGACAAAAAAAAAAAAGTTTCTCATGATTTAATCTTTTTATTATTTATTGAAGCAAAAAATATATACAATGTATATCAAATAAAACTTATTATTTTAGCTAAGCATAAATTTAGAATGGGCACAATTGATGATGTGAGTAGCCATGGGTTGGTTTGGTCAAGCTTGTAAGCTGCCCTCACAACTTCCCTTCTTTTGCAAGGTTAAAATTTTACTTTACAATTGAAAAATTTTAACACTTAATGAGTGTATATACATGCATTTAAAGCTAGATGTTTTATTTCTCTAGATGTAAGGTCATGGATTCTTTTATTATTTTTATAATTCCTTACCATCTGCAGTGTTTTCTACCCTTTTTTCCCTTCCTTTCTATTAAATGACATCCAATCAAAAAGGAGATTCATGTATAGGGTTCTTTCTTTTTCTCCCCCCCCCCTTTTTTTTTTGATGGCTTTATTGTAATGCGTCTCTTTTACAGATGACACTTACATCCGGGTCACGTTTTATGCGGATTTATTTAATGCAATTTTGAAGTTACGCGATTCATGTTTCTTCTTAATATCTTTGTATGCGGTTTTTTTTTTATGCGATAAAAATTATTAGATCAGAAGTCGAGCTCCGATAATGCGCTATTACATTAAATATTATAAATTTCGCGCACTCACGTCATATTTAAAGTAATAGCGGATTATTGGAGTTCGACTTCCATCTAATAATTTCAATATTTTCAGTGCTTTATATACACACATTAAATTTTACAAGATTATAATGTAAATCTGTTCAAACGTTATAGATGCCTGTACTATGTATGTTGTTGTTTTTGCATTTTAAAACCTGTTTTATTTTTGCTTTTTAAAAAAAGATTACGCTTTATAGAACTGCGAAGTTCATATTCACTTAAATCAGGATTTCCCCATTTATATACACACATTAAATTTTACAAGATTATAATGTAAATCTGTTCAAACGTTATAGATGCCTATACTATGTATGTTGTTGTTTTTGCATTTTAAATCACGTTTTATTTTTGCTTTTTAAAAAAAGATTATGTAATCTATTAATCATTTAGTGTCCGCATGTAATAAATTTTACAAGACTGTAATGTAAATCTGTTCAAACGTTATAGATGAAAAATACTATGTATGTTGTTGTTTTTGCATTTTAAATCACATTCTATTTTTGCTTTTCATAAAAAGATTACATAATCAATTAATTATTTAGTGTCTGCAAGTTTATTTTTAAAAGGTGAGTAACAGCAGTGGGCACAATTAAATTTGACAATTAAAATCTGATTTTTAATTGTAATTAACAATTTAAAAATTACATAACGTGATCTGAAATTAATGTGATGTAAAACGATGAAATTTGATTTTTAAACGGAATTGAAAATTAAAAAATTAAAGACAAAATAAGAATTTAATTTTTAATTGTTAGTTTTAATTAAATTTTGCCCAACAGTCATGAGTCGGTGTCTTTTTATTATCGTAAGTCTAAGTTCTTATTTTTATTTTAAACTTTTAGTTTACCCTAATGGAGAGGAAAAAACACCCAAGAAAATGAATTTCTTTGGAAACAAAAAATTTAATTTTAGATCGCTTAGTGAAATGGGAAGGATCAACAGCGATTGGAAAACGTTTTAGTTGTATTTCCTCTTGACTTCATTTAAGGAGAAGCTACAGTACCTCACATCACATCATGACGAATCTGAGGTCTCAAATAGCGATAATGATTAAAATACCGTACATGTATGGAAAAATGTAAATTACGCATAAAAATATATTGTTTTGAATAAAATTAAATACTGTAGTTAATAAAAAAAGTATCAATTTTTTTCAAATTTGAAATTTTTTATTAGTCATATTTTATTTTCTTATTTTTTTTTATGCGAATTACAGTAACCGTTCCCCCATTTTTCAAGATAAGTTATGTCTATTTTTGTGCGATTTCTTTTGTGCGTGTTTTCTGAGCGATTTCTTTTGTGCGTGTTTTCTGAGGAACCTATCTACCGCATAAAACTTAGACCCAGATGTATATTTATTTGTTAGCCTTTGTCCTGCTCTTCTTTCGAGACTTGTTGGAACTTTTTGAGGATTACCTAAGTATGTGAGCATCCATCATTCAGCATGGTTATTTCTTATAACTAGTTTAGTTTTCAGGTAACCCAGTGATTGTTTTTAATCACTTAATAATAGGGCATATCGACAGCAAAGAAAATTAATAACCCTTTTCATTGATATATATATACTTATACAAATATATATATTTCGATGTAAATTTCTCTTCTTTTTATTTGTCTATCGTTTCTTTCTATTTCTTTGTTTATACATATAGTTGCTTTGATTGGCCAATATAGGGTTTCAAGGTCTGAGCATTATAAGTGCCCTTGATTTCTCTCTTTACATCTTTCTAAAATGCATTGGGATCTGTTTGATTTGTGCCCTTACATATTGGTGGTAAAATTTCTGATATTTGTTTTCTTGGGACTTGCTTATGTCAGGAGTCTTTATAAAAACTTGATCTCCTATAAACTTGTGTGATATATTTTTTTTCACATCTTTTTTTCTCCGATTGGCCATACTCATGAGTTGCTCATATGCTTTTATCCTGTTTTTCTGTATCTAAGAGGGTATAACAATGGGTTTGTATTTTACAAATAATGTTGGTGTGGGTTGAATGAAGTATAGTCTGATTGGCATGAATCCACTTGATTCATTTATGCTCCAATTAATGTAATCGACTACATACTTTGTTTGCTTTACCCATCCCTTATGCTCATCCCCTAGGCAAGGCCTAAACAACCTGCCGAGCTCCTGCATCACATGTTCCCAAGGATTGGACTGAGGATTTCTAATGGATGTGAGCACATGTCTGATTTGAGATTTCTCTACCAATTTTATCCATTCTTTGGTTAGGAAAGGAATGTCATGGTCTGTTAATATGGTTCTAGGCTTTATGATTTCCATGAATTGGACAGTGACTAATACTCTGATGGTATGTCTAGTATTAGCTTGGGATATTGTGTAAGCTGACACATATTAAGAAAAGTGATCATATGCAACTAGTAAGTATTTCTTTTTATTGAATGGAGGCAAAAGCCCATAATAATCAATCGCTAGGATCTCATTTGGTCTTTCTGGAATGATAGAACTCATTGAGTTAGCATAACGTTGGTTTACCAGCTTGGTTTGTAAGCACACTAGACAGTCTTGAAGTGACTTCCAGATGTCCTGTTACATTTTTAACCATTAGAGCTAAGTTCTGGGAGTATGTTCTGTCATATGGGCCACATAGTGTCCATATAGACAGTGTATATACTTTATGAATGTTGCTCTTATCGACTTAGGTATTACTACCCTCCACTCTTCAGCGTCTAAGTCCACTTCATAAAGTAAGACCTGTTTTTCTAGTGTGCAAGATCTTTTGGCGCATGCAAAACTTTTCTTTTCTTTCAATGATTCATGATTAGGTTTAAATTTGGATCTTTGAATTAAATTTCAGACAAATTTTCTAAATCGTTCTCTACATTATTGTCAGTCATTAAATTAACAGTAGTATTTGTTCTGACCTACATGGATTTTGACTCAGCACATCTGCTACCACATTCTCGGATCCTTTACAGTATTGCACACTGGAATTGAATTCCTGTAACAGTAAATTCCATCTGACTAGGCGACTGTTAGTCAGGTAGCTATGATTAAGGAATTTGAGGTTTTTATGATCATTATCACCTCTGATCCAAGAAGCATCTGTCGAAAATTTTGGAAGGCCCACCCTATTGCCAGTGCTTCCTTCTCTGTAACCGTATAATTTATTTCAGGACCTTTTAGGAGCTGACTGATAAAATAGAGGACCCCAGGTTCACCGTCCTCCTGGATTTGTGATACCATTACCCCCAATCCGAAACCACTATTGTCTGTCTGCAGGAAAGCTACATGTCTGTCTGCAGAAAAGCTAACACAGTTTGTTTAGAGAAACCTGTTTTAATGTCTTCAAATGTCTTATCTTCATCCTCAGTCCATTTCTATTTTTCATCTTTCCTAATAAGTTTTTAATAAAAGTTCCATATGGTCTTAGAATTTCTGGTAGAAACGATTATAGAAGTTACACAGTCCTAAAAATGACGTGATTTTTGTGGGCCTTGGAAAGTTCTGTATGGCACTGATCTCATCAGTTTATGGTCTTATCCCATATATGACCAAATAAGACCACCTTCTTATATGCCAACGTGATCTTCTTGAAGTTGATCTTAATTCCTTTCACATAACACTCTTTAAAAATAGTTAGACATTGAAGATGTTCTTCAATAGTGGCAGATGCTATTATCACATCGTCAACATAAATGGTCGCTATCTGTTTGACATCATGAGATAGTGTTTTGTCCAAGCATCTTATTATACCAGCACCACTATTGATCAATCCAAAGGCCATCCTATTGAACTGATATGTAAAATTCTCATATTAGAAGGCTGTGTATTGGCGATCATCTGGATGAAGCTCAATCTGCCAATAGCTGGAGGTTAGATCGAAATTGGAAAACACTTGCTTATTTCCAAATCTTACAAATAATTCATGGATAGGCAGTGGGATATTCCTATCAGGAACCGTAATTTTGTTCAGTTGCCAAACATCCAAACAAACTCTCATTGACCCGTTTTTCTTCTTCACAGTTACAACTGGATTACAGTAGGGTGAAGAACATTTGGAAATAATCCCCCAGTTTAGCATTTTATTAATCTGTTTAGATATCTCTTTGTGATATGAAATAGGGTATGATTTGGATTGAAACCAATTGATCATGAATCAGTTTTATCCTTTGTTGGAAACCCTCTATTACCCCTGGTATTTCTGGAAATGGGGCCAAATTCATTAATAACAGCTCATAACTTTACTTCATCATCGCTTCCAAGTAAACTGGACTCTGCGATTTTGTTCTCAATCAGTGCCTCTGGGATTACAGATATTATACAATCAACTTCAGGTAGGTTATATCTTGGAAGCAATGTCATCTCCAAGATCTCATCATTAATCCTGACTACCTTATCAGAGAAATCAATGACACACTGGTTCTCATGGAGAAAGTCTGCCCCTAGAATGACCTCATGTATCAAGCCATTCAATATGAGAAAAACATGATAGGGAGTTGTCTGGCCGATCTTAATTTGAACCCAGATTTGTTTTTTTAACTGTTTGGTCTTTCTATTATTAGCCATGGTAACTTGAATTGACTTCAGTAGTAGAGTTTTGATGTTAGGATTATTTGTCAGAACCTTATGATTGAATGCGTCTGACCCATTGAAATCTAGCTACCAGAGTCTAACAATGCTTTAACTGGCAATCCTCAAACAATACCTCTATCATGGGGGCAAAAGCGAAGTTGGGTGCTTCCCATGAACACATTAAATTAGTGATCTCTCAATTCATTGTTTTTTCTTTGTTCCCCATAGTTCTTTCTGTTTCTTGAAATGAGGAACATGGCAGTTTGCTTTTTGTTGGATTTTAGGTGCGTGATTACTACACCCTGATTGAGGAGATTTTCCTGGGCTATTGAAGGAGCTTGTCTTGACTTTATTATTACCTACCCATTTCTTAATAAGTGACCAGGTATGGGAAGAGATTTGATGTAATGATTTCCCTTTACAATGATTTGGGTCATTATTATGTTTCCTCCTTTTGTAGTAGATAGTGTTCACTATAGGTTCTTCTTTTCTTTTTCTGAGGTTCAGGTAGATGGGTATTATTTAATCTTTACTATTAAGCAATTCCATTACGTGTTCAATGGTTTGGCATTTGTACAGAAAAGCACTTGGTCAATTTTTAGGGGTAAGTTCCCTTAATGATACTGATAATCTCACTTTCGCTCAGGTGGTAGGTAAGTATTTAATGTCCCCAGCTAATAAACTGGCAATGGAAGAACTTAGTTAATGTTTCTCCTGGTGAAGGTTTATATTTCTCCTGGAACAGCTGATAGAGCAAAGCTTCATGCTTATTCTTACTCCAAAAATTCTTGATCAACAAATGGGGTTTGGAACAACAACTAGCACCACATCACTGCATTTCCCTGTAGATGGCTATAAGCAGTGATCACTTTCCTTTGGTCAAATTTCTGATTTACTGAAAAGTACAAATTGAGTCTTAAGGTGTTATATGGGTGCTTCACTGGCTAATCCCTTGAAAACTTTGAGTTGCACAAATTGTTGAATGACATTCGTTTGGGTTGTGTGACCATACGCTCGGCCTGACACTGTAGGTTCTATCTGTGGGGTCAGTATTGGTACTTCTGGCTTAGTTTGACATGCACTTGGGGGCCATCCCTCCTCATCTTCAAACCCAGGCATTGTTTGCTGTGGAAGGATAGATTCCAAACAGAGGTCGGTTGTCCAGTGAAGATCCTGAGCAGCAGTCTCCAGGCTGTTCCCTGTCTCATTCCTCTATTCTTATTATCTCCAGTTCTTTGATTTATCTTGGTTGATTGTGTCTCCATGACTCATGTCTTTTGGCACAGTTGAGATTTAATGTGTATGAATCTTTGGGTGATGGCCTCGTCTAAGCGACTGATCTGATCCCATGTTCCATTTGTGCTTTCTATGACCTTTTCTAAGGCCATTTGAGTTATATAATGATTTCTGTTTCATTTGAAGTCATTGTCTCTCAGCTACCTTAAATTTTGGTCTATGGTTTCTCTTTCTTCTTCACACATTTCTACCTCAGCACTCTGTCTTTCACAAAGTTGTTCTACTTTCATGCGAATGTCTTGGAGCTCCTCTGAACTTTTCACTGTTTCTTTCTTGGTTCGGTTTCGGAATATCTCTTCATACTTGAGGTCAAGTTGATTGGCTATACTGTAGGTAAACTCTTCGAAACATCATTGACATCATACGTCTCTCTCACCCATCTCCTTTCTTACTTCCCTCATTGCTTGTTTCACTTCAGCACTATCCTTTTGAACATTCTTTAAGTTTATGTATAGTTGTTTCATATCCTCAGATAATTTAGCTTCAACATCCTTAATTTCTATTTTCATCTTTTTTTACCTCATCTATGTCTCTTTTCAAATCTTCTCTCAAGGAACTTATACTTTCTTTCAATTTTATTTCCATGGCATCCACATCAGTTTTGGTTACCATAGTAGCCTTCATACTTTCAATCTTTACTATCCATCTTTGTTTCCATACTATTCATGTCTGCTTTTAAGCAATAAATGCTTGGAGTATTTGCTCCATGTTGATTTGATTTCCAATAGTTTGAGCTACTCAGCTCCTTGGGTTTGAGGTGTCACTAGGTCAGTGACATGTATCTGGTAAGGTCACCAACCTTAACTACAGACCCCCAGGTGTTTGTCTATACAAAGACCCTTTCTTATTGGCAGTAGCATCTCCCATTTCACTATCACTAGTACTTAATGTTTTTTCAGAACATTTCACTTCCATAATTAATAATTTTCTTTCACTTCTAATTATCATTAAGAAGTTTTTTTAATAGTTGAATATAAAGTTAGTTCCTTTTTTTAAAGATACAATTAGATGTGTGTCATAGGGTTTCATACCATTCCCAACAACCATTTTACACATATATTTAACTTATCTCTTTTTTTCCTTCCTACTCTTTAGCCTAAATTTTATTTTGCCTAGCTCACCTATTTTAACTTTATTTATTAGTTATTTATTTTTTGCTGTGGTCTCAGTTTATTAATCTTGTATTCACTGCCTCTTATGTAATTTCTTAGTTACACACTTATTTATAACTGGTTTAAACTCATGATAATTGTTCATCAGGTGCATAAGTACAACAGAGATATCAGGTTGTAGAAGTTTGGTATAAAAAATGAGTTCAAAGAAAATAACAAAAAAAAGTTTTTTTTTAATCACCAGGCCAATGGCTGGACCTTCTTTGAAAATTCTAGTTTTGTGCCCCTAAAGTATGGATACCAGTTGTAATAGTCCAAAGAAAAATAGAGGGGCTCTCATCTGTCTATGGTCGGTCTTTGGGTCTTCAGGTAGGATGGTGGAGCTAGTGCAATGATGTACATAACCAATGATTGAATTCTTTTTCAGTTGACTAGCTCTAAACCTATTTATTGAATTGAGATACAATTTAGGTTAGATCATCCACTTCTCACCTTTTTCTGGTTCCGTTATCCTGCAGTATTCAAACTCAGGGAGACTTTGCTTTTGATTCTCTTAACAGGGATGCACTAATGCTAGCTGTTAACGATCGCACCTCTATATAGTTTACAATTAGTATGATGTATCTAGTAATCTCCCAATCAATTTTTAATCCTATTATATAAGTATAGCACGTGTGTGTGTGTACGTTTGAGGCTCTAGATTAATGGGTGATTACAAAGTTGATTTAATAAACTAAAGTGACTGAATTTAGATTAACAAATTCATTAATATTTCTTAGAGAACAAAAAACAAAACAAAAAAAAATTATAATTATGGGTGTAAACAATGGTCTTCTATCATATCAGTAATTTAACAAGTTTATGTTGCCATATTATTTGCAAAGTTCAAAACAAAAATAATATTGATTTAGCATAAACATGAATGTAAGTAGCTAAGTTAAATTTTTCCATTGGTATGTCTACTTTTGCATCATAGTCCAAATCCAGTGATTTGTGCTTGATTTTCTTGGGACCTTCCCCACCCAAAATTTATGTACAATTCCTATTATGATAATAAAGATCATTCAACCAAGGAGATTAGTCATTTATACAAAAGAACAAATATAATGACTGTTAATTAACATGTAACAAGCACATAAACTTTGTCCTGTTAAAGTGTGTATATTTAATGTGTTATCATAATAAAATCTTACCGTAATACAAACCACATGGTTAATGATCAAATGTCATGTCACTATGAGTGGAGAAAGGTTATTCTAAACTTTATTTACAAAAGAAAATTTCAACTAAAATTAACCATTCCTCCCTCTACTTTCGACTTATATTTAAAAAGAAATTTTCCAAAAAAACTAAATCACAAAAGTTTTACTTTTCCAAGTATGAAAAAAAAAAAATTTACAAAATTTGTCATAAAATTAGAACACATAATTAAAAATTCAGAATTTTTTAAAATTGATTTAATTAAAGTTGATGAGCTGGCAAAAGTCCATTATATATATAGTTCATGCATTACAAATGGTTTTCCTTAATCAAAGTGCAGGTTTCTCATTGCTATCTGTCCATTGCACATTTGGAATAATTCTGCATTGACCCTCTGTCTTTCCACAGATCCATAGGTAAGCACTTCATGTTGGACAAAAGATGTTTCTTTGGCATTTCAAGAGTAGGTAAAGGAAATTCTCATGCTTCCGTGGCAGGAAAAATAATGATCCACCTATGACATCAGCAGTTTAGTCAGAAAACATTGTGTGATGATTAACGTTTTTAAATCAGCAATAGTTTGCATTTTATAGATTTTACATGCAATAAAAGTTTATTTCAGAGTTCTATTTCGAATACTGGCGGGTTTTTTTATTCTTCAGTTTGTGTTCGAATAAATCTGTTATAATTATTTTATTTAATATCAATTCAGAACAATTCTCTAATTTTATTCATTCACATAAAATTCTCTATTGTCCTTTGCTTCAAATATTTCTTTGAACTTGTTGCAGTTTTATATTAAAATTATATATCTGAAAGCATCAGTTTTTTGGAACAGGTGCTGTCCATTTTCCATAGCATTCGAAAAGTTTTTCTGAAGATGTTGGCTTTCTGTAGCATGTTTGTAATTCGTAAAGACAATGTATAAAAATTGATTTAGATTTTATATACAGTGGTGTTTCCCTTGCCTAATGTATTAAAATTTTTATTTCCTTTTTTATTGCTGTAGTTGCTCATTGTTGTGCATATTATGTCTAGATAATCGATATAAAGTCATGTAATAAAAATATCATTTCATTCTCACACTTATTAACATAGCGACTGCTTTGACCTTAGTTCATTACCATAGTTAATAAATGTCAGTCCACGTCATCGTACTGTTCAAACTAGTGACGTACAAGACAATAAAGACAAGTTCATTATTGATTGATATATATATTTGTACTATTTTTTTTTAAGTGTTTAATTTTGTATGTTTTCATTAATTCGGATTTTCCTCATTATTTATATATATGTGAAATGACAAAGAAAAAATAATTTCTTCATGATTTAATCTTTTTATTATTTGTTGAAGAAAAGAAATATCACATAACCACATATAAACAGGCAAAACTCTCCGTTCAGTAGTGCAAGTAATCAATGGATGCCACTACTGTATGGAGAGTTTTGCCTGTTTAATAACAGTAATGAGCAAGCAAAAGAAATGATGATCATGTGATGTTCAGTGGTTTATATCCACATGTAGTTACGTTTTGAGATAGTAAAGTAACGCTTATGGTATAAGCTAAGTGAAAGTTTGGAATGGGCACAATTGGTGATATCATGGGTTGGTTTGGTCAGGCTTGTAAGCTGCTTTCACAGTGCTAGGGTAATGTATTTAACTATTTTAATTATTTTTATGTTTTTTTAAATCTGTTTATAGATGTTATTTTTTATTTATATAAAATTTCTATTTATCTTTATATTTATCCTGTTTTGTGTAGCTATTTCTATGATATTTTGGTTATGCTATTATTTTTAGAACATTATTTTGCAAATATTCATCAATAATTTCTTTCTGATCTGATACTGAAGAAGGAAAAAAAACAATTCAGAATATATGGAATGATTTAAAAAAATTTTTTTTTCTCTGTTAAAAACAGACCAAGCATAGGAAATTGATAGATTTTAATTTTACTGCTCCAGATTGTAATGATTATCAAATTACTATATTTCGATATGTTATTACTTTTAATAATCTTATATTTGTCATTGCATATAATAATGTACAGATATTGAATAAGAAAAAATAAAACTTTTTATATTTTTTAAATAAAAGTTATGTATATTAACATTTGTTTCCAATGCTACCAAGCTTGAATTTACATAGATATCTACTCAGTATATTTTATAAAACTTTTTATGTCTAATGTTTTGCAAATACAATTTATAAAAAAAAGTATGTTTGCAAAATACTTTACCATGAACATATATATTTTTTTAAATTATTTTTTTATATACCAAACAATGAAAATAACTGATATTTGAAGGACTGAATTTATTTCCAAATCATATTGATTACTGTTTTTTTTTAAAAAATTAATTCTTAATATTAATTAAAAAAAAAAAAAAGTAATCAATATAAGTTATTTATTGAATTAAGTTGAATCCGAATATGTTAAAGCAATTCCAGGGATTAAACAGTTTTTTAACAATCAAGAATGAAAGAAATTATTTGTGTTTTGACTTTGATCTTTTACTTTCAAAAAAGTGGTCAGTGAAACAAAACAAATGTAAATGAATGGATAATAAAATTTATAGAATCTTTTTGTTTTCTATTAGAAAATGTACTTAAAATTATTTTTATAATGTGTAATATATATTTATTTTAGCTGTAATATAAATATAACCATATACTGTATAAATAAAAATAGCATAAGTAATTATTTTTTATTGTTTTGGAGTTCCAGTTAAATTTTATTAACATTATTTCTATGGGAATAGAAATCCCCCCCCCCCCTTTAATAACTGCATATTATTCTTCATTGGACTTTCAGTCTTATAATAGTAACATATTTAACGGAATGATTATAAGAAGTGCATTTTAATGATATATTTTGTAGTAATTTACTTTTCTTATTGACATTAAAGTTATTCTCTCCATAGCCATTCTTTTTTGATCAGTGTTGTGAAATAGAGTGGAGAGGTAGTGTGAAAGTCTGTGATCATGTACCCTACATATATTGATGCAGGTATATAATAAGCCTGTATTTCAGTTATTACATAGCAAAGATGTCTGCCCATCCCTTATATATGTATTAAATGGATTATGTCCTGTACATGAGGGGTCAGATTGACTTTAGGTCAACATGGGTGTGACAAGAATCTCGGCCTCAGGGTGGCCTTTGAGCGTTCCATCATCAGACTTTCAATTGGATGAACATTTGAAGAGTTCGAGTGTGGAGTGGATTGAAACCTGTCGATTAAAATATGAAGATTGGCTATCTTAATGTATATCAGCACTTATTGCATATATGTATAGAGATGATAATCTGGACCAACTGATGATTGCTGGTTTAGCATGAAATACGTATATTGGTGATTATTTATCTTTTCAACATATATGTGTTCAAGAGTATTAGTGTTATGAGATAGAGTGGAGAGTGGTGGGTAGTGTGAAAAAAATGATATATAAAAAAGTCCTATCTACTACTGTAGTATTGATTGGCAGATCTCTGATTGTGTTGATAACCATACCAGTAATGAGATTACTGCTGATCATTAGTTATAGTTGTTGTTGCATGACAGTTTCAATACAAATAGTTAAACTGAATTTTTTATTATCTTTATTTTCTTGAAGTTCACTTAAGTGTTAAAAATTGAGTGAACTTTACTACCAAGAACTGACTATCTTGATCAATCAATTTATTTTAAAAGTGATAAGTTACAATATAATTTGTAATGAGATCTTGAAAAGTTTATCTACTATAATATGTTATTTTCATTAAAACATGTTTAATAGTTATAATTTACATTGGTTTTTTTGTGACATAATTATATGTTAAAAAAACAAAAACTTTTCAACATTATTTTTTTTAATTTTTAATAAATTATAAATTTTGAATATTGCTAATGAATTTTGATAGATATTTAATAGTAACTTCAATACTTTTTGTATTTAGAAATAGTTATATGAGACATTAAAACATATGCACAGTATATTTGTGATATAGTCATTAGAATTAAATTATTTTTGTATTACTTTAGTATGACAAAATTAAATTTATTATTTAATTTTTTATTTTAGCAAGATGAAAGTGATCAACAACAGAACAAATTGTTTGTTGGTGGTTTAAATTATGAAACTACAGAAGAAGCGATGAAACAACATTTTGGAAGATTTGGTGAAGTTATAGAATGTATTGTGATGCGTGATTCAAATACTAAACATTCAAGAGGATTTGGATTTATCACTTTTAGATATTCTTTTATGGTTGATGATGCATTGGATGTTTGGCCCCATACTATTGATGGAAAAGAAGTTGAATTAAAAAGAGCTATTCCAAAAGAGGTTAGTAATTTAGAAGTTATATATATCTATAAAGAAAAAATGTTTTATCAGATTTGCATTTTATAGTTCATTTAATTAAAATAGAAAAAGCTCCTGCATCCATTCACCCACTTCTTTTAAAGTACAGAGTTTGCAATTCTTGAAGTAGTATTCTGAATCATGATATCATATTATAATGTAAAGACAAAAGTGCTAGTTGCCTCTTCAATGGATTCTATTAGAATAGATTAAAAAGTTTATTGTTGAAAATAATTATTATGAAAAATGCACTTTTGCTTATATTGCTACTTCTTCCACCAATATTTATAAAATTGGTTTATTGATGAGACATGCTTTGTTTTGAGTGAATGTATATTCAGATTGTCATATAAATTTTAGGAAGAATAAGTCATTTATTATCTTTATTTTATCTTTTATAAGAAGCTTGATGTTATAATCTGATTTAAGAGTTTATTAGAAGAAATAAGGATTGATTTTATGTTATCAAAGTTAATACACCTGGGTCTCTTTTTATGCGGTAGATAGGTTTCACAGAAAACCTGCATTAAAAAATTGCACAAAAATAGACTTGATTTACCTTGAAAAATGTGGGATACATTCTATAATTTTCAGAAATCACATAAATTCAAAGCAACAAGGTAAAATTACTTTAAAATTCGCATAAAAAAAAATATAAGGAAATAAAGTATGACTAATAAAAAATTTCAAATATTTGAAAAAAATTGATACAAGACAAACTTTTTTTATTAACTATTTAATTTTATTCAAAACAATATGTTTTTATGTGTAATTTATTTTACATTTTTCATGCATATTTTAATCATTATCCCTACTTGACAATATGTGGTTCGTTTGTGAATTGGTAAGAAATCAGATTCATCACAAGATGAAATGCAATTAGCGCCAACTTCAGTCTCATGCTGTGTTAATGGTTTTCTGTCGACAATGTAATCAGTAATTAAACTTTGGGATGATGATTTTATTAATTGTTTATGAAGCTCGTGATATCCAGACTGCTATGTCTAGCTGTTAGAGAATGCACTTCCATGAGTGCAACTATATATATAACAAGCTTCCACGAGCATGTTAATAATGACTAACAGTTAAATTTTTTTTTATACACATATATACGTGGAGAAACTTTTACACAGAAAAAAGTTACAAGTAAAAATATTTAAAAACTTTTCATTTCTACTTTTTAAAAGTTCTTAAATATTTTTACTTGTAATTTTTTTTTTCTAAAAGTTTCTCCATGTATATATGTCTATAAAAGAAAATATAAACATACACATATATAACACTGACATTCAATTGGAATTTAAGAGCTCATTCATAATTCTTATCATTAAAAAAGAAATTGATTTTCCAATTGATTAGAAAGTTGAAGACTTTCTCAAATCATTTTTGCTGTGAAACAAACAGCTTCCACTTCTGTTTTATTATCTTTTTTTAAATCTTCTACGGTATCTAAATTTATTACCAAACTTTTTTTAACAGGCATTTAAAGTATGTAAAATTTAATGCGTGTATTTAAAACTGGGAAATCTCGATTTTAAGTGAAATATGAACTTCTTTATCACATAAAAGAAAACCGCATAAAAAGATATTAAGAAGAAACATGAATCACATAACTTCAAAATCACATTAAAAAAATCTGCACAAAAAGAAACCCAGGTGTATAGAAGTTTATAATATGTAGGAAAATTTCTTCTCTAAACTACATACCTTATAAACTGGATCGAAGGATCAGTAACCAAGATATATTTGGAAAAATATCGTAGAGAAATTTAATGCAGTAGCAGTAAAAGTTTTCATTAGTAACACATTTTTACAAATTTATTTGTAGTGTAGATCTGTACATGCACTTGAAATCACATATCATTGTAATTTAAGCTGGTCTAATTAGTTAAATTTGTTTTGTCTTTTGTATCCAAATATAAAAGATCTTATTTCAACAAATATAAAGATTTTTTTTTTCAGATTAAGGCATTGAAAATTAGGAAGATTAATATCAAAGAGAAGATCAAATATTCTTTCAAAGATGTAGCTTTAAGAAAATTTAGGGTCAACCAATTCTAATTCTTTTTATTGTTATTGGGGATTTTCATTATTTGATCGACAACAGTCTAGGCTTAAATCCAAATAATTATTTATGGTTTTATTATGAAATATAGATTGACATTAGACCCATTGGTATGGAATTATCAATTGTTGCTTTTGTTCTTAAATGGCATCACTGTTTATTATTTTATTTAATACTGAGCTGGGTTTAATTTTAGAAAACCTGTTGGTATATTTAGAAATTTAATTTTATTTTATTTAATACTGAGCTGGATTTAATTTTAGAAAACCTGTTGGTATATTTAGAAATTTAATAAGAATTACTTTTCTTTGAGATCTGATATGATGGAATTTATTTATAATTAGACGAATCAGACATTTGAGAGCACATCTTTATGTGATCTTCATATTTATGATATTTTTAATAATTATTAGAATGTCATCCTCATAATAAAATATGGATTTTTTTTTTTTGAAGTTGTAACAACCGTATGAAGGATAAAATTTGTGATTTTTTTTCAGGATCAAATCATTAGTTTAAATATCAAGGTGAAAGTGAAAATTTTTTTGTTGCAATTGATTTATTTAATATAGTTGATCAAATCATATTTAAAAGCAGGATATTCTGGAATGACAAAAATAAATGGTTTTGCTAACATCCAAAGATTAATATTGTCAGTAGGCCCTTTTAAAATACACAAGACCTGATATGTCTTTTTATAAGTGCAAAATTTTGTTTACAAAATTTACATAACAGAATTCTAGCAAAGATTTTAATGTGTATATATTAATATTGCCATCAAGTGGTTGATCATTGAATAATATGCTTACGATTTTTAATAACCATGAACATTATTTGCTTATTAATGGTCAAGGATAGACTTGTTTCAATATTTGAAAAGGTTAATGCTATTGCCAATTTGATATTGTTAGTTTGTTCAGATACATTTCAAAGAAAAATCATCATTTGTTGAAGAAGTTTTGAATCTTATAACCATTTCCAAAATAAAGACATATTTTTAAATGCTGACCTTTAAGTCACTTTGTCTATCTGTTCTCCAGCAAGAATATGACCATTTTTATTTTTTTGGTAGACACTATTTTTTGGTCATATTGCATAGTTGAGCAACACTATATTCAGATATCTTTTTTGATCAGATCATTTAGTGTATTATATTTACTGATATGCATATTGACTTTTTGAATATTAAAAGATGATCAAAGTATTGTTTATTATATCAAGAGCTTCCTTTCATTAGATATCTCTCATGATTTGTAAGAATATAATTTTATAATTTTTGATAAATAATTTGATTAATATATTGTAATAAGATTGACCATTCTTTAATTGGATATCTATTTGATGCAAATTTTAGTATAAAATCATTAATAAGGATTTTTGAAAGTTCATATATAGTTAAACAGAAATTGTAAGAATTTTTTTTTACAGTGCATCCATGAAAGTTCATTATGTTTACTGACAGATAATGATATGTTAATTTAATCATATTTTGATTAATGAAAAAGCCTGGTTTAATAGGAACTTTAGGATATAAATAGGAATTAGGTAAAAAGCTGTTTGGTAAAGAATACAATTCATTTGATGATAGTTTGCAAAAATAGGCTTATTTTTGGAGAATCTAATCTATTTGGAAAAAGCTGTCTCTGGCAATTGAAATCAGTTTAAATATATATTTCTTATATATATATAATTTTAAATGTTAAAAATTTAACAAGAAATCTCTGTGAATTTTTATAAATAATTTTTAACTATGATATAATAAAGCAAAGAATCCTGTTAAAAGCAGTTATTGCAAGCTGAAATTACACCATCTTTGCTTTATTAAATTATAACCGAAAATAATTTATAAAAATACACAGATATTTCTTGTTAAATTTCTAACATTTAAATCTACAAACCCTTGAAAATCTTTTTTAAATATATATACATAAACATATTTTAAAGAGAGAAAAAAAAAATCGATTGTAGTTTTATCAAAGTTTATGTAATAATCTTATAATTATGTGTAACTATAAATGATAATAAATGCAAGAATTTCAAATAAAAAATTTGTACTTTTTTTGTAATTAAAAAAAAAGAAAAGTGAGAGAAAGGGAAAGAGATTAGATAGGATTTTTAGCTAGCTGTTTTATTTAAACAACAGTGCTTTGATTTTTATCTTATAATAAAATATTAATTAGTGATTTTGATTTTTTTTAAAAATTGCAATAAAATATAGATAGAGATTGTAAAAGCATGCACTGCATATGAGGGGGGGAAATGCTTTAAGATATATATATACTATAACGATCGAAATGAAAGTGAAGATCGAATCTAACCGCAAACTACGATATCTGCTCTACAAGGCGCCATCTAGGCATTTAAACCTAGAAAAATTTATAGAGTAGGCAAATACACGCTGTTAAGATTCCACTTTATTTAAATATTCCGATCGTTAGCCCAAGTCACTAGCTCAGCGGAGACGCAGAGATAAAAATCTATATCTTAATTTATATCTTAAATATCAATAAATAAAAGCCACTGCCAGAAATTAACACATAAAAATATTTATTTACGCACATATAAAATAACATTTAAATTTTGAGGAATAAGTTTAACATTTTAGATTTTTATATTAACTTTTAATTTTACATTTAACTAAGTTTCAATGAGTTTAATATTTTATTTAGATAGTCAAGTATGAATAGACTACATAGATCTGCATTTGAAAAGAAAATATTCTTCCCTGATTTAACCTTAGGCAACAAATTTCGCAATCAAACTGGCGCCAATCCATCTGATACATTCATGTATTCAATGTAGCATGATACGACAACACAAAATACTATACTGTCAGGAATGTATATCTGATCAGTAAGTAGATTAGAGAAGACATTGTCTCTCCACCAACAGGAATGTGACATCTGTTGGCGAGTAGAACAATAAACATAAAACTCCATAGGAATGGACTGCGGTCCTTTGCCATCTTACAAATCCATCCATAGGCAAACAGAGGGTGTGTGGTGTATATCTATAATCCTGCCCATAGCGGACCTCATACTACATCTACAATTACACAAATATATCCAATCCATTGAACCAATTCAACTACAAAATGAATAACCTAAGATTACCCTCCCTTAATATAACTTTACAAAACTATATAGCCATTCACGCCCGACTTAAATTTAACATTTAAATACGTTCGCACAGATTTGTTTAAAAATGTTGGGTATAGATCGATTACATAGATTCCACGGTCAAAAACATTTCAAAATAAACATAAACGATCAAAATACAAAATTATTGATACCGACAATCGCAGAGGGAAATTTATAAGTAACCCAATAGTATTCACCATAAGATACTTGCGTTGTCACCAATAACTTAAAAGACATCCGAATAAATACATTTTAGACACCGTACGGTATCATTATTTATCGAATGTCTATATTTTGATCAAATATGAAAACCAAAATATAATTAACCGCAAACGAATCCATGCAAGCGTCTATAATCAACTTAAATTTCATGCATTTAAATAATCTTTACAATAAGAAAAAAAAATGGAAATGATGTTTATCATTCGGAAAACATATAAAATTAAACATTATTAATTTGATTTAAAAACTTACAAAAGTCAGATAAGAGTCCGTTTTAACATTTAAGTTGGCTTGTTTATCAATTTGTAAAACTTGACGAAAGTTCTTAATTGATTTTAATAATTGTTCATTTCATATAGCTTATGGTAGAAGAGTCCAGGTTTCTGCTTTTAATTCCCGCGACGCCTCCATTGGAAGATAATGTTCTGGAGATGGCAATAGCTGGTTCAAGGTATCACAGTCTTTTCCTTTTTCTTTTAAATAGAGAGTGTGGTATGTGCGTCCTACCACAACTCTCAAACACACAACGCTGGAACTGCCCGAAAAAACTGTATTTCCCTTTTTATATTATCCACACAGATTCAATCAACAAAATGTCACTAATCCATCACTTTCGTTAGGGTCCGAGCCAAGGCTTAGTGCTTCCATTGGTCAAGCTAATTTCTCTTTTCTTCTTATCTATCTTTCATCAGATCATTTTAATTATACAAGAGCCCACGGCTAGCTTGCTTTTCAAACAATTTATAAACAATCATTTCCATTTACAGATTACAAGAATTAATTAATACCTGTTTTTATTTTTAAATCTTATACTTTTTTTTTTTTATAAAAAAGTACGTTCAAATACTTATTTATTTGTTTTTTTTTTTTAAAAAAAAATATTTTTAAAGTTTGGCATCTGTGCGAATGTATATACGTTTAACAAACATTTTAATTTTAGCGTTTAGTTTTTTACTTTTATTTGCGAACTTTTAAGTTTTTATTTTAAATTAATGTAACGACATATTTATATATCGTTACAATACACATATATCTCTATATACATGATTAAAATTAAACATTATTAATTTTATTCTTCGTGGTTTTTCTTTGTTATTAGTTAATTGAGCTTTAATTTTGATTATGTATATAATATTTTAAATTGATTTTAAAGAGATCTTAATATAAAAGTATGAATTTGCATTAATAAAATATTTTATTCAAAATTAATTGCCTTTACTAAAAGGATATAATTTATAACATAAATCGATTATTTCCATTTTTATAAAGAAAATAGCAATTTTAGTTAGAGGTGACATATTTCTGGAGTGTCTTTAGTATTTAAAGTATTTAGACACTTTCCTTTCAGTTTCATTTTTTTATAAATATCTGAATTCACAATTTATAACAGAAAAAGGAATTGGATATTGAGTTTTTTATTATTATTATAAATATTGGATTTCATATTGAGAAGTTAACAGAAAAAAAAAAAAAACTAGGAAAATTATTACTATTTTTATATAATCTTTGAAACGGTTGTACAGTATTATTTCAGATGTACAAATTTCATTACTTATTTTAAAACAAATACAGTATATACAAAAAAGTTCCCAATCACATGCTTAAAAGTTCAGAAAAATAATCAGACACATACAAAAAAAGTTCAATATAAATGTAACAGATTTTGAATACATTTTATCCACTGATGAATTATTGATTTTTGGTATAATTCATGAATATGATAAGTAGAAGTAGAAACAAATATAATGGAAACACATGAAGTTTGTTTTTATTGCAAGCTAATATTATTTATCATTTTAGACAATATTTTATTTAACAGTAACAGGAGTGAAATTTTTAAGTATGTAATAAAATATTGTGATTATTTTGAATTCATAAAATGATTAAACCCAGATCAAGTTTAGGAGGGGACAAAATCTGCATTATGTCATTTAGTGTAAGGAACAGGAATAATATTGAATAGTCACTAGTTCTGCTGATATTTTTGTAATATATATACAAAAATATTTTAGTACAAGAATGTTTAAGAATGAGTATTTAATCATTTCTGTTGTTATTCTTTCTACAGCAATCTTAAATAATGTTGATAATTTTTTCCATTATTATTGTACATAGGCTGTTTTTTCAATAGAGACTATAAGTAAGTACTAGTCAGTGGTTTTATATAGAGAACAATTTACTTTAGTATTTGCAGTGATTAAGTGGGAAAAAAAAATTAACATGTTTATTATATTGATATAATCCTACAGATTTATGTTATTTGATGCAACTTAAATGTTATACAATTAACACATATGGGATATTGTTGGCAATTGTTTCATTATTATGTAAAAGGAAATAATATTCAAGAAACTAAATAGATTATTATTGAAGTGAAAACTTATAACTTTTATATAAAAAGAAATTGGCAGTAGGAATTATGCAAATTATTGTCAATTGAAATGATAGCTGTACTAGTTAGATTAATTAGAATGTTTAATGCATGGTAAGGCAGAATTATTATAATAGTATTGGAAATAACAAACTATTACTAATATTCTATATATATGAATATTAATTAGAAGAAGTACAAGTAGTTTACCATAACTCAGGCAGTTGTTTTCTGAACTTTACTGGAAATGTCAAATGTGAAATAAATTTAAAAAATATTAATATAGAATACTAAATTAATTAAATCAAAATTAAATGATGATTTATTAATGAGTATTGCTTAAGAAAGATTATTAATTACTGAAAAAATAATTTTAAATTTATTACTTATACATTTTGAAGAATATTAGTGCTTTATTATTTTTGTAAACACAAAAGCAATTGTAAACAAAACTATATAATTTACGTAGCTTTCAATTGAAAAGATTATTAACCTTTTGAAAATTAGGCGGCCATTGTTAATTCTTAGAAAAATGTACCCTAACTTTAATAACTTAGATATTTTGTGTTTGAATGTAATAAATATAAAAATACATACATTATAAGAAAAGGCATATATCAAAGAATGTAATGTAGCTGTTAAAATAGTCATTTCCTAAAGAAAAAGTTAAGAAAAAAAATATTTTTAATAGTTTTAAGAAAGTTTATTTTTACACTGATTCACAAATCCTAAATTTTGAAATTCAAATGATAAAATGACAATTTCATAAACAGCTTCATCACATCCGTCACAAAATTTAAAAAAAAAAAAGATATATTGGAAGTCTTACCTGAGGTAATTTTTCACTGTGAAAATTACTAAAACAGTGGCCTTGCTGTGGTCCATTTTCATTCTAGAGCCAGATGTGTTCATATGTGCAAAAGTATCTATTAACAATATGAATGGTTTTTAGCGGAGAAAAAAGTAACAGAACAGTGTATTCAAAAAATAAATAAATATCAAACTCAAAAAATAGAATGAATAAAAATAAATCAATAAAGATAAAAATTTTTTTTATTATGAACAATGATTACATGTGTGGAAGAAAGATTGGGTTCAAATACATGGTGCTGTCACACAGAGTGGATGGATTGAGGAAGCCAGAAAGTCTGTATAAAATATCCTATATTACATGAGATTCCAGTTGTGTAGAATAAACTTGTATATAAATATATTTATTATTTTGCATAAAAAATATGAAGAAAGGCTGAGTTCAAATACATGGCACTGTAACACAGAGTGGATGGATTGAGGAAGCCAGAAAGTCTGTATAAAATATTTTATATTACTTGCATAAAATTGATACAAATCAATTGCGAGTCATAGCTTTACCAAGTTCGGGCTGATGCAATAATTCATCCATAGACCAAATAAATTCAAACTTGGTCATGTGTGATACACTATTCATATTTATAATCATGCTAAAAATGCATCAGCTCATGGGTTGACAGATTACCCCAATCCCGAACTTTTTTTCATTCTACAGCATATTTATTTGTCTCGGCACATATAAAATTTTATAATCAGCACAAACAATAATAAATAAAAAATAATAATAATTGCATACTCACGGGTGATGGTAAAATATAGTCCAGGAGACCCTTGAACGCTATCCAGAAACGTATGTGAGAAGAGGGCCCAGAATCGCAGACAACTTCGACGGAAAATCGGAACTAAAATCTTCGGTAATTGATGCAGCCATTATGGAATAACTTTTTTACAATATCTAAAATGATAAAAATAAAAAAAAATAAAAATTTTTAGGTACCCTTCGCTAAAAATATTCATAAAAAATCTAAAAATTATCATAGAGAAAAAATTCTTACATTTTCTTGCAGGAAACAAAACGAGGCTAAGAAAGAAGTAAGTCCCGTATGAATTATGCGCAAACTCAGCTGAAAGTCATAATTTTTAGGTAGTCGTACAGAAGTCGTACTGGGAGTCAAAGGGTTTTAATAAAAGAACATTTAAATTTGTTTCATTTAATTATGAAGAATATTAGTTTCATTATTTTATAAACATTTCTTGAAGATGAAGTTCCTTCTTGAGCTTTATTATTTTCTGAAGCAATTTGTCTTGCATTAAATAGAACTTAATTAAATTCTATTCAGTTAACTTGCTGAAATTTTTTTTGTATTTGTATTTACAATCCATAACTTTTGATTAAAATAAGGGTGGGGGGGGCACTATTGAATTGAGATTTTTTCCTCCACATGTTTAATTATAATAATCAAACCAAAAATATATATGTAAGTAAATGGTGTACTTATATACAGTATTCATATTCGCCACTGAAATTATAGTCTTTGCATATATAGGCTGACTTAAAAATGCCCAAATATTAGAATTTTTCATTATCATTCATAGTTTTTAGTTAGTTATTTATTTTGAGGATTAAACTTTTAGCATAGAATTATTGTTTTTTTTCTATCATACAATAATTCTCAAAACAGTATCATAACTTGCAGATGGAAATGTACTGTCCTGATTTTTTTTTAGTAATTCAATTTTTTTTACAAATTATTAGAAATGCTTATGCTTGACTATAATGTAGGTAATAGATACTGTATTTGTACATGCATTGCAACTGCAAACTTTCAACAAATAACCAATGAGATATCAGATATTGTCTCTGATTAGTTAGAGTGATATCTTAAATGTGGGATACTTGGATGTAAATTGAAAATTACAATTACTGTATTTAAATAATCAAGAAATTTTACTAGTGCAGAGTCAAACTATAATTCTAAGGATAAGGTAATCAATCTTCATCACATGCACTGCACTATAATATTCAATTAGTGATGATAAATACAAGTAAACTTTCGATCCAAGTCCCAAAATAAAGACTTTGAAAAGATAAGAACATCTGTTTTATTTTCGTACTTAAACGCAAATATATAGGCCAATTTTAAGCCTCTTGGAATAAGAGTGTGAATATATTAAATTATTCACTTTACTTAATTTTCTTTTTTATATCTTATTAACATATAGTATAACATCTTCTAATATTGGCTTATAGTAAATTTCAATATTTCGCAAGTGTTAACAGGATATAAAAATGAAATGTGAGTAAAATGAATAATTTAATATATTCATGCTCTCATTTTTGATACTTAAGATTATCCTATATAATTGCATTTAGGTACAAAAGTAAGATGGCTATTCTTATCTTTCTAAAGTCTTTATCTTGTGACTTGGATCGAGAGTTTACTCATATTTAACAATGCTAATTGAATATTATAATACGGTGCATGTGTGGAGAGTTTATTCATTATCTTCTCCTTAGAATTGCTGGATTTGTATTATTGAAGATAATGTAAAAATGAGTAACTCTAGCATGGATTAGTGTCTATGCAGTTGTAAATTTGGAAGATTATAGATTGAAATAATGACAAATTGCACACATTTATAATGATTTTATTTTGGGAGACAAATGCTGTAAATGATTGCTAGGCGACATTACGAAAGTCATAAATAAAATTTGATGATTTATGAATTCCTGATTGGGAGTTCTTCTTTGAAGGAATCCTTTTATGATTGTTTTGTTTTTTTAATCATCTTTCATAGAACATGTAATTTATAGCCTACAGTGAAATGAAAGAAATTATAAAATGATAAGATCCATTTTATAAGTGAAAAATCATTATATTTAGATACAGTATTGTAATGAAATTGGGTATATATATATATCATGTATTATAAGTCTGAATGAAATAAATTTATGTATAAATAAACAATATGCAATAAAAGATCGTTTATTAGGAGGCTATTAACTAGAATAGAACCAAAAGTGAAAATTATACATAGATACAAATCTATATAACTTATTATATTTAGCAAACAAAAACATTACAAGACTCCCATTTTACATTTGACAACTGCATTAAAAACAGTAATCTATCCCAGAGCCATTCTTTATAAGAATGGACATCAGATAGTAATGCCAAAAAGATTCTAGTTGTTGACTTTCATCAGTGATAAGTATTGGATTGCACACATCCAAAAGCCACTTTTACTTTTTATTTTTAAGCTTAATGATTGAAAGATTCAAATAATTTTAAGGTTTTGAATTTAACTCAAAAGATCTAAGGTATCTACAGTTAATATATAACTGAAGTCACTAAAATATAAAGTTGCTGAACCATTGTCAAACCATTATATCTATATAAGCAAATTGACTTGGAGTTCAAAGATTCAAATGTTTGAAACTTTCATTTATTAACTTGGATAATATAAAAGAATTAAAAGTGAATGCTGGATTTATATGTATAGTCCTATGGGCTTCTGACTCACAAAAAATCAATAATCAGGAAATAGTCTGGAAAATTGTTGCACTATCATCTGATATCCAATAGTAATTCAAGTTTATAGTAGATGACTCTTGAATAAATTGATAAAATAGATTATAACTCTTAACTTACTGTGCACTCTTAAATATTAAAATTACAAATAATTTAGATTATATAATATAGGAACATATATTGTTTTAACTTATTGCATTGCTTTTGGGAAAAGAGTGAAATGTAATTTATAACAAATTTTTAATTTTTTCAAAGGATTATGTTTTATAGAATCATTAGTGGGGATGAGGATTCTTGTTTGGAAATGAATCGATTTTTAATTGTCTAAATTTAATATTTTTATTACCAATATTATAATTTAATTAAAGATTATTGATAGAAATTTTATATATATAGTAGTTATAATTAAATACAGTATATGTTTATATATATAGGAATTGAGTCATTCAGATCAAATGCCTCAAAGAAGAAATTTTGGTGGTGATTTTCCAAATTATGAAAATGAACGAAATTTTAGAGGACCTTCAAAATTTATCAGGGGTAATATGAGGAAAAATAATGAAAAAGAAAGTAAGAATATTGGTCTTATGTTTATACTATATTTGCTTATTCTGTTATCAAAGATTTATTTTAAGTATACTAATTATTATTTTCTTAAGTGTACAAGCAAAATGCCATGTTTGAATTTAAAAAAGCCCAAGCAAATCAGAATTTTGATCAAGAATTTGATAACAGAAATGGAAGATATGGATTTCCAGGTAATTCACGTGGAGGAATGGGTGGAAGAGGTCAACCACCATTTATGGAAAGAGGAGGAGGAGGAGATAATAATTTTGTCGGTAAAAATAATGAAAATTACAGTGGAGGGAACTTCAATAATCGAGGAGGCTTTAGAAATCAAGGTATTTTGTATTTATATTTAAGCATATATTTATATATTTTAATTATATTCCTTCCTATATTTATATATAATAATAACAATTAAATTAATAAGTATAAACAAACAACTTTTATCTTTGAAAATATTCAAGCAAACACAGGTACACATATACATGTATGTATATACTGACACTAATTGGTTTCATGACACACTACATGGTATATATGTGCATATATATATATATATTTAAAGCTTAAAAAGAAAAAATAGAAAATGAATACAGTACAGACAAAATCCACATATATAATTTTATAACAAAATCTTGAATAAACTGAAATATGGATTACATAATAATTGATAATTTTTGTCAATATTGTAAAATATTTAAAATCAAATATAAAATATTAAATAAACTAATTAAAACTTTCCAATATAAATGAGCATTTTCTTTATTAAAATAAAATTAATATTAAATAATGTAGTAGTTAAACTGAACAAATATTAATTAGAATTAAAATATAAACAAAATATGCTCTTTTTTTCACTTTGGAAAAATGAAAGAAAATGTAAAAAATCAGTTGTATTTTTGACTTTACAGAGGATTATCTCACTTATAAATTTATGTTTAGATTAGCAAGTTAATCAATGATAATTAGCTTAATGAGTCACAATTAAGTGATTAACTCTCGAAAAACAGCCAGATGCCGGAAAAAATATTTTTTTTTGTGAAAAAATATGTGTTTATTGTTTGATCTTATTTATTGCATTATAAGTTGAGAAAAGTATTTAAACACTAATTAAAAAAAACAAACAATAAATCTACAGCTTGGAAAAAAGTAGTTGCCAGCAAAATCCATAATAGTGAAAATTACACTAAATATAGAAGTAAACAGGCAAAACTCTCCATACAGTAGTGCCACTCAGTGCAAGCCAGAGTAATCAATGGATGCCAGAAGGTTTATGCATAAAATCCTTATCTAGTGCTTACTCATCCAATATTCTCAGACTAGTTTCTGGCTTGTGGCCTTCATCAGTAAGGAACACTACTGTATGGAGAATTTTGCCTGTTTTAATAACAGTTATGAGCAAGCGTAAGAAATGGTGATCATGTCATGTTTCCTGCCTAATAGAATAGTGGTGGCTATGGTTATTAAAGAACCGAAGACACCAAAATGTATGGGTACTGAACTGAATTCAGACCTATATAAGCAAATGAGCTTAGATTGAAAATATTATTGTGCTTTCAATTTTATTCTGATAGTTTTGTAGTTAAGTAGAGATAAAAGGTGGCTGCTGGAAAGTTGCATTAGATCCTAAGATCTAGGTGCAGTGCTCTCAGATCCAAGGCTTTTCACTGACACAAGCCAGAAACTAGTCTGAGGATGCACAAACCTTCGGCATCCATTGATTACTCTGGCTTGCACTGAGTGATGCTACTGTATGGAGAATTTTGCCTGTTTCAATAACAGTTATGAGCAAGCATAAGAAATGGTGATCATATGATGTTTAGTGGTTTAAATATAGAAGTAATGGAGAAAATAATCAATATTACTGCAAGATGCAATTATTGATTGCAAAATCATAGCATTGTAGAAGAACTTCATAATATTGATAATTTAAGAATGGATCACTAGATTTAAGCAGTATATCTGCTTTGTCAATCAGCTAGCATGTAAGCCTGCTTGAAGCTTAGCTAGTTGGAAATCTTTTGAAGCTTTCCTAATGAAAATCTGTTTGAACTTGCTAAAATGTCTGTGTGAAATTTGAATGGTTTTTTTCTCACTTATAGACATAAATGATGAACAGCTGATACTTACTTTCAGTATTATATCTAGATCTGGGAATTAGGTAAAGCAAGAAAAGAAAGTTAAAATAATAAAATTTGATAAGAATTACAAGAATTGAATTTTTATATTGAGTAATCATCAATTAATATTTACCAAAATTGCAATAGTTGTACATTTCAAAAGAAAAGTATCCTGGAAAGAATGAAGATATAATTTTCTACTTTTTCTTTTCCAATGTATTGATTTCTATTATAACATATACCATTTACCCCTTCTTAGATTCTTTATCAATACTTTTATTTGTATTATTTGTATTACACTAACAGTTTTGACTGTCCTGCAGTCATCATCAGAGCTATAATATTCAAATATATAATTATACAATTATTACACTTATCCGCATATTAATATATATAATTAATACACAATCCTTATCTTCTAAATAATTTTATCAATATTTTATATTAATTTATTTTATTTTATATCACTTTATTTTATTTTTTAAATATTATTTAATATAATAATTATAACTTTAATATTTATTTTTACTATTTAATGCATAATAATATGCATTAAATAGTAAAAATAAATGTTAAAGTTATAATTATTATATTAAATAATATTTAAAAAATAAAATAAAGTGATAGAAAATAAATTAATATAAAATGTTGATAAAATTATTTAGAAGATAATAAAATGGGAAATATTTATAAAGATCATATTAAAATGTATAATTAATTTGTTTATATTATGTATATTAATATGTGGATAAGTGTAATAATTGTATAATTATATATTTGAATGGTTGTAGTCTGATGGACAAAGACGCCGCTCGATGGTGCCGTTTACGTGCTAAAGCAAATAAAAATGCCGTTTCCACGGCCGACACATTCGAACCCGCGTTTTCTATAATACAACTTTTGTTGTTGTGCTACAGATTGCAGGCCACTATGTGCATCACAGCAAATAAATTTGGCGATTTCGCACACTTCATACAATTATTACGGCTTGGTGTGAGAATGTGTGTATTTGAATTTGATGGAAATGTGGTTTTTATTGATTTTTTTTTAAAGTATTGAAATATTCCGATTTTCTTAATTAATAATTATCCGACTCTTTACACCATTCTGTATTGAAGGTTTAAGTGACAAAATCGTGTCCAGATAGATGTGTAAAGCCATTTGGAATTAGGTAACGCATCAAGTAACGTACTGTTCGTAACATTCCACGAGACCAACAATATGGTGCAGGAAATCACACATCTTGTTCGATTCTGTGATTTACAAACAACAGAACCCTAACCCTAACAACTTTTACTTTTTGTTGTCATTCTATTTTAAGTAAAAAATAACGGTAACACAATAATAATATCTGTTGTATCTGTAAAAATTAAAATGTAAAACGAAGACTAAGAACTTTACTTTTTATTCCGATTATGAGTTTTTAAACAACAACAAAAAAGGCGTAACTCCCCCAAAAAAAATCAGATTGACAATTGTTTTTTCTAATAAAGCAAAAAAAAAAAAATGCAAATTAAATTGTAATTTGTTGATTTTATTTTACATTTATTGTTATCATTTAATTTGTATATGTTAATAAAAAAAATATTTCAAAAACACAATTTTGATATTTTTTATTTTTGCATTACAAACAACACATCAAAATGATTAAAATCAACAGCCTGGGAATGTTCATATTTTATAGTTTAGCATGATAACGGCGCCATCGAGCGGCGTCTTTGTCCATAATACTACAACCATTTGAATATTGTAGCTCTGATGATGACTACAGGACAGTTGAAACTGTTAGTGTAATACAAATAAAAGTATTGATAAAGTGTCTAAGAAGGGGTAAATGGTATGATATAATGAATGAAGATAAACTGTTAAAGAAAAAAAAACAATTCTGTCTCATCTACAATAATATTGAAAACATTGGCATACAAAACCTTTAGTTTCAATGAAATCTTTTTTAACTGTTTACATTTTTTCCAAAGTCTTCATCTACCATTCAGAAACTAAGAATCTTATTTTGAAATGTTGGAGTCAATTGTGTTACTTGCAAACATTTTATGCATATTTATTATACATTCATTTTTTATTAAAAATATCATCATCATTAGCAGTTACTCATAAATTAATATAGATATTCTACTTCAACCAAAATAAAACAAAGAATACAAGTTAAAAATGAGTTTTATGATACTATAGAAACCAATTTATGAAACACAATTACATGCACTTATATATTTTATGATATTGCTCTCTTTTTATTGTTTCATATTTTAGTTTTTGAAAGATTTTAATACATTGACTTATTGTAGATTTCTATTATAATCTAAACTTCTGTTGTGCCTTTCCAATGAAAGTCACCAATATTGTTTTTTTAAAAATGTTTTTGAGATAGTTTTTATAATATAAAAGAATTTTGTTCTTCCATAAAAATCATATTCAAGTTACCATAAAATGTTTTTTTAGAAAGTGTATAATATTTAATTTCCAATCTAACAGAGATGTATCTTCAAAATAATTGATTGAATATTATCACATCCAGTAAGATGACTTTGTGATTTTTCTATTACATTTTAAAAATCTTATGGTAAATTCTTGAATGAAATTTTTTAGTGCCTTTATATCAAGTTATTAAGAGGTTTATGTTTCATTTTCGTACAATAAATGGCAAAATAATCCTATATATATCTAATTTAACTATGAAAGGTTTTGAAGCTGATGTTTCAAGCTTGTCATCCAAACCTGTTTAAGAGCAATTTTAAAAAGTAATAATATTAACAAGGAATCATTAATAGTAGTAACAGTCAATCACAAACACTGCTAAAATAATTAAATTACTATAAATATTAACAATAATAAGTAATGTTATTAATAATTTTAATCTAATCAGTTATTAATTTGTATCTGTTAATAATTTTTCATTTTACACAAAACAAATCACATGAATTAATATAGATTTGTGTGTATGTGTATACAAATGCTTTTATTTTCTTATTTTTAATCTAGTTTTAAAATGAAAAGATTTTAAGAAAAATTTACAGTTAGTATTTAATATTTTTTATTATTATCATTAAAACAACAACTGATAACTCTGTAACCGAAATACAATAAAGAAAGCAATTTTAATACTTCGTCATACATAGAGAAAATATTGATAACATTAAATATGAACTAAATGCATTACTGTTATCTTTGACAATGGTATTTAGCACCAAAAATGTAATATTTTTTTCAGTTTATAAAGTAGTATTAGTATTGCCTTTATTATTACTATTATTATTTTATTACAATTAATATTTGTTTGATATATTAATTAATGCCGTTGGATAAATATGTTAAAATAATGAATTATTTTATATTTTATGCAATCTTATTTTTTTTTAAATATAAAAGATAATGTGAAAGAAAGGGGTAAATATTTTATATCGTTTTGGTGAAAAAAAATGGTGGGAGGGAGGAGTGTTGGGGGTAAAAAACAGATGCAATGATATATCAAACTAGCATTTAGCAAAAAAATATAGATATTAATTACTTATAGAATAACGTTTTAAAATAATTTATATTTAATGTATTTTAATGTTTCTCATATTATTTTTTATTCATATTTATTTTATTTTGTCTTTGATAGTCATATTCTAAGAGAAAGATTAATTACTGCTAATTTTTCAAATAATAGAACATTTATTTTGGTTAAAATATAATAGCATAAAAGATCAAATACATATTGAAGCAGTATTTAGTTTTAGAGTGTCATTAATGATTGTTCAATTATGAATGTTAGTTCCACAAATTTGTTTTTGTCAATAATCTCCAAGAAATATATTTTTAGGAACTATTCTATTATTAAAGTGTTAAAAGGGATCCAAAAATGATCTTTATATTTATATATTATCATATGTTGTAGTTTTAAGAGATCAAGTGATGGTTAAAGATCCAGAAGATAATCCCATGTATATCTTTTTATACATTATATAAGATTTTAGAGTTAGTATTCAAGTTTATTGAAATTATAGAAGACATGCACAGATTTTCTCACACATATATGTATGTTTCATTGAAGGAAAAATTCATATGTAGGGATCTAGTGATGGCAGAGATCTATAAGATATTTACCACACTATTGTTCAGTATATTTTAAGAAGCTTAGAGTTAACATCAAAGTTTATTAAAATTAAAAGATTTAAAAATCTATGGATTATAGGTATAATATGTGCTATATGTGATTTCAAAAGAGTAAAAAATTTACATCTACATATAAGTTTTATTATATGTTGACAAAAGCTTAAAAAAATCTAATGTTAAAATCATTGTTTATATTGTTGGATGGATGTATACTTCTATAATAATGATAATATCTAATATTTACCAAGTCAAGTTTATTTATATTTTATATTATGTTTTATTTATATCCATATAAAAAAGAATTATTATTATTAGTAGTATTGTGACATTAAAGGAGCATCTTTGTCTTATAATATAATATAAAGATACTCTTTTAATCTAATATATCTCAAAACTCTTGTTGATGCCAATATTATTGTCATACCCATGTTGATTTTAAATTACTCTGACCCTTCACATATACGAACTTAATATGTCCATTTAAATACCCAGAAGAGGGATAGAAAGAACACTGATTGAATATATAATATTCAAATATTAGTATATTGTCTATAATCCTTAATGTAATCAGAAGAGACTTGAATTCAGATTTTCAAGCTTTCTACAGTTATGAATTCCATCATATACAACCGATACACATGTACATGCATTTGAAAAAGATCAATCTTCAAAATCTGTATTTTGTGCTGATTCAGCACATCAATTGGTCCAGATTTTCATCTCTCACACAAATATACAATCAGTGTTAGTTTACATTAAGATAGAAAATCTTCAACTTGAATGGATAAGCTTCAAACATCTCCGCCCTCCAATTCTTTAGCCATTCTTATCATTGAAAATCCAATGATGGAACACTCAAAGCTTTTGTTGATGCCAATATTATTGTCATACCCATGTTGCCTTTAAGTCATTCTGACACCTCACATATAAGAACTTAATAAGTCCATTTAAATACACCAAAGAGAATGGGCAGAATACAGGCTGAATATGTAATATTCAAATATAAGTATATTGTCTATATTAAACATAATGTAATTTAGAAGAGTCTCTACCCACAGCTATGCATTCCATCTTATACAACCGATACACATGACCACGTGCATGTGAAAAAGATAAATAATCTCCAATATACATATTTTGTGCTGAATCAGCACTCATCAGTTGGTCCAGATCACCATCTCCCACACATACATACAATCAGTACTCAGCATATATTACATATAAACATGTAGAAGATCGTGATCTGGACCTATTGTGTATAAAAATCACCTTCTAGGGCCTGTTCATCCAATATTCCCAGACTAGTTGCCAGCTTGTGGCTTTCATCAGTGAGGAGCTTTGTATCTGAGATGGTTATTTGTTGCTCAAACCTTCCTGCATCCATTGATTACTAGCCTATTCATCCAATATTCCCAGACTAGTTTCTAGCTTGTGGCTTTCATCAGTGAGGAGCTTTGTATCTGAGATGGTTATTTGTTGCTCAAACCTTCCTGCATCCATTGATTACTAAGGCTTTCACTACTATTGTATGGAGAGTTTGCTTATGTAAGTGTAGGAAATGTGATTGTGGTGTTTTGTTAGTTTTTTTATGATTCTTGCCAATGGGATGATAGTGACTGTGATTTTTAATAAACCAAGGGCACCAAAATGTATAGATACTGAACTGGGTTCAGATTCATATGACTATACAAGCAAATAAACTTGGATTGAAAACATTAAGATGTTTGCTTTTAGTTAACTAAGTAAGTAAAAGGTGGCTATTGTAGGGTTGCATTAGATCCTTAGATCTAGATGCAGCACTCTCACATCCGAAGTTCCTCACTGATGAAAGCCACAAGCTAGAAACTAGTCTGGGAAATATTTGATGAGTAGGCACTAGATGGAGATTTTATGCACAAACCTTCCTGCATCCATTGATTACTAAGTCTTGTACTCCCTGGCACTACTGTATTGAGAATTTGCTACTGTTAATAATAGCTTGTGTAAGCATAAGAAATGGTAATCATGTGAAATATGAAACAAGTTCTTAGTAAATGAATTCAAATTTTTTTTAAACTAGGATTTTTGAACATGTTATTGTTTTTAATTGTTATATTTGTGTAAGGGCAGCATCATTATTCTGGCAATTTTGATATCATCCCTTTTGTTCAATTACATAAACTCATACTGAAAAATTAACAATATATGTTTTACATATTTGCTCATTATAAATATTACATCTTTTAAGTACCCATCTATTGCTGGTAACTTATTAAAATGTAAACATTAAATATCATAATAACTAGGAAATATTGGGATATATATACATTTACAGTAATTTATATTATTAATCATTAATAAAACATTCTTATGTAATTTTTTTTTTCTATCTATATATTAGTTAGTTTGTTTTTTTATTAAATGTATTTAAACAAATGATAAACTATTAGTATTCATTTGCTAACTTATGTCAACATATTTAGTCATTACTTTTTTTTGTTGCTTTTTCTAACAACAAAAAAATAAATTTAAGTAGATTAGTTACATAAAGAGAAGATAGTAACATGATACTTACATTAATAAAGCTTAATTTACAGATATTTATTGTACTGATTACTTTTTTTAAAAATATATGTGTAGACATAGTTGAATAAAAAAATATTGCTCAAGTAAATTATAACTCTTGATAAAATAATAAGTCTGGTAGTTTTGAAGATTTAAAGAGATCTCTTTTAATTTAGTTAGGATGTTAAAAATTGCCAAATTTTAAAGAACTAGATTTATAGTAGATTGTACTTATATACACTTAAGTTAATTCCCTGAAATAACTAAATTGACTGTTTGTTTATATCTTTTTTATGTGTATATATGTTAAGTTCTCTATCAGAATTAGGCAAGTCTACTGTAATCCAGTGATAACTTTGAAGTTTGCCAATTTTTTAGCATAATTTATTCTAGCACCTCAATCATTAAAGTCATAAACTTTAGTGTCTTCTTCACTTCATTATTTAATTACTGAAAGTATTTTTTTGTTGAAAAATATTATTTAATTTGTAGGTGGCAATTTCAGAGAAGACGGTGGTGGTAATTTTGGATCTGGCCGAGGTTTTGGAAATCAGAATAATAACTGGAATCAAGGCAATAATGATGGATTTGGAAATGTTTTTAACAAACAATTTGACCAAGGTTTTTTTTTTTACTTTTGTTATTATTAAATTTAAACTTTTTGAGGAAAAAAAATGCAATTATCTATTTATTTATTTATAGCCAAGTTTTCTTGCACATATCTGCAACAAGAAATGCTAAAAATTATTTACTTGGGTATTGTTCTATTAGCGTGTTGAAACCGCTTGATGACATTGTTTCTATGAAAACGCACATAAATATAACGTTATCAGGCCCACCACTTTATTTGTGAAATAATAAGAAGAAGAAAAATAATCGTACGGGTTAATGTAATTCATTTATTTTCCTTAATAAATTACTGTAATTCTTTTTACAATTTCTTTTTGTCTCTGGATATAACTATGAGAACTTTTTTACACTCAGACATTTTGTCATACGGATTAATGTAATTCAATGCCTTTTCACATCTGCAAGAATTAAAACTTATCAATTAATAGACATTATTGCAAATATGTACGCCAGCGCTTTGCGCTGGGAAAATCCACCCCCCCCCCTGCAAACTTTAAAAAGTCTACTATTATTTCTTGACAGATAACTAACTACATCGTGGTGGAAAAAATGAGAATGCTTTAATTACCGAACTGTATTTGACTCTTTTTTTGGTCATTTTTGAAAAGGAAAATTAATCTTTATTTATTCCAGTAGCTATTTTTGAAAGAATATGTGACTAAGGTATGGTGGATAACATTAATGGCACACCTATTAATAATGATTAATAATTTTTCAACTCTGATTGTTTTGTGTTTTTTTTTTACGATTAAGAAATGTATTCTTTTTACAATTTCTTTTTGTATCTGGATATAACTATGAGAAATTTTACAGTCAGACCATTTTAATTTTCGTAGGTGTTCTCGTGAACTGTGACTTTTTTCGGGAGAACAGTGAAATTGTGGTTTTCCATAACCTTTTTAATTATTTACACCTGACATGTTTGGTTCGGAAGCGGGGTAATGGGCTTATAATTATTATTTTTTAATATTATGCTAGATAAGTTGTATTGTAATTACTTTTGAATGCAGATTGCAATAGTTGTGCAATTTTTAAATCCACCCACCCTGAAATGGTACGGTAGCGAAGTGTTAACATTGCTAAAAGTTAGTATTTTGTGCCCTTGCACAAACTGCGCAAGACAAAGCAAGCCATTAGTTACAACAGAAAAAAAAAAAGTTGTGGCCATTTGGTTTGACTGCGGTGCACTAAATGGCATATTTATATGCATTTGGATGGGATCAACGTCATCAAGCGGTTTCAACACGCCAATAGAACAGTACCTTTACTTATTATTTAATATTTTTCATTCAGAAGTTTTACATTTTTTAAAAAAGTAAGCATTATAAATTTGTATTTAAAAAAAAAAATTTGAAAAAAAAAAACATTAGAATTTTAATGTATATTATATTGAATGTAATTTGTTAAGACTCATTATGAAACTATGTTAATTCATTCTAAAGATTAGCACTTAAAATTACTCATATAACTTCTGTTGGCCTTATAATTTTGCAATAATAATAATGATGGATGATTACTATGCCACTGAGTTTTAAAAGAGATGAATCAATTGGAAATCGATGGGTTACTAGTCCCCCCCCCCCCTTTTGCTACATAGTGATATCAAATAGAAATTCTTTAATAAGGTATATCCGTACTTTATTCAGCTTTTAAAATGTTTTTGTTAAGATTGTTTGCAAAATGCATGTGTAGTGAGAGAGATAGTCTGAGTATCTTTAATAGATGGTTGTGATGTGGAGTTGAGATGAGGCATGCACTAATAAAAAAACAAAAAAACTTGAAAATTAGCATATGATTAATAGTCACATGTCAGATTATATGTAATTATTTAAACAAATCTCAGCAGACCTTTACAGGCATGATTTAAATTCACAAATGGTATTAAGTACATAAAATAGACCAATCTCACTCACATGTAAGTTTTAGACAATGAGTGCATTTCACTAGATAGAGGGGCTTAAAATCTGCAATCATACCAGAATTGCAATACAGCATTTTATATTAATAGATACATGCAATTTCTTTATTTTACTTTAATATAATATAGCTGTGTTTGTTTGGATTCCCAGTGCTTATGATGATATGTATTAGAGTCTGAACTAGATGGTATGGTTATTAGTCATTTTTTTAAATCTTGTATAGCATTTGTTAATTTAGGGTCATGTTACAGAAAATAATTGAAATTTTTTTAAATAATTACATATAATCTGACATTATTAATTAAGTATTTAATCTGTGTTTATGATGTTTCAGAGAATGTAATATTGTAACTAAAATATAAATTTTCCCTATCTTTCATGATATGTGTTTAATTATTTAACTCTTTGATATCCAGTACGCCATTTTGAATTTTAAAAGAAAATTACAATTAATATAATTTACAGTATATCTTATGTTTGAATGCAATAAATATAAAAATATGTACTTTGTTATAAAGAGTAAATATGAAAGAATGTAATGAAGCTGATAAAATAGTCATTACCTAAAAAAAATTAAGAAAAAAAATTTTTTTAATTAAAGAGGTTTATTTTTACATTAGGGTGCTTGTCTTATAGATAAAGATGCCATTGAATGGCGCCATTTTCAAGATAAAACTATAAAATATGACCATTCCCGGGCCGTTGATTATAATAATTTTTCTGTGCTTTTTTGTAATGCGAAAATAAAAACAAAACAAAATCGTCTTTTATAAATATTTTTTATTAATGTATACAATTTAAATTATAATAATAAATGTAAAATAAAATCAACAAATTACAATTTGATTCGTGTTTTTTCTATCGTATATTTTTTTAATTGTGTTACAGCTTTTTTTTTATCAATTTTCTATTGGATATTTTTTTACTTGTGTTACGACTTTTTTTTTGTTGTTGTTTAACTAAAAAATAATAATCGTAATAAAAAGTAAAATTTCTTAATCTATTTTTTTAGTCTTCGTTTTACTTTTTTTTTTTTTTTTTACAGACAAAGAGATATTACGGCTATTTTTTACTTAAAATAGAATGACAATAAAAAGTAAAAGTTGTTATGGTTAGTTTTAGAGTTAGGTTTAGGGTTAGTTTTAGGGTTAGTGTTCTGTTATTTGTAATGCTAAAATAAAAAAATTCAAAATCGTAACTGTATTCGGACAAAGGAAAGAAACTCAAACTTTTTTAAACAACAATAAACACATATAAATGTCTTCTTTACTTATTAAACATGTTTATAATATTTGTTTTTTATGAAATTTACAAAAAATCGTGTATATTTGTACTTTTCTTACTGGATATTTTTTTGGTACTGCTCTTTTTTACTTCAAAAATATACACATGGTAGAATCTTCTTTGTCTCATGGAATATTATGAACAGCACATTACTTGACGCGTTACCTAATTGCAACTCACTAAAAACATAGATCTTTAACATTTTCCCAATTAAAACTTCAATACAGTATGTTGTAAAAAGTCTTAGAATTATTACTTTAAAAAATCTGAACATTTCAATACTCCATCCAATTCTAATACAAACTCTCTCATCAAGCCGTAACTATTTTATAAACTGTGCGAATTCGGAAAATGTATTTGCTGCGATGTGACATACATGCTGTACTGCGACGCGACATAGCGGCCTGCATTTTGTAGCACAACAAAAAAGTTGTATTATAGAAAACGCGGGTTCGAATGTGTCGTCCGCGGAAACAGCATTTTTATGTGTTTTAGCGCAAAAACGGCACCGTAGAGCGACGTCTTTAGCTATAAGATGAGTACCTACATTAGTTCACAAATTCTAAATTTTGAAAGTTAAATGTTAAAATGACACTTCTCATAAACAGCTTCATTACATTTGGCACAAAATGCTGAAAAAAATGATATATAATATGTCTTACCTGAGGTAATTTTTCTATGAAAAAATTTCAAAAAGGATGTGATTGGTAACTTTCATTTTTACTAGCTATCCCAGATCCTGTCCTTCCATACCAGAGTATCTTCTAGAAATGTTTCGTTGTCCTACCATGCAGGGTATCTTTTAAAAATATGTATGGTTTTTAGTGGGGAAAAAAATAACAGGAATAGTTTACAAGATATTATACAAAGAGAATTTTAGTAAATTATAATGTATTACTATATTATAATATATTAATTATTATATTACATTATTGAAAAATGGGGTGTGATTTAAAATACGTATTCTTTTCAAGTAAAAAGTGTACTCAAATAAATATCAAACAGTAAGAACAGCTTATGAGATATTACACAAAGAGAACTTTAGTAAATTGTAATGTATTGCTATATTATAATATTATTATATATTAATTATTATATTATATTATTGAAAAATGGCTTGTGGCCTAAAATACATATTCTTTTCAAGTAAAAAGTGTACTCAAATAAATATCAAACAGTAAGAACAGCTTATGAGATATTACACAAAGAGAACTTTAGTAAATTGTAATGTATTGCTATATTATAATATTGTTATATATTAATTATTATATTATATTATTGAAAAATGGCTTGTGGCCTAAAATACATATTCTTTTCAAGTAAAAAGTGTACTCAAATAAATATCAAACAATAAGAACAGCTTATGAGATAGTATGCAAAGAGAACTTTAGTAAATTATAATGCATTATTATATTATAATATTATTATATATTAATTATTATATTATTGAAAAATGAGGTATGGCCTAAATATATATATTCTTTTCAAGTAAAAAGTGTACTCAAATAAATATCAAGCAGTAAGAACAGCTTATGAGATATTACACAAAGAGAACTTTAGTAAATTGTAATGTATTATTATATATATATATTAATTATTATATTATTGAAAATGGGGTATGACCTAAAATATGTATTCTTTTCAAGTAAAAAGTGTACTCAAAAAAAAAAAGTCATACAAAAATTTACCTAAGATAAAATGAATAAAAACTGTAACTAAATCAATAAACATCAAAATAAACATTTATTATGAGCACTGATTACATATATGTGTGGGAGATGATATATGATAGTAGATAGCTGAGGATGCATGTTTTTGTTGTTATTGGAATTGTTTAAAATTCAACAGCATATTTATTATTTTTCTACACATATTTTATTATATAAATAATAAAAAACATTACTCACTGAATTCCTGGCCAGCACGATCTCAATGTTGATTCAAAGTTCAAACTCTGGTCGTGAAGAAGATCTAGATGCAATTCCCATGCTTGTTCTGCAAATAAAATGACTTCACTAACGTTTTTTTTTTTTTATCAATGCAGTTTCTAGATATGAATTATTAAAATTGTCACTAAAATTAGCTTCTACAAAGAATAAGGCTTAGAATACATACGTGGCAATCGAAGCAACCCGTGAGAGTCCATACATTTTTATGAATTCTAAATCTAAAAAAAAGGGAAGAAAAAAAAATTAAAAGTTGCATTTCAAAAAAAAAAAAATTATAAAAAAATTTAAATTTCATCATAGAAAAAAAAATACATCTGTTTGAACAAAGAGAAGGCTCACAAATGTATATATTGGCAATTGAATAATCCCAGCAAGCGCAAGAGAGTCCATTTCAACTGTAAAACCATTTTACAAATGTTAAATCTTAAAAAAAAAAAGAGGAAAGAAAATATTAAAAATTGCTTTTTTAAAAAAAAAATAATCGTAAAAAATCTAATTTTCATCATAGAAAAAAATTTATACATCTTTAAAAACGGAATAAAATGGCGGATCGAGTGATATAAGAACCATAAGTGTTAGGATGTACTGATTCTGCGCCAGCTCAGTTTAAAATGTAAACTTCCGATGAGGGGTACATCCCAGCGTACCGGATATCAAAGAATTGTGAGACTGGTTTGAATATTATTTTTAATTAAAAAGTGTTTGCAAATTCTTGCTATAAAGTAGAAAGATTGTGGATATTTATAGATTATGTTGCTATTATGAATTGTTGTAGGTGTTTGCATTTTTACTGTATTTGTTAGCAATAAATTCATTGTCCATAACAGTTATGCTATGGTGGGAAATCATGCCTATAAGATTTGCTAAAATAGTTTATATATATACTTCAAATGATCAAATTTCAAACTTAAAAAAATTTGTCCATAATATTGTGTTTTTTATAAAATTTAAAATAATCAATCTAAAACAAAATTGAAATTGATAACTAAAAATAAATTAAAAATGTATTTAATGCAGATAACTAGGCTTTGATTCCTTATTGGAATCGTATCCGATTAAAAAAGAGAAAACATTTTGATAAGATTCCAATAATGACCGAAAACCTGGTTAGATGTATTAAATAAATTTTTTATTTATTTTTAATTGTTTATTTTAATTTTGTTTTAGATTGATTATCTTACAGATATATAAACTTTGTATTGCTCTGTATGGTTTAGTGGAATAGTACAGACTGACATGAAAGTTTATGGTTCTTGGAGTCACTTTGTGCTTGAAGATCACTTAATCTCCTGAGCAATAACATCTTAATTATTATTTGTTTTTCATTTTATTTATGTATATGTTTATGCTTATGAATGTGCATATATTAAATGATTTTTGAAAAAACTATCTGACATACATGGATTTGGTAAGAAAATGCACAAAAACACTCACAATACATCAAACTATCAAAGCCAATAATAATTCAATTTTTAAGAATAAGCATTGACATTAACTAAAATAATTATATATTTATATATAAAATTATATAGTCATGGATATTGGAATGGTAGTGACAGACAAGAGAGAGTAAAGATTCTTGAATTAAAATTCAGTCCATCACTTTGGTGCTTGAAAGTCTGAATAATAACAATTCAGTTGTTACAAATTTTTTGCTTTATATATATATGCCTACAGATGATTTTAAATATGACATGTAAATTGATATGCAAAAAATATCAACATACACAGTGTAGATAAATAGCATATAAAAGATTTGAAATACATTATATTATTCAAAATCTAATAATAGTTCAACTTTTAAAAGTATGAAAAAGGAAGAAAAAATTATTCATTCATTCACTTATTAATAGCAGAGTAATTTTTATTAATTAAATATAAAATGGGAGATCATGAGATAAATTATTGCTATTAAAATTTAACATATGGTAATTCGCACACATATTATAAAGGTTTGCCATTCTTTATCTCAGTGCTTAGGATATCAGCACAACATCATTTGATTTTTTAAACTTATATTAATAAGAGCTTTTCTTTTCTCTGTACTCTAGCATTATTTATAATGAGTTTGAGTTATTAGCAATAACCAGATTGTAATGCAATTTAATCTTCAGATCAATTTTTATCAGTGAGGAATTAGAATTTAAAGATTAAACCAGTGCAGTTATCATCCTAATAACTATCTTTAATTCCTTTTTTATTTTCAGACTTTTAATTTGAAATTCAAAAAAATTCTAAAGTTCTGAGCATAAGCTTATCTTTTCTATAGTTGCATAGATCTGAATCTTGTCAATAATTACGCATTTTAATTGCATTTATTCCAATCTAATTGTAAACATCTTTCTTTTTTTAGCTAGGAATGTTAATGCCAAAATAATTATTGATTCTAGCTTTCAATCCCAAGTCCATATTAATAAAGGGAAAATCCAGAGACCAGTCTAGATTTCAAGATTAAGTTGCACTACCATTTGATAGACATTGATAATTAAAAATTACAGTAGATAGTGGTAGAATACAGAGAAAAAAATAATAATTTTAGTATCAAATGATGTAGTGTTAGTATTAACATTTTAATCAGGAAGAAAAAAAATTTGCATACAATTAAAACAAAGTTGTCTACTAAAAATGCAACTTACACTATTCACTTGATAGTAAAAAAGAAGTTAAAGATGGTTATTGAATGCATAAAATAATGTTTCCAGTTTTAAATCCCTTGTTCTTATCGATAAAACCAAAAGCTAGAAATGAACCTGAGAATAGAGATTAAATTGCAATAGCATCGAAAACGACTGATTCAAATTTGTAAAAATTGTGTTAGAGTTCAGAAATATGTAGCATATTGTTGAAGAAGAAAGTTAAAATACTTAACTGAAAGTTGAGACAAAGTAACTTTATGTTTTTTATTCAAAACAGAATTGATAAATTCTTAAGATTTAAGTTCTTCCAGCAAAAAAATCTTTGGCAATTATTTATCATTTATAGACAGATATAAATTCTCAGCAGCTAAGATGACATTTTAAAATTTCAAATCCATATAATGCATCTCTAAAAAAAGCGTATTTTGTAAATTAAAGTAAAGCTATTCATATGTTGTCTACTTTTAACTGGAATTTTTTTCTTCATTAATTTGTTAAGAATACTAGCTTAAAGATCTGCCAAGATAGGCCTTGAATACATTCATCATTCAAATGTGAATATTTTCAAATAGTGATTTTTTAATTTACATTTGTATTAAAGTATCACTGGGAAATTACTGAATGCTGTCATTTTGTGAAACTAGATCATATTTGTTAAACTTTTTTTATAGCCAAAATATGGTATGTGACTGCCAAATTTATAATGTGGATGATGTGAACACTTAAATTAACAATCTTTAAAAGCAGATTCAAAAAAATAAATATCTGAATCCTTATGTCTTTAATTATACTTCTTAGTTTGTATGAAACTTAAATATGCTTGAAGAATTATTGGTAACAAATATATGTAAGAATAAGTCACATTAAGTGAAATGTTTCATGATTATAATATAGTTGAATCATAAATCTATTTTAGGTAGTGTCAAATGTTTCTGAATAGAAAAAGGTAATGTCATTCTATTTGTATTAATTTATAGTAATGTGAGTCAGAGTATTTAAGTACCTTTTAGTAGTTTATTATGGAAATGAGGTATATTTTTCATGTAATGTAAAATTTTGAACTCTAAACTATAACAATACAAGACTCTCAATATATATTTCAAAGGGACATAACTTTTCATCAATTGTTCCAAGTTCTCAAACATCATTAACAATAAATTGGAACTACATAATTATTTTATTAATTTTTATATTAAATATTAATACAAAAATGGACAATTTAAACAGTCTAAATTGGATTATTAATATAGAATAAAATAGTATTGTAAAATTTTTAGATTTGTCAAATTTATCCAAAAAAGTGGATTTGTTTATTTTAAATTGCATGTACCAACAACATATAAAATGATTTGTATTAAATGTTTTTTACATCATAATGAAAAGTTATACAATTGACAAAATGTAAAATATTGAACTGTTTTCTCAAGAATTTATAAATGTAAGATATGATAAAAGGCAAATTCTACATACATTAAATAAATTTAATAAATCTTTATATCATCAACATAAGTGAGAATAATAAAAAAATGGATATTTATACTTTTTCTAAATAATATTCAATTTAAATTTATTAAAAAATTATTTAATGAAGAATACATTTCGTTTATATTTCTTCAATAAACAATTAATAATTTAAAAATTCTATTCATAAAATCAAAAAGTAATATTATTTAACAAATTGCATATGGTTGAAAGAAATCATGCATTTATAAATCAAGATATGTTGAGGAAAAAAAGATTAAATGAACAACAGCTATTCTTTAACCATATAAATGCTTGTTTTCTTTGACCATGAAAAATCATGTAACTTTAAATTTACCTCCAATTCTAATAACATAAAAATATTACTTGAAGAAAGATATCATAGAAAAAGAAAAATTAAAAAAGCAGTTTTTATAAATCAATTTAAAGATTTTATAATAAATAGACAATATATGCAGTTCCTGGAAAATCAAATGACATCTGATTTTTGTCTATATAAATTCAATTGATACTGATTATAATTTAAATAATCAAAAGTACTTCTTTGCCTACAAGGTCTATATTTGTGAGATTTTTTTTACCATTATTATAATTTAAAACTATTATATATTGTACCGGATATTAAAAGATGATTCCATACCAGCCTCTTAGGCAGAGAAGAACATACTCGGAAAGTATGTATGTCCAAACAATAGCTATAAAATATATAACTAGCATTACATTTCTAGGACATAACTTCTTCTCTGGCTGCTGACTTTAACACCGATCATTCAAAGCGCTCTTTTGTTTTGGAAGCAATATTCCGGGCGCCAGCTAACTACCCCAAAAGGGTGAATTAACACACTTCGAACGATGGCAAACTAAGATTATCCCATGACTAGATCAATCAACACTGCAACAACACTTTACTAAATTTAACTAATGGTAAAATTTACTTAATTAATGATAATCGACCGACAGATTAAGCTTTAAATTTAAAAGACAATTTATTTTAATTAACATTTATTATACTAATTCTAAATTTTAACTAATATTTTTACATAATGATCACGCACATTCTTAATTCAGACACTATAATATCATATAACAAAGCATAAAATAATATTCGACATTTAAAACACACACATTAATAGTTCGTCTATATATGATATAGAGTTCATATTACTTGACTCTCGGAGGTTTCAGCTATTGTGATGGCTACTTTAGAAATGAGAATAAGGAAAATGTTATTATCTAGGATTTTTGAACGTGGATTTAGAATTTTATTTTCTTCCTGGTTGCTGCTTCAAGTAAGAATATTTTCAGCCTGCTGGGATGTTTTTTTGAGGAGTTTTATTATTATTCAGTGGCACTATTTTTTTTTTTTGGAGACAACTAAATATTCCTGGCGATTCTTCAAGTTGTTATGCAGGCATTTTCTATTCTGGGCATGTTGCTGTTTCACTGGACTCAGGCTAGAGGAAGTCGTATGTTTCCGATATTTTTAACACTGCATTATTGACTGATTTAATCTCTACTGCTCAATCTCAACTGCACAATCTAAACGTTAATCTCAACTGCACAATCTAAACTGTTATCTCAACTGCACAATCTAAACTGTAATCCCAACTGCACAATCTAAACTGTTATCTCAACTGCACAATTTAAACTGTAATCTCAACTGATTGTCCGATGAAAAACTGGATTATTTATACTTAAGGCCTGTTGTTATTTTGATGCCTGCCAGCAATATCTTGTTGAAATTCCTTCATTGCATTCCTCGAGATAAGCTTTTAATCCTGTTGTTGGAGATATTAATTAGCAGCCATTGCAAACATAGTGTTGTTGTTTTTTGTTTAACTTAATAACCATCGCAAAACTTATTGTTTTATAGATTTTTAACTTAGTAGCCATCGCTGAGTGTTTTTAATTTTTTTTAACTTTCATTTATTTCATTTTTTTTTTAATATTTAATACGCATACATTTATTATATTTACAATCGCATATATATATATTTTACTAACAAACTCATATTAATTCATCATTTATGCACATATATAATTTAAGATCAATTCACTGTTTAGTTTTTAAGATGACTTTTTTTTCTTTAACTTAAATAAAAAGAGATTTATATTTTTAAACTTTAAGTTATATTTCAACAAATAATAATAAAAAAAACCTCTTTACTTCTTTTATAAAACTTTTAGTTTGATGTTTCTAAAGCAAACCCCCTTCCCCCTTCTAATTAATTAATTGTAACTTTTATTTCAAAAAAACCCTTTGACTTTTAATTTTAAGTTTTTCAAAAACAAACTGCAATAAAAAAACTCAAACTTTTACATACTATTTTCTTTTAATGAAAGATTTTTATTTCAATACTTTTTAGACAAAATTATCATATGTACCAACACAATATTGGTACAATATATTTTTTTTTTTTTTTTTTTTTTTTTTTATTTTTTTCCTAACCCAACCCCCTCCTCCCTCATACCCTATTTTATAAATAATATTTTAAATTTTTTTTTTATATAAAAACCAATTTTATTATATTTATAAAAATAATAATTATTATAAAATTTTTTTTTTTTAAAAATTATTATTATATAATTATATTATTTTTAATTTTATTTTTTATTTTTTTATTAGCCTATTTTTAAAAAAGGTTTCTCCCCACCCCCAAACCAAACAACCCCCCACCCCCCCCTTTTTTTTTTATTCTCCACTAAACAACAAACCACCCAACACCACTATTTTTTTTTTTTTCGCCTTTTATTAAACCCAACTCCTTTTTTTTTCTTATCTATCTTCCTTTTTAATTTAAAATTTACAATTTTTTAAAAAAAAACAATCCAATTTATTATTTATAAAAAATTAAATTTATTTATTTTTATTTTTTATTAATTTTTTTTTTTATTTTAATATATTTTTTTTTTTTTATTTTTTTTTATAATAATTAAAAAAAAAATCCAAAAATTTTTTTTTTTTTTTAAAAAAAATTTTTATAGTAAATTTACAACTGAGAAAAATATAAATTAAAGAATGTTTTAATTTGATTGTTTAGTTTTTTATTTTTATTCAAAAATTTAAATTTTATTTTAAATAAAATAACACCATATTTAAAAACTTACAATATATATATAAACATATCTTTTGGATTTGTTAATATATATAGTTATTTGTTATTTCATCATCCAGATATAACTACTAAAAATACATGTGAAAACCTTTAGTTCAATATATGCATTTAAAAATTAAAGTTATTAAGAATTTGCTTCTGTTGTTTATTGTTTGTGTGTATTTTATTTATAGTGGAAGTTTTATAAGATTAAAGAAGTATGGATAATAGGTTTTATTAATTACTTTTGATTTGTTCTATTTGTATTAAGTATTTGGAAGAAAGAATTATTGGTAATAAATGTGAATATTTAAAATTGTTTGTTTGATATGTTGGTGATTATTTGTATGTAGTAGGAAAAGAAAAAAATAGAATAATTGTTGAATATATTTAATAGTTTTGTTATTTTTATCAACAATATTTTAGAAGAAAAGTGTATGTGTAGATTTTGTCAATTAAAGTTTTTGGATTTAATAGTGGTATTCATATATATTAAGAATAAAAATTAAATCTGATAACTAACTATCAGACTGTTAGTTGTAAAAGAACAGTTTTAAGAAGTTTTTGTTATAGAAATGAAAAATAAAATAATTCTAAACATATAACTTTGTTTAAAAAAGGAAAATTCACTTAAAAACATTTTGTTTAATAGAAATTATGATAGCAATAAGAATATTTTTAAAAAATATTAATAAAAAAAAAGTATTTTCTTTGCTTTTTAATTTGTCTTTTTATAAAATTTTAAGAAAGAATCATAATATTTATGGTACTGAGAAAATAATTTATAGATTGTAGTTGTAAATAATTTATTGAATAATATTAAAGAGAGAACTGATAGAAAACTATTCCTGGAGTTGTTTATATTATTCTTTGTTTTTGTGAGAAAATATATATAGGTCAAAATAGTTAAGTTTAGATAAAAGAATGAAATTTCATAGAATTCTGTGTTATATATTCATAAAATGAATAGAACTTAAGATTGTTTCAGCAAGCTAAAATCTTCATTGAGAAGAATGAAAAGAAGAGGAAAATTAAAAATCTCTTTTTAAGATAGATTTATGATTCTGAAACTGTTCACTTGCTTGAAACTATTTTTAGTACTAGATGTAATGTGAGTTGGAATTGAAGGAAGATAGTGTTGTTTTGTGCTACTTTGCACTCGAGGAGTTTGTTTTGTCAGGGAAACCATTGGTAGTGAGTTTTTAAATTTGATATGTGCTTTTTTTTTTTTATGCTTGTTGAAGTTTTAATTATTATTAGATATTTTCAAGGCAACATGAACTATTAAAAAAAAAAAATTCTCCAGAATGCTTTTTTATCTGATAGTTTTTTAGGCTATTTAAGATGCATTCATTAATGTGACGAAGAGTTTATCAATCTCAAAGCATGTTTTTGTTTCACCAGTAATCTTTCCAAAGCAGTTTTCTAATGAATTAGATCACACTTTCAATGATTTGGCTAAACTAAAACAATTCCAATCTATTCAATTTTGCTTCAAAGAAGAATTCTGCTCTGATTTGAAACTGTATTTTTTTGTCATATAATTCAAAAGCATCAATAAACAGTTTTCCTGTCACCTTCCCTCCCTGCATCCATGTCATATCTTGAGCAGGATCTTTATTTTTTAAATATCTTTCTATATAAAAATCATTTCTACGCATATTTTTTAAATATCTCTATATAAAAATAATTTCTAGATTTTTCATTATAAGTTTGCCTGATATTAATGTGATTAATCGTTTGACTACTTGATTCTTTGTTGTGTAGAAATGATTCATATAGATAAAAATTGTTGATGACTTTTATATTTTCATCATCATTTTTGAATTCCTATTCTGCCTGTTTTATATAATTATATCTTTTTATTCAATTCTTTAACTTTGCTGATATCATAGTCTTTATCCCTTACTTGTTTTCTGATGTAAGTATGATGTCACTAGATATATGTAAAGCTTCTGACATTTCTACTATCAATATTGCATCCACAATTGTCTTTCTTTAATCTTACATTATTGCACATTCAGTATATAAATGGAATTTTTTTTTTGGGGGGGGGGGGTATGTAATCTTTTCTGACTTCTTTGACAATATACAACCAGTTTGTTTTACCATAATCTGTTTAATTGTAATCTTTAGTCCCCTGTTGAAATTTTTCACAAAAACAATCAAATAGTTCTAATATATTTTTTTTCCTGACAATGTTCTTTAATTTTAATGTTAACTGAATCAGGGATTGTGATTAATAAAACACATATAGACTTATTTCTGATATTCCTTGACCTGTTAAATTCTCTAGCAAATGTTAGCAAAAATATATTGTTTTTCAATTTACAGGACATATATCTAGAAATTATCTTTTGATGTAAGACTATTTAAATCTGTGTTGAAAATTTTTCAGCATAAGTTTATTTGCCAATAGTAAGGAAGTAATATTTACCGAGGCTGTAACCTCGAGAATATGTGTGTAAAATGCGATAGTAGGGACTTCTACAGGTGTTTAACCACAAGCTTACGCTCTTTTCTTCCATTGCGTAAGCTTGTGGTTAAACATCTGTAGAGGTCCCTACTATCGCATTTTACATGCATATTCTTGAGTTTACAGCCTCGGTAAATATTAATAGTAAGGGAGATAATGTGCAATAGTTTCACACTTATATATCAAGACTTCTTTTTGTTTTTAGTATACGAATATAAATTGATTAGTTCTAGTCTGTGTGTCTTTGAGCAGTTCTCCAGATTAATTGATATAATTTAATCTGCATTTATTGATTTTTTTGCAATTTTCTGCAAAATTTTTAATTGCATGCAATCAGTTCCAGTAGCCTTATTTTTTGGCAATGATCTCAAGCCTAATCTCACCTTGAGAACATATTATAATTATCAATGAGCATAAATAATGTATTGTGCACTTGTAAAAATAAAAATCTTTTAAATAAATATTTTATTATTATAACCTTTAAGAAATTACTTATTTTTTTTATTGAATTTTTTTCTTTTTATTTTAGAGCCACCTAATTGGAAAATGGGTTACAATGATAATACTTCTCAACGACCAAATAATGAATGGTCCTTTCCATCAGAAGGGAATAAAAGTAATTCACAACCAGAAGAGTCTGATAAAAGTGGAAGACCAGGTTTTAAAAGTATTAGTGGTAATGGTAAGAAGAAATTTTATACAAGTTTGGTGCGTATGTATGTGTAACAAATTTTAATAGAAATATTAATACAAATCTTTTTCAAAATTAGTTAATTATTAAATAGATAGTTTTTATATGTAAGCTTAGTTCCTTTTATTTAAGCTTTGAAAAGATCTAATTAAATTAAACCATTCAAGCTATTATTATATAGATGTTTTCAAATCTAAAAAAAAAAAAAGAAATTAAAAAGAAGAATCTTTTAAACTAAATCTATTGTGATAAAAGTACATTAAGAATAAGAAAACTATTTATTATTAGTTAGTCAAAGTTACCTTCATTAAAACCTATAGGGGATAGTCTTGGTTATAATTTAAAATAGTCAAGTTTTATTTAGGCTACAAATTGATAGGTTATATTTACATATTTTAAATTGATCAATATGCAGAACAAGTACTAGATATTTTGTTTTTAAGACAGCATCACCATTTAGGAGGGTTGAATAAAAAATAGGAATACCTGTCTAATTAACAGATATGAAACACATAAATAAAAATAAATACCATTGCACATTTTGTTTTATTTTTTAAGATATAATCCTAAAAGATAGTAGAGAATTTTTGGCAGGATTAAATAATTTCATTAACTTGTGAGAAGAAATGACTGTTCTCTCAAATTGTTGGTACCTGAGTAGTTTCAAAATTATTTATAATTTCCGCAACCACTCATTTTTCACATTTGGCCAAATATAGTTGTAGAATTTGAATACATTTATCACATAATAGCAGATTGCTTGAACATTTTCAGAAACAAGTTCTTCTCATAATCTTAAACATCATTCCAAGAAAAACTGTTCTTTTCAAAGATGATTAACAACCAAAGATTAGTTTGAATAATATAGTAATTTTGCACATTCATGATAGCTTCCCGATCTTGTAAATACTGTAGGCTATTCATGGATTAATAAAAAGTCAACATCTTCCAGAGAACACTGTAAGCTTTTTTTTTATGGAAAATGGCTAATGTTTTTTTTTTTTTTGGAAACTGTTCAAATGTTATATCTATACATGTTCAATTCTTTTTACAAATGATGATTCTAGACTATATTAATAAAAGTGTCATGGATGATCAATTGGTTTTCACAGTTCTTTAATTGAGTTAGTGGTTTATTGTTAAGTTATTTATAAAGTCAAGTTTAATTATCTTTGGCAAAATAAAGTCAAATTTTTAATCAGCTTATCAACAAGAAAAAAAAGTATTATTGAAAAATTAAAAATTAAAATCATATTTCAAAATGGCAATTTCATCATTTAAAATTATCAAGAAAATTACTTCTAAATAGAACATTAATTTAATTTGTCAGAAAAATTAATATATTGAAAAATATAATAAAAATTCAGTGAAACATAGATAGCAAATCTAAAAGCTCCAACAATGACATTAATAACAAAAATATGTTAGCAGAAATCCTAAAAGTACCTTAAAAACTATTACTTTCAAAAGTTTCGCCACATTTCTCAAACTGCTCTAGCTCTCTTACTTACAGAAATCACTCTTTTAATAGGAAGAGATATAGGTAGCTATACTGTAAAATATAGTTTGATTTGTCTGGAATCTTTAGAAGTTTTTGTCTTATTATTCTTTATCAGTTGATTTTGCAAAGTATGCCACATATTGAATTCATTTATAATGGGATGGAGTGTATAGGAATAATATTAATATCATTTATATGAGACCATAAAACATAAAAATAAACCATTGGTGAATTTACATAAGTACAATTTTTTTATACATTTTTATTTATGTAAGAATATATTTATAGAAAACAAATTAAAGAATATTAAATAAATTAAAAACTTAGAAATGTTAAAGATATTTATTTGAAAATGAAGAAAAATATTTTATAAATAAATTTCGTTTAAAGGATTTTTTTTTTTAAAAAAATTTCTTTTAATTCTAAAGGCTTAGTTAATGAAGAGAAAGCAAAAAATACATATTTTTTTATTAATTAAAAATTTAGATTATTTTATCATATATTTATTTGGTTAAGAAGATCACTGATATTCAAATACCAAAGATATGGTGGAGCACTTAAAATCATTTTGCTAGTTGACACATTTTTTTACTTGCTTATCATTGTTAAAAGCAAATGTTAAGCCAATATCACTTGACCTAACCATAAAATTTGCTAAAGAGAACTATTAAAACAAATATTAAAATGCTAAAAAAAATACAAATGATTTTATTTTTTGTTTACTTGGAATTGATGGAGTATCTTTTATTATAAAAGATTTATGGGAATACCAGGTTAGCATCTGCTAAATTAATTTTTAATTGAGCTGTGTAAAAATGATGACCTGTTTCTGATAGTATTAGTAGACTATATAGCCTGTTATTGTCTATATGGCATTTCCTGAGATGAGAATTGTTTTAAGATGAGATTTGTGTAGATCTGGATATTTAAAGTTTTTGAATGGAGAGGCATGACCATTTTTATTATATTTAGAAAGTTGTGCACAGACTTGTGAATAATATTTGGAGAATAAAATACCTAAGTAATTATTTCTTCTTATATTCAAGTGTATAGTCATTAAAAAATACATATGATAACAGTAATAATAAAGATAATCCCAGTTTTCTCTAAATACCCAATCTTTCCATAGTGATACCATATTCTATATACTGCTTTGTCTCTGGACTGGCCTATTCCCTTAGACATTTAATTATCCATTTCTTGTGTGATGGGTAAGAGATTTATTGCTTTTTAACTGTGGCATTATAGACAAATTAAATTAAAATATCATAGTAATACAGACTCTGCTTTTATAAAAACATAAAATTTTACTTGCAGTATGCATAAAATTAATTTTCAACATCAAACTTTTCATATCACTTCTAAGGAAGTTCATTTTACTGCATAAAAATAAAATATCACAAAGTCAGTAAAATATACATGAATAAATCATTTCAAATCCGAATCATGGATAATGAACGGTGAATTGAGGGAATTAATAATTATAATTTTATTATGATAAAGCATCAAGTCAGAAAAATTGATCCGTAATGGTTGAACTACTTATTAACACAATTGTTCATTTTTAAAATTAAGATAAAATTTATTTACTAATGGAAATTTAAGATTATTACAAATATCACTATAATTTATCTTGTTATTAAACGTGTGCCAGAATATAAATGTATGTGTCATGCATATATGTTAGTCTATATAAATTTAATTTCAATAGATGTGTCTGTGTGTTCACTCATGTATATCTTGTAATAAAGCTTATTAAATTTTTGAAAACCAGACACTCTTCACAAACCTGTAGCTTAATTGTAAATATAGGGGATTTGAACTGATTTTCAAGCATACTTCAACTATCCACACTATCTCATACAACTGATACACATGACCACAGACATGTAGAAAAGATAAATAATCACCATTATACGTATTTCATGCTAAACCAGCATTCATTAGTTGGTCCAGATTATCATCTCCCACACACCTATATAATCAGTGCTCAGTTTATATTAAGATAACAAATCTTCACATTTTAATGGACAGGCTTCAATCTACTCCAACCTTCAACTTTTCAGCCATCCATATCTATCTTAATATAAACTGAGCACTGATTATATATGTGTGCGGGAAATGATAATCTGAACCAACTGATGAATGCTGGTTTAGCATGAAATATGTATATTGGTGATTATTTATCTTTTCTACATGTATGTGGTCATGGGTATCAGTTGTATGAGATAATGTGGATAGTTGAAGTATGCTTGTAAGTCTGAGTTCAAATCCCCTATATTTACAATCAAGCTCCAGGTTTGTGAAGAGTGCCTGGTTTTCGAATATTTACACATGAAGCTTGTATCCTGCCCATCCCTCTTCTATATATTTAAATGGATAAGGTCCTATATGTGAGGGGCCAGGGTTACTTCAGGTCAACATGGACATGGCAGTAATGTTGGTATCAGCATGCTTTGGGCTTTCATCATCAGATTTTCAATGTTATGAATGGCGGAAAAGTTGAAGGTTGGAGTACCTTGAAGCCTATCCATTAAAGTGTGAAGATTTGCTATCTTAATATAAACTGAGCACTGATTATATATATATGTGGGAGATGATAATCTGGACCAAATGATGAATGCTAGTTTAGCATGAAATATTTATATTGGTGATTATTTATCTTTTCTACATGTCTGTGGTCATGTGTATCAGTTGTACGAGATAGTGTGGATAGTTGAAGTATGCTTGTGACGTGTATGTGTCAACTTAATTTAATTCTCCAACAGATTTGTTAACAAAAATTAGATTTATTAAACAACTTTAACACAAAAAATAATGCATAGCTATAAGAAAAATTTTCTAACTAAAATTCTTCTACAAGATAAAACATTCTACTATTCACGTTCTTGATTGTTTAACTATGTTTAACTTAATTAACAATGGCAAGTGACATTAAACTCCTCCACCCATAGCAGGGAAAACGGCTATCTTGCAAAGTCACTTAGATATGCAGGTGGCTTCCTATCTCGCTTTGGGTATTTATATTCTGTATTATCTAATGTATTCGATGATTCTGATTGGACTATTTCTGGGTCTTCTGCTGAAAACTTTTCCTGGGGTTTTGGTATCTGGTAGTCTGGACTTAGCTCTTCTGAAGCTTTATTTCCATTGATTTGAGCTGTATATGTATATTGCCAGTTTGGATTGATGCGATGGCGGATATGATTAAAATGTCTCTTGTATCTAACATTATCTTCCGTTTGTACTGTAGCTATATTCTTGGAAGTCACTTCGCCCTTTATCCAAATTTGTTGTAGGCAATCTCTAATCCACACCTTCTCATCTACAAGAAACTTCTCTGACTTTCTATCAACAGTTTCTCTTGTCGGTTCGGATAGGAGTAAAGTTAAGTTGGTCCGTAACTTTCTTTTCAGGAAAAGTTCGGCAGGAGTCTTTCCACTAGCAGCAGTTGGAATAGAATGTTGGTGTAAAAGAATCAGATTCAAAGCCTCCAGCATCCTCGTGGGTTTTTGCTTTCTCAATGCAATTTTAAGTTGGTTTACTGCATTCTCGGCCAGACCATTGCTTTCTGGGTGATATGGTGGTGTATGAAGGTGTCTGATGCCTCTGTGTATCAGGAAGTTTTCGAATTTAGATGAAGAAAAACCAGAACCATTATCTGAAACTAAGATTTTGGATATCTTTGTGTTGCAAAAATGGATGTCAATTGCTTGATCGTTTCATCCGTCCCAGTATTTTTAACAATTTTATATTCAATCCAGTGCGAGTAGGCATCGACTAAAACTAGAAAAATATGTCTCATAAAAGGACTGGCATGATCAATGTGCATGCATTCCCAGGCCCTTGTAGCTGGTGGCCACTGGCTATATTCCTTTATGTTCAGCCTGCTGTTTGTTTGGCAGTCAGTACACAACTTTCGTGTAAATTTCTATATCTTCATTTAACCTTGGCCACCAAACGTAACTTCTGGCTAATGCTTTGGTACACACTATTCCTGGATGGCCACTATGAAGTAGTTCTAGAAACTGTTTTCGTCCATGTGGAGGTATTACTACTCTATCACCATTGAGAACACATCCCTTGCAGATCGACAATTGCATACGTGCATTCCAGAAAGTCATTGGTAGATTATCTGGTTTTTTGTTAGGCCAGCCCTCCTTGATCCAGTTCTTAAGAACTTGGTAAGCCGGTTCATTATTGGTCCAGTCTGATATAACTATTCATTGTTTTATTCTTCCACTGGTCGATATGTTTACTTCTATGGTAGTCTCATTCTTTCTGAAGCATCAGGCAGTCTAGACAGTGCATTAGCATGTTGGATCAACTTACCACTTCTGTAATTTAAATCATAGTCATAGGCTGAGAGTATTGATATCCAGCGTATCATTCATGGACTCAGATGGTCTGGAACAGGGTTTACTTTAGTGAATATTCCCAACAAAGGTTTGTGGTCTGTAGTTATTGTAAATTTTCGCCCATATTGATGGAACTTTTTAATTCCATAAACCATTGCCAGTGCCTCCTTATCTATCTGACTGTAGTTTCTCTCGGCATTAGATAGGGTCCTCGAAGCATAGGCTATCGGTCTCTCACCACTTGGGGTTGGGTGACTTAGCACCACCCTACTCCATACTCTGATGCATCTGTTGTCAGGCATAAATCTGCTTCATGGTCATAGTATACTAAAAGTTTCTCAGACATCAAGAGAGATTTAACCTTCTTAAAGGGCATCTTCATGCTCTGATGTCCACTTCCAGACTTGATTCTTCCTCACAAGGTCAAATAATGGTTGGGCCACATGTACCTTTCCCTTTAGAAAAGAGTCAAAATAATTAATAAGCCCTAAAAATGCTTGTAATTCCTTGACATTTATAGGTTTGGGAGCATTATATACTGCTTTTGTTTTCTCCGGTTCTGGGATTTTTCCTTGTTCGGATATAATGTGTCCTAGAAATTTTAGTTTCTGTTTATTCCATACACATTTGTTAATATTAAGAGTTGCTCCAAATTCTTCCAATCTTTGACACACTTGAGTGACTTTATCCCTGAGAACTTCTTCTGAGTTTGCAGTGATGAGGATGTCGTCAAAAATATGGGATGACTCCTGCTAAATCCTTAACTAAGATATCCATCTTTGCTTGAAAAATGTTTGGAGCAAGTTATTCCGAAAGGAAGTCGATTGTATTTGAATAATCCTAAGTGAGTGGTTATTGTTAACATTCTCGCAGTTTCTTCACTTACTGGTATTTGATGAAATGCGGACTGGAGGTCGAGTTTTTCAAAATGTGATGCCTTCTCTAAAAGGGCTAGGACCTCTCTTGTATTTGGAACTGGGTATGCATTCTTGCAGATATTTTTGTTTATTGTCCCACGATAGTCTCCACAAATACATATTTTACCATCTGGTTTGTTACCACTACAATTGGTGTAGCCCAGTCTGAATTTTCAATTGGGCTTATTATGCCTTCTTGAAATAGATCATTTAGGGCTTCTTCAACTTTAATGCATTGTGCAAATGGTATTTTCCTAGTCTTGCAAATTACAGGTATTGCATTTTCTTTTAACTCTAGTTGTACTGGCTTTGTTTTCATTTGTCCTAAATTTTTAGTAAAAAGTGATGGGAATTTAATCTGTATTTCGTTTCCAATATTTATTTTCTTTATTATATTAATCCTAATTCCCAAAGGATGGAACCAGTTTCTGCCCATTAAGGTTTTTATCTTTTTATGTATTATATATAATGGTAGAACTCTTTTGTTTGAGTTCAACTTGACTTTGACGATAACCTTTCCGACGATTTCGACTGTGTTTCCATTTATATCTGTTGCGTGAACTTCAGTATTCACAATTTTTTTTTGAGGCTTGTTATCTTTAAAAATAGATTGCCAATCCTTTAAAGACATGTGGGAAACCCAGAGCCACTATCTATTTCCATTTTACAACGTTTTTCTTCGATGCAGTTTTTTAAATTCTGATTCTGAATTTTTCAGTGTTTTGATCTCGTATCGATCTTATGAGTTGTTTTTTGCAAAATCTCTCGCTAGGGTTCCTCGTGTTTCATACAGTTGTTTACAATTGCATTCAACATGTTCGGTTTTTTTGCAGCGGAAACATACGCGGTTAAAGCTACATCCTCATCTTGTTCAGCATTTTTCTGAATCGGACAGTAAAGGATACGATGTCACGCATTATTCACATATTCTTTTGCCTGCTCGATTACGAGTTCATGAACTATTCCTTTTTTAATGGCCTCTTTATATGTAATGTTCGAGTCCGCAAGTAATTGTTCACGAAATTTATTGTCGTATAATCTGAGTAGCAACTGTTCAAGGAGTGCTTCTTCTAAATATTGACCATAAACACAATCTTTAGCTAATTCACGCAGGGCTGAATCATATTCCTTGAAGGTTTCATTTTTTGTCTGATGTCGTAACCGAAAGTGTATTCTAGCGATGTGCTTTGACGTTAGTGAGCAGAACTCTGAAGTTAATCTTTCAACCACATTGTCATATTGTAAAGTTTCTGGTTCAACAGGTTCACATAAACGGTTAGCTATTTCTAAAACCTTGATTCCTGTGAAACCTAGAAGTGTGGCAATTTTAATGTCGTTTTCCTTAACACATTAAACTTGTGGAAAGTTTTTTTTTTTATTCAAATTTTTATTTAGTATATATGCCTTTTATGGATGTGTATGTGTGTACATTTATTTAATTTTATAATAATAGACATGTTTATATAATACATTTATATTAATAGAATTTTGTTTAACTATAGTTTATCCAAAAAGGACACATGGTACAGATTGCTCAGACGACTATCCTTCTAAGAAAGCTAATTATGACATGCTTGGGTAATTTTTTTTATTCTTAAGTTTTTTATTTTGGATATAATATTTGCAACTTTATTTGTGTTTATAAAAAATAAAAAAATAAACAGCTTTTTAGTTTAGTATTATTGCATTAAAGAGAAATATTCTGTCATAGGAGGAAAAATATAAAAATTTGATTCAGTATTCTAGATATATGTATGAAAATGATTAATGCTATTTATCCAGGTATATCTGCTTATTTGTACTATTCCTTAATTTTTATTACTAAAGAATAATATACTTTTGTAGAAATTATTATTTTCAATAGAAAATTCATGTATTATTTTTTTAAAAAGTTGTTGAAAGAAACAATGCTTCTTCCATATTCCATCCATTTTATTAATTAACTTTCTTAACATTATGGAAGATCAATTGATGCTTGTGGAAAACTAAAATTGATCGTATTTAAAGTGCATGTTTTCATATTCTTACCAGAATCTTTTTTTTTTTTTTAAAGAAATTCTATTCTCATTTCAACATTTTACAAATAGTAAACAATTTATCTAATTTCAATTTAGTAACATACGGAATATTATATATCTAGGCTTTAAAAATTGATTAAATCATTCTAGAAAAACTTCTGATAATTTATCTAATAGTGACTTTATGTTGTTGTTTTTTTTTGTCAGTTTTCTAATAACTGTTAGAGGCTGACAAAAAAAAAAAAGTAAGCAATATAATGTAAAATACAGATTAAGTACACTATATTCAAACACACAAAAGAATTGACAAAGAGCAAAGTAATTTATGGTTTATACTCTTTAGTATATTTTTTGATGATTAAATTACAAATTATCAAAAATACTAGCCAAATGACCATCTTCTCATATGTGAATAAAAGATTTAATTTAATTTTCTTGGTGTGCTATAAGGCTAGATTCCATGTGTTAGATAATTTTAAGTTCTTTCACTTTTTTTTTTTCTTCATATAGTTTATAGTTTTTCATCGTAATTGTGCATAATAATTAAATATGATTGCTAATACCTGAATGTCTTCGACTATGATTAGACTTTAATAATATACATAATTTCTCGAATTGTTTTTGCTATCATCAATGTGATTGATCGTTTTCATATATATGCTACTTTAGAAGTGATAAATATTTGAACAAAAAGTAAGTCACATTTCAACTAAATAAAGCTTTTTTTTTTTTAATTTTCATCAATACCATATAAATAGTTTTGATATTGTATTCTACTAGTTAGGAAGCTCCTTCAAAATGTGATTAGGTATATATAGTATTTAAAAATTTTTTTAGATAGTCAACTTATTTCACTCTGAAATATTAATCACTAAAACTGCCAATTGATAACTCTACTTTATCTGGCAATTTTATCTGGCAAAACATGATGCCTACCACAAGATTTTAATTAATATCTGGAATATCTATTAATTACTATTAAAATGTGCGTTTAATTTTATGTTACTAAAACTACTATCTAAAAGTAGTTAAATAATAAAAGGGATAAATTAAAACATTAATTGAACATTGAAAATAAAACTAAAGTTAATTCTGATTTCATAGGAATTCCATTATCAATAACTGATTAACAACTGATTCTAGAAAGAGCTAATATTTAATAAAACCTAATAGATTATATAAAGAAACTTTCACCTGGATACAGATGAACAGTTAGATTACTCCAGAAAAAAAAAGACAAAGAAAACTATTTAAGAAGGGGGGGAAAGGAAAGTAATATGTTTTTTCTCCATTCCTTGTGTACTCGCACAACTAGGTTGCGCATATATGTGAAGCAGCGGAAGAATAATAGGGATTTGTTTCCAGACCCAGGATCTCTGCTCCTGAAGGTAATCAAGCCGACTAGGGATTAAACAGATCGCCCCAATCTTATTATAATTTAGCTGCGCCTCAAGGGCTCACAGAACTAAAGAACATTTACCAGAATTAGGTAAATAACGATTTAATTAATCAGTAATAATACGACTAAGCAGGGGACTTTAATCATGAGGATATTTACTTTATGTATATATTGATTTATTATTATAACCTATGTATAGTAACTATATATGTATATATTATTAGAATATTATTGTCTTGTATTAAAATTAGTTATAAAATTGATCCGCAGTGGGGTTATTTAGTTATTTGAGAAACAGAATAGTTTTAGAAATCAATTGTTAGTCTTAATCGAGATAAAATTAAGGCCAAACATAGCAAAACCTGGCGCAGTCACACAGTGGGATTTGAACCCCATCGCTTTGCCTGGTTAGTAAAAATCTATTTCAAACATAACTAGAGGAATATTAGCTTAGGAAAGGATAGTAATAGTAAAGTCTAAATGTCATTGTTTGGACTAACAGCCATAAGCGATTTGATGTGGAGAACGCTGCAGAATGACCACTATGTGTGACACAGATAGAAAACTTTTTTACCTTGAACGGTATTTAAGAAAATAAAAGAAAAGTGGCAGCACTTTTAGGTTTCTCAGGGGAAAAGTTATAGAAATTGTTAATAAGTTTTATGACTCCCCACCATCAGTAGTATGGAATACTAGGAGTTAGTTAAGAAACTTGCAGAGAATTTTAGTCCCCATTTATCCCATCACATAGCTCCTTTAAAACAAGAATAGAAAACAGTTGAAAGGGGAATCAATAAAAGAATATAATTTGGCCCTTAGAGAGCTAGCTAAGAATTGCAAGTATGAGGATTCTATCGAAGAAATACTCCTTGATCACTCTGGGGTATGTACAGTGATAGATTGTGAGAACAATTATTAACTGATACTGACTTAAAGTACCAGAGCGCAATCAAAAAAAGACTAGCTTACGAACTAATAAGTGAGCAAGCTCAAGATTTTAAAAATAAAACTGAAAATAGTATAAATATGCAGATTTATAAAATCGAGAGAAAATGTAGTAACCCACGCAAACCAGAATTTGAAAAGGGAACTAAAATGGCGGGTTACTGCTGCGGAAAAAATAACTATAAAGCAAAAGAGTGCAAGCGGAAATAAGAGAAATGGTTTTAAATGTGGGTATAAGGGCACATCACACACATATGTAGAAAATCCGATAGTGACTCAAATCAAGAGATAAGAGGGGAATCAAAAGAATAGGGGAGGTAAACCCTATAATACTATGAGAAATGCAAGTATGGAGGGCAGCAACAATTTATGATCGAATTGGAAGTTTGCAGAGTTAAATTGAGCATGGAAATAGATAGTGGTTCAGAGATATCTATAATATCAACATAGACTGGAGAGTACATCAGCAGTGGATTCCAGATTAAAAGTTAAAAAAACTAATAAAAGTGGGATGTAAGTGGCAATGCATTAAACTTACTGGGGAAAATACAGACACCAGTTAGATACTGTGATAAAATAAATAGATTCCCTTTATACATAGTACAAGGAGGATTCAGCCCTACAATAGGCAGGGACTGGTTTAAAGCAATTGGAATTCAAGTTAGTGGAATAAAAAAAAATTATATGACCTATTTACCAGTGAGTTAGAGATGATAGATATAAGTCCAGTAGAGGTGGTGATAGTTGACAAGGCACGCCCAAAAATTTGTAAACTGCGAAAAATGCCATTCGCTCAAAAAACAAAAGTAGAAGAAAAATTTTGGTCATTGGTCAATAAAAGCATGTTGACACCAGTAGAAATGGCTGACTGGATTACACACCTAACTTACTCATATGTAGCGACTATAGAGTAACCATGAACAAGTTTTTAAATAAGGGAGCGTACCCAGTACCTAATATAAGAGAGGGTATTGGTGAGTTTACAAAAAGCAATCCCACCTTGCAAAGCTTGATTTAAATTCAGCTTTTCACCAGATCCCAATGTCAGAGAAAACTGCTGAAATATTAATAATCATAACACCTTTTGGGTTATTTAAGTGCAATAGATTGCCATTGGGCATATCAACAGCCCCAAATATATTTCAGGCGAAAATTAATACACTATTGCAGGGATTTGAGGGCGTCATACCCTATTTTGGTGATATATTAGTAACAGCAGATTTGGAAGAGAGTCTATGTCAAAAATTGATTAGGGTATGTGCAAAATTAAATAATTTCGGAGTAAATCGTTTAAAAAGTGTACAGAACCAAAAGAATTAGTTTCGTGCAATCTCTGGCAAAGGGAAGCGCCCTTTGCCCAAAAAAGTAAAAGTTGTTGAAAAGACAGAAAAACCAAGGAATGTTAAAGAATTGTGGGTATTTTTAACCTGATTAACTATTTTGAACCGTTCCTACAGAATAAATCCAATGTAGCAAAATACCTTTTTGAGCTACTTAAAAAGAATAAAAAGTCGCAATGATTAAAAACCTATGATGACACTTTTAGATGCATTAAAGGCCTACTATCATCAGAAAAATTATTGATCCATTTTGACAATACTCAAGAAGTAGCTTTAACCATAGACACTTCCGAATGGGGTGGGGTATCCATGCAATAATTAAGAATGTCCCATTGCATACGCATCCAGAACTCTCTCCAAAGCTGAGAAAAACTACAATCAGATAGATAAAGAGGCTTTGACAATAATATTTGCACTAAAGAAATTCTACCAATATATATATAAGGCAAATCGTTTCAAATCATAATGGATCACAAGCCATTACTAGATATATTGGCAAGCGATAGACTAGCTCTTGACCATTTGACCCATAGAATGCTAAGATGAAGAAATATACTGGCATCATATGACTATCAGCTGATATATAAGATGAGAAGAGATACAGCATGCAGACACGTTCAGAAACTCCCACAGAATGGGAACCCCTGATGAATGAGATAGAGATAAACTATATAGATTCTATGTAGTCTAAGATTCTCAACAATAAAATAGTGGAAGAATGGATGAGGGAAGATAAAGGATACCAGCTGCTAAAGAGCTGAATTAGGAATGGCTGGCCAACAAAGATACCACAATGCGTGGCACCAGCTTTTTGGATCAATAGAAATGATCTATCGTTTAGTAAAGGGTGTATATTAATGGAAGACAGGGTAGTTATACAATCAGAAGGAAGAAATAAAGTATTAAACTAGCTACATGAAGGCCACCCTAGAATAGTGCATGCAAAATGTTTAGCGCATAGCTACATCTGGTGGTCAACGATAACAATCGACATAGAAAATTATATTAAAAAATGTTCAACATGTCAATCACATAGCAATATGAAACCGAAGGAATATATATCCTGGCCTAAAACAAATAAACCATGGCAGAGACTCCACATGGACCATGCGGGTCCTGTTACTGACAATCTTATTAGTACTGGGCCAAATATCACATTGTCAAAAATACGGATGCTAATGAAACAATAAAAATACTAAAAGCGATATTCTCATCCCATGGAGTACCGGAAGTAATTGTCACTGACAATAGCACTGGATTTACAGCGTAAGAGATGAAAGAATATTTGAAAAATAACGGAATCAGACACATATGTGCACCCCCCTACCACCCAGAGTTCAACGGCCTCGTGGAGAAAGCCGTACAAACAATTAAAAAAAGCAATAAGAAAATCTCCGAGTAGTAACATTCAAGAAGTTTTATGCGAAGCAATGCTGTGTCAACACTTCAACGCAGCAACAACTATAGACAAATTGCCAGCAGAGTTGTTGATGTGCAGAAAATTGTGCATTAAACTAGACATGTTAATGCCAAAGGACCAGCATTTCCAACATATGAGTGAAGAAAAAACATTCCAAATTGGTGAAAAAGTATGTATACATGATATGCTGCAAAAGAAATGGATAGAAGGTACAATTACCAGAAGGCAGTCCAGACAAATAGTCACCATCAAAAATGAATATGGTAAAGAATATAAGAGACCTATAAACCATGTTCGGTGCCAAACAATAGAGGAGACGCTGTATCCAACGATAATAATATTAGACATTGAAGAATTGGCGAATCAGACTGGAAAATGTGAACTGATAAATCCAGATGTCGAAAAACAAGGGAATCTACAGCCGCAAGATCATAGTGAAGCTGAAACAAAAATAGAGATCGAATCCAGGAAAAGGCAAAGATCACCCAGACCCCAGCGAAGTGAATGTAAGCTAAAAAAATTATAGGATTACATGTAAATGAAAGAATTTTTGAAGTAAGGGGAGGATTGGAATATCTATTAATTACTAGTAAAATATGCGTTTAAATTTACATTACTAAAACTACTGTCTAAAAATAGTTAAATAATAAAATGGATAGATTAAAACATTAATTGACAATGAAAATAAAACTAAAGTAAAATCTGATTTCGTAGGAATTCAATTATCCATAACTGATTAACAATTGATTGTAGAAAGAGCTTAGATTTAATAAAATCTAATAGATAATATAAAGAACCTTTCACCCGGATACCGATGAACAGTTAGATTACTCCAGAAAGCAAGTAAACTATTTAAGCAGGGGGAAAAAAACAAGTAATAACTTTTTTCTTCATTCCTCATGTACTCGCGCAACTAGGTTGAATATATATGTGAAGCAGCGGAAGAATAGTGGGGATTTGTTTCCAGACCCAGGATCTCGACTCCTGAAGGTAATCAAGCTGACTAGGGATTGATTAAACAGATCGCCCCAATAAAGAACATTCGCCAGAATTAAGTAAATAGTGATTTAATTAATCATTTATAGTGCGATTAAGCAAGGGACTTTAAGGGTGATGATATTGACTATATATATATATATATATATATTGATCTATCATTATAACCTATGTATAGCAACTACATATGTATATATTGGTAGAATATTATTGTCTTGTATTAAAATTAGTTATAAAATTGATCCGCAATGGGGTTATTTAGTTATTTGAGAAACAATAGTTTTAGAAATCACTTGCTAGTCTTAATCGAGATAAAGTTAAGATCAAAACATAGCAATATCTTAATTGTATTTTTTTTATTACTTATTTTGTTTAAAGGTAATTTAAAATTAAGATGAATAAAGAATTATCAGAATCTAATTAGTTCTGATATTTAGTACAGTAAACTTTAATCAACTTGAAGTCACTAATAGAAAAGAAGAAAATGAAAATACTTTTAAGTTTAGGGATTAATACACATTACATTTTATTAGTAATAATTTACATATATGTATGTGCAGGTAAATTTAGTATTATATAAACATTATTACGTCAATTGTTTAAAGCAACAATTAAATGAAATCCATAAGAGAAAAGTGATATAGCAACAAGAAATGAAATTATAAAAAGATTTTTTTTTGTGTGAAAATAACAGATTGATAAGTTGGATTAAAAAGGAAACTTTTATTAATTTTACTGGATTCTTTTATCTTTTTGAGAGAATTTACATATGCCGATAAACTACCTAGAAGAAACTATATTTCAATTAGCATATTCTAATTATTGAAATGTTCATATTCATAAAACCAGCTAGAAAAAGAACATTAAACATGGATTGATTCAAGCATGTTGACATCTGTTTTCTAAGGACCGTGGATTTAAATTAAGATCATCTAATGAATAAAACCACGACTTCCAACATGTTATAAATTTGTTTTCACTTTTAGTAAAGTATTCTTTCAAATTGCCATTCAAATTTAGAATAAATGCATATAAAACGAAATAATCACTCAAATATTAGAAGTGTTAGTTGTTATAGATAAAATGCTAATTTCATAGAAAAAAACCCAATTAATTTTAAACAACTATCTTAAGAATCATTCACTAGAGGAAGAAAATAAAATATAGAATATCAAATATACATAGTTTTAATCATGTGACTATAACATCACCTTCCAGATGTAATATTTTATTTCATCCCACTGGAAACATACTTATGCACATGTTGGAATTCTAACACCTATATTACAATGTTTGTGGATAACTTAGTAAATAGATGATACTACAAGCTTATTAGACAATACAGGAATCATCGATTATTAAAATTTACCTTTGGATAGATACATATATTATTGAAAGTGGATTTTATAATTATCAACCACCTATCATATATATAAAAGAGTTAAAACACCAAAAGTATTATGGAATGGATCATAATTGGTTTATCCCAGGGACTCCAGTCAAATTCTTAGTGCTATTATCATTTTATTTTGGATATCTACAAACTCTTATACCAACTTGATCACTATATCCTGTATAGTGGATATTTGAATGCTAAATGTTTCAATGATGTCTTTAATTTTATTTAACTTATCTTATATACAAGTGTTAAAGAATGATTTCATGTATAGTATTATACATTCAATTAAAGGAAGCTGTATTAAATCACAAAAGGATAAATAATTATTGACGATACTTGCCAAGATAATTGTTTAGGTTTAACCGCAACATAAACCATAATAAGTTAATAATTCTCAAGACTAAATTATTATCAGGATTAACATCACCCATAGTGTAAATACATGCATACTAATTATTATAAGCTAATGTTATTTTAATATGCAATTTGATGACCTATATTCCAGTTACCAATGTAAATAAAAAATTTATCTATTAAATTAAAATCCTAGCTTTAGTTATTTTATATTACTCAGATAGGTATACAATTGAACATCAATTCATATCACCAGATATATTTTTTGAAGGTAGATTTAATAATTAAGTAAGAGCTAGCAATATTCACTAACCAAATAAATGCTGATTTTGATAGTGTGAGTGAGGGAATTAGTTTTCATGCACATGCATATGACTTTATTGTCATCAAGTATAACTCTAATCTTAAATTAGTCTCTAGCTCATGTGTCATATAAATTATAGATTCCTCATACAGGTCTTTCATTTTGAGGATACATGAGGTAGATATCTTTAAATCAATTCTATAGCCATCCCATATTTACTTTCCCAGATCATACTGTTACAGTTTTTGGCTGGCCCAACATGATGCCTTGAGTAACACATAGTTTTGATGCTGATATTACTATGATATTAATATTAAATTAACTTTGCTTTGCGTGCTTTTATTAACTGATATCCGAAACATATCTGAAACTCCAGCACATTACAGTTTTTGGCACCCAACTGTATGGCTATGAATAGAGACCACAATAACCGAAATTAGCATAGTCCACATTGAGTATTATATATATATAACATTTTTTTTTTTTTTTGGAATAAGTACTTTATTTAGGTGTCATTGGCCATTTTGGTTATATAGCAAAAAACCCCATTAAAATAAAAACAGGATACACATGTTTTAAAATGCCGGAAGTCATGATATTTTAAAATCCTTATTTGATGAAGTGTCTAGGGATAGATATCTACAACAAACTTATTTACTTATGTAAGTATTTTATTAAAGAAAGTGAAGAGATAAGTCTTACATTTTGGTGGGTATAAAATATTAGTTATTCACATTAATATCTTGCACAATGTATGTAACCATGAATAAATAAAGTTCACTTAGATAAAATTATTTTGCCAGATATTATTATGGAAACCAAGGACCAAGAAGTAGGTCTGGAGCTACAAGTCCAGATATCATGAAAATGATTCTCAGTTAGTTACAGGGAATTAAGGAATGTGATAGTAATGTCCAGAATTGATTGTGATAAGAGATTTGAAGGACTAGATAAGAAAATGGAAAAACAAAAAATGTAATTAACTAAAAGTTTTGATACCTTTTGTTTTAAAATTTCTTATCAAAACTTTTACTTAAACTCGTTTTTTGTTTCTCCATTTTCTTATCTAGTTCTTCAAATCTCTTATCACAATCAATTCTGGACATTACTATCTCATTTTTAAGATTTGAAAGATTAAGTTGATGTACGGTTCAAATAATTTAAACAGGATTTGGAAACTGAATTGAAAGAGTCAGAAGATAAACATACTGCTAAATTTGAGAAGTTGAGAGAATTAAACACAAGAATAGAAAATAAAGTAGATCTGAATTTAAAAAAATTTGAATGGAGTTTTGAAGTTAAGGTGCAGGTTAAGATTGAAGATATTATAATGCAAATGTAGTAATTCAAATCATTCAGAAAATAATGGTGACATAGATGATGGTGCAAGTTCAAGGAGTAAGCGATATACTTTTTCGAATTCATCCTGTACTAAAGGAATACATCATACCAATTTTAATATCTTTGATCATTAAACGTTGGTATAATCATTGCCATAAATGTAAAATGAAGATATCCATTACAGATAAGTATAGCTCAAGTGACAGTAGGCAGAAGAATCCTTTCATTGAGCATCAATCTAAGTATTCTCTTAGAAATTTTTTTAAGCATTCTTCTTATAATTATGAAGCTGAATGGGTTCCCAGCAAGTCGTTGGAAATATGAAAGATATTAAGATGTTAAATGTGTCATATAAAATAGGTTGTAACCTTTATTATATTGAATGTAGTTATGGGGCAGAAATTATAGAAAATATAAAGAATTTTCAGAACAAAAGTATATAAGTGATTAGGTCAAAGGTTAGAATACTTGAATTATAGTCGTGAGGCAAATAATATAAAAGAGTTTATATGCTCTCAAATAACCCATGATACCAAAAGAGTCAATTCCCATGAATGCTTGTTTTTTTTAATGGAGGAAAAGGATTATTTAGTGCATCCTATCTATGATTGTTCTGGGATCTATAATCATTACCGTAGTAATTGTGATTATGGGTCAGATATAAGACCACATTTTAATTGCCACTCTTACATATAGGTTTGTGACAAGCAAAAGCCTAAGAAATCTTTGGAAATTCATAAGATATATCTATGAAAAACATGTTGAAACAATGATACATTATCTAAAGACTAAAAGGGTATTTTATAAATTCGAATGTAAAAGAAGGAATGAATATGTTGATGAAATTTTACACTCCTTATATAACCCTAAGGAGTTATAAATATTTTAATCGAACGAAATCAAAGAAGGATACAATATTGAATCATAAGCTAAGTGGAATATTGCTATTATTTTAGATTAAAAGAAAATAATATTACCTTAATCAAATCAGAAGAAGAGAATTTTCTTTTGGTGAAGTCAACCACTGTGCAGTGTGTTTTTGCAAAGCCCATTCAACTTGTACTCAAAATTTTGTTGGAAGAAGTCAATCCCTTTTAATGAGCAAATAATTTCCACGAGTAATGATGCAATGGCTATTCATAGAAATAGCGACATGGAAAACTTAACCATAAATCTTGAGAGTTAATGGTAATGCAATTTTTGGTTTGACTTTTAAACTTAAAATACTCCTAAGCAAAATTTAGGACATATTTTATTTTAAAAAAAAAAATTTTTTTTTTCCAAAAATATGATTATGTATGTGTAATATTCAAAGTTTTTTTAAGATGTTAATTTGTTATTTGATTCTGAAATAGTAATCATTAAAAGTGCCAATTGATAACTATTTTATCTGGAAAAATATGCTTACCACAAGATTTTAATTTTCTTAACTTTTTTTTTTTTATTACTTATTTGTTTAAAAGTATCAAAATTAAAATCAATGAAGGATTATCAGAATGTAGTTAGTACAAATATTTAGTAAGGTAAACTTTAATAACAGTTTTAATTTGCAATCACACTGTATTTGAAGTCACTAATAGAAAAAAGGAAATTATTTCGTCAAAATAATGTTATTCACTTGCACATTAATGAATGGTTAATACACATTACACTTCATATGCAGTAATTTACATATATGCATGTATATTTAATATTATATAAACATTACATCACTTGTTTAAAGCAACAATTGATTTAAATCCATAAGAGAAAAGTGATATAGCAACAAGAAAGAAAATTATAAAAAGATTTTTTTTTTTTTGTGAAAATAACAGATCAATAAGTTGGATTAAAAAGGAAACTTTTATTAACTTTATTGGATACTTTTATCTTTTTGAGAGAATCTACATGCATAGCGCTGATAAGCAGCTTAGAACAGGGGCGTGAAAATAGTGGCCTGTGGGCCACATACAGCCTGGTAAGAGTTTTTTGTGGCCCGCGAAGACAAAAAATCCATCTTGAACCAAGATTTCCTTCCCGTGCACAACCAAGGCTTCATCTTGTAATTTTCACTAGGACGCCCACGTCAATATGCATGCACAGTGTAGATACGATGTGCAGTGCTTTTCTCATTAATTTCACTTTTGTCTTTGCAACAGTAAATAAATAAATTTCCAATTTTAGTGAAATCATGAACCCTCCGAAAAAATGTAAAATCGATGATGAATGTCATGTGTTTAATGAAGAATGGACAAACAAATATTTCTTTGGTAATACAGGGAATAAAGCAGTGTGTTTATTGTGTGATGAAACAATAGCCATATTTAAGGAGTACAATCTGAAAAGACACCATGAAACAAAACAGCGAATTTTGCTGCAAACTTTCCAAGGAAGAACAAAATAAAAGCTGCGGAGTATGTGAAAAGGCTGAAGAAACAACAACATGTTATTTACAAAGCAATCAACACTTCAAAATAGCATTACAGAAGCAAGTTTCATGGCCTACAACCTTGCTAAACGCAATAAGCCTTTTTCAGATGGTAAGTTTATTAAGCAGTGTATGGTAGAGTGTGCAAGCGTATTGTGTCCTGATGTGAGAAGCAAATTTTAAAGCATTTCATTGTGAAGAATTGCGGCACATTGACTCAATTAGTGACAAACTCACAGAACAACAGAAGACTGTGAGCAAAGATTTTATTTGGTTTTCTTTGGCACTGGATGAGAGCACAGATAACGGAGCCACTGCACAATTACTCATCTTTATCCATGGAATTAATGAAAATTTTGTCAATACTTCGCCTAGAATCAATGAATGATAGAACCACTGGTGAATTGTGTGGAGAAAAGTGGCTTTGTTCTGGAACAAAATGGGGACCAGAGCTTTCAGTGGGAAAAAATGTAGGTATAATTAAGCTTTTAAAAAACAAGTTACAAGCATAAGACACAGACAATGATATCTTGTCTTTTCATTGCATTTTTGTATCAGGAGAGCCTTTGTAAAGCTGCACTGGACTTAAAGCATGTGGTAGATCCTATTGTTAGTGTGGTGAACACAATCAGAGCAAGGGCACTACACCATCTACTGTTCAAATCTTTTCTTGATGATGTGGAGGCAGAGTATGAAGACATAATTTACCACAATAGTGTGAGATGGTTGAGCCTGGGCAAAATGATAAAAAGTGTCTGGGCATTGCAGAATGAAATTCTCTTATTTCTGGACATGGATTTTGTTACAAAAATAGTATGTGAGGATTGGAAATATGCAATGATGTTTGCAACTGATGTATTTGAGAAATTGAATGAACTGAATGTGACATTGCAGGGAAAGGGGTTGTTGGCACATGAAATGTGGAAACATGTAAAATCATTCAAAGCAAAACTAGATCTATTTGAAAGGCAAGTAAGTGAAGGCCATTTTTGTCATTCCCTTTATTAGGAAAACAGAAAGGGCCTGAAAGTGTTTCTGCTAAGATTAGGGATCATCTGCAGAATTTGGAGGACAAAGTCACAAGAAGATTTCAGGATTTAAAAAAAATTGAGCCTAAATTCAATTTGCTGTCTTATCCCATCACTGCTGATATTGACACAGCACCTGAGGAGCTGCAGCTTGAACTTATTGACATGCACTCAGATCACCCTATGAAAGAAATGTTTAATGCTGTGACATTAGTTGACTTTTACAAATCTTTGTCTGCTGAAAAATTTTCCATGTATGAAGAAATTTGCTGGGAAAATGTTCTCTTTATTGGGGTCTACATATATTTGTGAGCAAAGTTTTTCTTGCTTGAAGACCAAGAAGAGTAAATATAGATGCTCTTTGACAGACATTAACTTGCAGGCTGTGATGAAAATCTCAACAAGCAATCTCACTCCTGATTTTAAAAAAAATTGTAGAAAAGTGTGATGGGGTACATTTGTCTCATTAAACTGATTCTAAAATTAAATGTGCTTGCAACTATAGATGATATGAAATTAGCACAATAATAAATTGAATAAAACTGCCACTATTTTATTTAATTTATATTTATTGATTTTTATGGTACAATTTATACTTTTCTGAAATGCAAGTTAACTAATGAATGCAATCATTTTAAAAGGTGCGGCCCTCCACTTTCACAAAGTGCCCCCCAAGCCAAAACAAATGCCCACCCCTGACCTAGAAGAAACTATATTTTAATTAGCATATTCTATTTATTGAAATGTTTGTATCCATAAAACCAGTTAGAAAAAGAACAATAATCATGGATTTCTAGATCCAAATACATTGATGTCTGTTTCCTAAGAACCCTGAATTTAACTTAAGATCATCTAATGAATAAAACCATGATATCCAGCACATTATAAATTTGTTTTCGCTTTTAGTAAAATAGTCCTTCAAATTGCCATTCGAATTTGGAATAGGTGCATATAAAATGAAATAATCACACACATAGTTGTTATAGATAAATAAAATGCTAATTTCATAGAAGAACCCCAATTAATTTTAAACAACTACCCTAAAAATCATTCACTAGAGAAAGAGAACAAAATATAGAATTTCAAATGTACCTAGTTTTAGTCATGAGTCCATAACATCACCTATCAGATGTCATATTTTATTACATCTCACTGGAAACAATTATTATGCACATACTGGAATTCTAATACTTCTATTACAATGTTTGTGGACAACCTAGTAAATAGATGAATACTTATAGCTAATATTAAAAGGAATTATGATATTACAATCTTATTAAACAACAGGGATCAGTGATTATTAAAATTTACCTTTGGATAAATTTATGTAGGTATTGAAAGTTGATTTTATAATTATCAACAACCTACCATATATATAAAGGAGTTAAAACATTAAAAATATTATGGAATAAATCATTATTGGATTATCCCAGGGACTGCAATCAAATTCTTAGTGCTATTATCATTTCATTTTGGATATCTATAAATTCTTATACCAATATGATCACTGTACCCTGTATAGTGTATATTTGAATGCTAAAGTTTCAGTGATGCCTTCAATTTTTTGTCTTTAATTTTATTTAACTTATCATATATACAAGTGTTAAAGAATGATTTCATGTATAGTATTATATAAAGTAAATCATATTTACACATTCAGTTAAAGAAAACTGCCTTAGACCATAAATTGATAAATAATTATTGAACAATACTTGTCAAGAAAACTTATTTAGATTTAACTCCAACATAGACCATAATAAATTAATAATTCTCATTACTAAATTATTATCAATAAAATTAAGCTGAATGTGTGTCTTCTTTTAATTCAAGCTAAACACTTTGTTTAACATCATCCATAGTTTAAATACATGCATACTAGTTATTATAAGCTAATGTTATTTTAATATGCAATTTCATGACCTATATTCTGGTTACCAATGTAAATAAAAAATGTATCTATTAAATTAAAATCCTAGCTTTAATTATTTAATTTTATATTACTCAAATAGATCTATACAATTGAACACCCATTCACATAAATTCAAATTGAGATAGTGTGAGAGGGAATTAGGTTTTTATGCCCATGCATTCGACTTTATTGTCATCAGGCATAGCTCTGTAACCTTAAATTACAAATTCTATAAATATTATAAAAGTTTCTAGCATGTGGACCACATAAATAATAGATTCCTCATACGAGTCTCTTATGTTGGAGGATACATGAAGTAGATGATCTTAAATCAATTCTATATATATTCATTTCATTCTTACTTCCCTGAATCATATCGTAATAGTGTATTCATTAAGAAAATAACGAGCATAACCAGAAATATCACATATAATAGAAGCACATTATTGCTAAAAGTGGGATCTTATCTTAGAAACACATTTCTTTGATAAATAGCTCCCTTAATCTTTTCAGTAGAATAATTATTATCATAATAAGTCAAGAAAAAGCAATTCTGTTTTCAGCTAATTTATCTTGATTATAAATTCAACAATTTTTGGTAGTGTTCTGTTCTATTGTGTCAGCCACTTGTCGGCGCTATTTCTAGCTGAATTGCTAGACATATACCGTTTACTGCAGCCGCAGCCAAGCAGATGGTCTTCTTTCCATGATAAAACACAGAAAGAGTCCATTTACTCGGCTGCCGGCTACCGCTATGACATTTTTCTATGCTAAAAGCACAGAAAAATGCCTTTATTGGCTGCCGTAGTTGCTTGTGTTATGCACTTTATTGTAATGCTGGGTTGTCTATTTTCGCTACAGTATTGTGTGAGAGTGTGTTGACTGCATGGTATCAAAATAACTGAACTTTTCAGGTCCAACTTTTTTTTTCATGTGAACTGACCTACTGCTACTTTCTAATAGTTTTAACAGTGTCATCACTGTTCCATTAGGACTGTGTAACCCTCACAAATTGGAATTTAGGGTGCAGCACAGCACTATTTTGAAGATCCCGATGAAAGTAATGTATCTGCGAGAAATCGTCCTAGACAAGGAATTGCCAGACACCGTAGTCGGTTTTCATTTTAATAGTTTGTTATAATTATTAACTTTAATGGATAAATTGCAACCTAATTTGCTTTATGCCCAAAACACAGTGTCTGATTAATTACTGTCCAAAAAAGGGCAAAATTTACTTTTATTTTTTTATTACAAAATGTACTGTAACTTTTCCGATCCACACACACATCCAAAGAAGCCCGTCTCTAATTAATTACTGTCCAAATAAGTTTCCACTATATTTACTATTATTTGTTATTAAAAAAGTAATGTAACTTTTTATGGATACATACACACAAAAATAAAATGCCACTCTGATTAATTACTGTCCCAAAAAGGTCAAAGTTGGCTTTTATTTTAAAATTTTGTTTGAATTTGTTAAATTTTGTGGAAGTTGTAATATAATTGACTTCGATTTCAAACATAGTATCTGACTAATTAAGGTCCCAAAAAGACTAAAATTTACTCATATTTTCTATTAAAAAAGGAACATAACTTTTTATATCCACACACACACACACCACAAAAAAAGCCAGTCTCTGATTTATTACTTTCCAAAAAAAGTCTCTATTGTACTATTAGTTGCTATTCGAAAGTATAACATAATTTTTTATTGACACACACACAAAAAAAAAGCCAGTCTGATTAATTACTGTCCCAAAAAGTCTGCTTACATTTTTATATTTTGTTTTAATTTTTTTTAATTTTATGGAAATTATAATATAATTTACTTTAATTTCCTATTCCAAAAATAAAGTCAATAGATCTATAGAATCGCTGGCCTGGGAACGTTATATCTATGTGTTTTTGCTTAGCATTAACACCATCAAGTGCCTGACACGATAAATCAGAACACTACCCAATTCTTTTTTTAGCGTCAATGTGTCCAACTGAACTCTGTTTGAGTGCCTTAATTTTTTCAGTGATGTCAGTAATACCTGTTTGTTTTTTCAGTCATATTTTGCCTTAATTTATTCTGCTATTTTCACTGAGATGAAATGCTTGAAGTATAATAGCTAATAATGTCTGATCATGAAATTAATTTATTGTCAAGAGCTGATGTGTAGCAATTAATCTCTGCTTTCCAGTAAATTTTCAGTTATCCAACCAAAGAACCCATTACCCAGTGATTAATTATTATATTCTTGTTAACATTATCTGAGAGAGAAAAAGTGAAAACTATATTTGATTAATTTTTAACAAATAATTTGGATGGCATCTTTTATGGTTAGACTGTTTGATATTTAAATCCAATTTTGAGTTTAAGTAGTATATATAAAACATAATATGAAAGATAATGTGTATGTACTTAATACCATACTGACTTTAACTGTGGTGAGAATGGCAAACTCAAGACCTAAAGATTTCTGATCAGTTCCTAGCTCATGAAGTTATAAAAAAAAAACTCACTTTGGTAAATTGAATGGAAGTATTCTGCTCAATTTGCTACTTTGGTGCTCAAATGCCCCCCCCCCCGCCCAATTAATCAGTTATATTATTGCTTTTACTATTATTTCATTAACTTTTTTTTTTTTTTATGCTAATAAATTATTTAATTTTTAATTTAAATATATCAATAAATGTTAAATATTTTTGTATTTTGCATTAAAAAATGTAGTGAACTGTAAATGATTTTTTCTGTTTGTTCATTTTAGAGAATCAAACCAGTCAAATGCAGGTCCATCTGGAAATGCTTTTAACAGTCAGGTAGAAAATTAATTTACTTCAGTTGAAGAAATAATATTTGTAGTAATTTAGTTTTTATCTTGGTTTAAATTATTAAGTAATGAAATGTTATATTTCAGTAATTATTTGCTATCCAAATCATGGTAGTGATTCTATATTTAATAATGTGTATGTATATGCAGATTAGCAGTAAATCATTTATAAGAAAATTTATGATAATTTTCAGATATTGCAAAAAAATTTTTGAAAAAAATACATATTTTAATAATATAGATATATGTCTATTTTTTAAATTTACAATTCTTGTATAAATAATTCCCAAATTTAATTTAATTTTTGTCATTTATTTTTATTAGCATTTTAGTTTAATAAAGAACATGCTTCAAGGTGAATTTGGTTTGTTAACAGTTTTTATTGATAAGCATAAAATCATTTTGAAAAGCAAATAGTGTGGTCAAACAAAAATTTTCTATTGATGTTTCACAACTTTATTTAATTTCATTTCAAATGACGCATTTATCTTTACCTTTTGTCTTAGAACAGTCATAATAATATTTGTAAAATGGTTAGTTTAATTATAGTATTTGCAACTATGAAAACATTGTGGGAAATTATTTTTAAATTTTATTAAGGTCAAAAATTATTGTAAATGGTAAAGATATCATAATAAATATACACAATGCTAGTGGTCCACTAATTACATAAGCCTGCCATATTTAATCTGTAGTTGAAGTAAAAATATTTTTTAACATGCAGAGATTACAGAAAGCACATGAAAAATTTGAAATACTCTTTTAAAATTTAATAATTCTGTTCAAAATTGAAAAACAAAAAGCAATTCAACTTAATAGTTAAAAAAGAGAAAAAAAAATCTTTCATTTATTAGCTGCAGATGTTGAATACAAAATTGTTAATTTTAGGGCATCTATTAATTAAATACGGTTCTAGTAAACTATTAACTGTGCAGCCTTTGGTGGCGCTGTTTCTAGTTAAAAACAGAGCGTTATAACATTACCGGGCCGCTAGATTTTTTTTATCTAATAGATCGTATTTTAACATACGGCTGTAATATTTTTTTTTTTTATATTTAATATATTGTTGTTGTTTGTTTTGGACATAATTATTTTTTTTTTTTAATATTTTAATATATTGTTGTTGTTTGTTTTGGACATAATTATTTTTTTTTGTTTTCATTTGATAAATTTAAAACTATAAAGGAGACTTTGACCTTTTTTTTGGATCTCAAAAGTACATAATTTTTGACATACGCCTTTATTGGGGGGGGGGGGTTTCCATTCTAAATCTACTGTTTCTGTCAATATGCATAGGAATTCAACCCGCAATGAAATCAACGGCAAACTATACGATCATAGTATTATTAGTAGACGTCGTGTTATTGATACGCGGAAGTAATTGGCCGCGCATTATAACCACTACATACGATCTACTCGTATATTAATGATCACTCTATTAGCCGTAGGTTCGGCCACGAAAGCGGTATAATTCTGTGTTTTTACACAGAAACAGTGCCAACACAGGCTGCACAGTGAATAGTTTACTAGTACCTTAAATACTAATAATGTTATCAATATAAAAATGATTTTCACTTAACAGGATAGTTTTGTAGATTCGATATAATTTATGTTACATGTTATGAAGTAGTCCACAATTAGAAAATATTAAGTGATCCTTACAATGGTTACTATTTGATAGTATCATAAAGTTAATGAAATTTAGTCTATAGTAGTCACTCATTCCATTATTCTGACAAATTCTTAGATATTATGATTTATCTGTTTCTGGATATGATAGTTTAGGTCTTAACATTGTATATATGTTGGTTTGCAAATAGTCTTTATAGTGGATTGGGGCAATGTTCAGCAACCATTAGTAATCTTCTTAAATGTCTCACTAGTTTTCATTGCAGCTTTCTTGATTTATGAATGGGCTTTATATTTAAATAAAGCATTTAAATCACACCTGTATTATACTTGATGACTAGTTTTACTTTTTGATTGCTATACAGCGTAATTGACTGTGAAACGATAACTTTCCAAGCCCCTATCGTTTCACCATCAAACCTAATGACATTCTCATCTGTGCTAAGTTCGAACCTATTTAAATGTTAATAAATCTAAAATTCGTTCATGTCTGTCTAAACAGTATTATATATTTACGTGCGAACCAACGCTATAATTAGATAGGATTAGTAAAATTATAGCGTACTAAATTTATTTAATATTTCTAAAAATATTCGTTATATTATTTAAGTTAAGTGTAAATTATTAATTTTGTTGTTTAATATTGTAGTTTCGTATGTGGATATATAATCTGTGCTATATAGAAGAAAGACACGATTTAAAATATGTAAAAGCCAGTATCTAAAAATACTATTAAATGTTTCTTTAAAAATTGTTAAAAGATTTCTTGTTTTAAATATATTTCAGGGAAAAGTTTCTCGAAAATATATTTAAAAGCTATATCAAAATATGTTTGTAAATTATTTTTAATAAATATGTTAAAAATGTTTTCGTTTTAAAAAAATGTTAAAAGGTTGTTTTTAAATAGAAAGAGTTTCTATTATATGTAAGATTAAAAATAAAAGCTGGTCAAGTAATTAAAAGATTTTTGATTGTAAACAAGTGTCATTAACGACCACACCTGGAATTCGTAAAAAGTAAAACTAGTTCAAAATTTACTAATTAAAATCTCCTTAGATAAGAGTAAGTTATTTTAAAATCTAAATTGGACAATTGTTTGCAACGAAAAATCTTAATTATAATAATAGCTTATGGAATGTTTCTAACATAAGTTATCTAAGATCTGGATTATAAATTGAAAAATATTTAATTAAATTCCTGAGTTTAGTGGGACTTGAGGCGGGAGATTCCGATAAGGAAAACATATAAATACTCTGTATTTTTAACAGTAGAGAGCCATATTGTTAGAGATAGACAGCCATATTGTTAGTGAGAATTGCAGCCAGTCTTCACAATTGTTAATGTTTAACATGTCCGGCTAAAAGCGGGCATCTTGTTGCTGTTACTCCGCGGGAGAACGGGGTTTCTCTCGTCGAAATGCCTAAACCACCATCATGCCGATAGAAGAGACGAGCCTAACATAATGGGAAAGATGATGCCGCCCAGTCAAACTAAACCAAACCAACAGCCAAGAACTTGCAGATAAATCATACCGGTACCGTTTTATTTTTCAAACCGCAGAGCTCTGTGTAATTCTGTGTAATTCTTTATGTAAATATATCTATATAAGTTAGCTAACTTTCTTTTTAAAATAATGATAAAGCTAAAAAAATGTAATCAAAACTTAAAATCCATTTAATATTTTAAATATGTCACTTGCTATCAAAATTTAATGTGTTAAAGTTTAAATAATCTGACTTATTTATATTTTCCTTTCATTTAAAGTACATTATAAGCGTCTAATTTAAAGTTATATCACTGCGGTTGTGTCTATATTTCTTTGCTTATTTTATTTTAAATGCTTATTATATTTTATATGCCAATATTTCGAAACAGTGGCACTTAATTTCATCTTTTTAAGAAGATATTATTTGAAAATCTTCGTGTAAATTGTTTATTGCGTCAACTTCTCTGCGCTGTTTCGAAATCCTATATTTTTTATTATTTAAATGATTTATTATGTGAAATGTGGCTCTTTTGATCAACCAGTTAAAAACTTAATCTTATAGTTTTATTTAGAATTAAATTTAGCCTTGATCATATTTATAAGTATATTTGACATTTAAATTCTTAAGTCCATAGAAATATACTTTCCCTCCTTAAATATTTATTATCTATAAGTAACTTAATAGATCGAACATGTCAAAGTACAGATGTAGTAATATCCCCTTTTGTAGCATAGACGTTTATTACCAGGCTACACAAGAGTTGGTCCCAATTTGATAGAGCTAATATGCTATTAACTCGTATTTCATAGTATGAAATATACTATTCTTTGCTTGGCGGATGTGATAGTATTTTATAAAAATATTCTCGTTTTGCTGCTATACGTAATATACGTATCTCAAGATGGAGCCACGGCGTTGCCAGCACATCTTCTCTTATAGGGTAGAGCAGTAGCGAAGCCTGAGCCAAGGCCAGGTTAGCACGTAAGTCCCCCGCCATTCCTGAACACAAATGTTCCTTTTCACGCAGCATTGCGATCGGTTACAGGGTACCGGCGTTTGTCGCAAGAACCCTGAAGTTATTTCATCCATCCGCAGAGCGACTTTTCCTATTATTGTTTACCTGTGCCATAGCGCATTGGTAAAATCTTATGCAGCCAACTCTCCCACCTTAACACAACGCTTTCAGCATTCTGAAATTTTCTCTCGAAAGCCATGTTCGATCGATCATTACTTGAGCTGGTTTATGCGCTCGTTATTAAATTATATTGTATATTTTAGTAAATGAATTCATGATCAAAGTTTAATATAATTATTTATATACCAGCCACAAATGTAATAGGATTTGGCTTATCGAGATTTATAGGCATAACGTAGTGATTGATTATGTATTAATTGAAAAGCAACTCATAAGATGGGCACATGTTAAACCCATTTATGAAAATTAAATGAAAGTATTTATATAAAGCTATTTTGAATTGTATAAAAATTATTTATATAAAGCTATTTTGAACTGTATATAAAAAGAGAATGTGTTCTCGTAATTACCAAATATTTGCGTACATTCTACGCTGAATGCTGTTGTAAATAAGTAATATATAGCTATGCCAATTGTAAATAAATATATAATTAATTTAATGTATTTCGTTCTCTGTTTCGTTATTGATCTAATTCAATCCAATTCTAATTATTATTTATAGTCTATATATGTGAAAACTATGCATTAAGTTAAATTAAATTTAGTGATATTTTAGTCAATTAAGAACCTCTCTTTTAATTATCAGAGTCTTATTGCTTCTCCGTGACCTATGTCAGCCGCGTGGAAAGAGGTATACTACGTGTAATTTCAAGGTGGTCATTCGTAGGGTCTTGAGTCTTGGAATCCTGGCTTACGAGTTGAAGTGTGGTCGGACTCGGGATGTCACAGTCCTAGTCTGGTCAGCTTCGGTCTCTTTTGCTTGGATTCTGAATTCTGTTACGCGAATGTACAAACTTGACTGTTACAACTGATCATTTTGATCCTTGTTAATTTCAGCAATAGAAACACTATAAATACTATCATCTAAAGATGAATTTTATCGCATTGCAACAATAAAATTTATAATTTTTGACTTATACAACCTATAGTAAGACAGTCATATTCACAGCATAAATCCATCTGTAATAATGAAAGCTGTATATAAACAGTAATATGTATACAAATTAAAAGATTTTCATATATAGAGAGAGTATATACATATTCCTATAATATGTTTTACTTTCAAAATTAGTACTTTATACCTTGAATTATTATTAAAAAAATGAAAATATAGACAATCACAGACTTGTAAACAACATGCACAAAGACTCAGGTATTTAATGCTTTTAGCTTACCTGATAAATATATCTTATAGTGACAGGGAATTGTTTGGAATTTTTTCTTATCTTTGTTAATTTGCATGTATGCCTTTTCTTGATGCTTGTCCAACTATACTCTTTTTATTATGTTAAATATGGAAAAATCCTCACTTTTTTAACATGACAACCACCTCTCTTTTGAAGTCAGACTCCAATCACTATAATGTTATTAAATTTACTCTATATTAATCAGATTAGTGTTGACTTGTTAATATAAACTAATATTACCAAAAAATTAATCAAACAATGTACACACAAAGAGATCACTAATTGCTTGCTTATATCATTCCAGATAATTTCTCTAAATCTCCTATTTTTAGCTTTGTTTTTAAGAACTGTCAATTTTTTATTTTTATCTTTTTCTCAACTTTACTCATTTTCTGATGATCATAAAGTTGAAGCATCTACACAGGAAGATGTTACTGGAGCTAGTACATCAATCAACAGTCCTAAAGAAACTAAGTTGAGTTTAAAGAAGTACATTTTAATTTAATAAAGCAACTTCTTTTGCTGTGTGATTGTTACTCCACACAGTTAAAAAACTTTCATATCTTTTTTCTAGGAAGACAGTGCAACATTTTTTTTAAATATTGTAAAACTATTGAAAACAGCAGAGCTTAAAATACCCAGACACTAGTTAGCATCAGAAGTTGTATTTTTACTATGTAAAGTCTATATAGTGCATTTGACTATACAGACTATTATTCAGATTCATTTTATTGAAAAAGAATGATCATTTTGTGCATTGTATTTATAAGCAGTAAATTTAATGATTGCTTCATCAACTATTATTTTTCTATGTATCTGATATGCAATTTTGAATTTTATGTTGCATTGGTCTATAATATCTAACTTGGTATATTTGGTCACTTTTATTGTGTGGCATTTTTTTTATTATAATAAATATTAAATTATGAAATCTAGTGCAGGTCATTGTGTCTTCAAAATAAGATTGCCATAGACTTATGCCTGATATGAGTCACAAATATCCTCTGCAGAACTACTTGTGTTTTACAAGAAATACATTATTATTATAGCAGAAAAATAGACAATTCATGTCTGGAACAAGTATCAACGACCGTACACATTGCTGGATGGCGCTGGTGCTAATGAAAAACACTGAAATATAACATTACCTGGCCGTGACCTTTTAACAAGTAACTGACCTTTTTTAAGAAGCAGAATGACTATAAACTCATCAACACTCCTTTAACACTTTAAGCAAATAATTTTATTTATTAACAGTTTCGACTGTATTAGCAGTCTTCTTCAGATCTACATCATAAAATTTTTTTATAAATATTATATCAATACAACCAAAATTCTTATTCTTCATATTTTCATATAAAATTATAATAAAACAAAATAATATAAAGCAAAAAAAAAACAACTCAATCCAAAAACTTTTCAAACAAAAATTTCCCAAATCTTTTCAAACAAAAATTTCCCAAATCTTTTAAAAACCCAAAACATAAAAACTAAATTATAAAAAATTAATAATAAAAATATAAAAATTTCTTTAAAATTATTCTTAAATTATTTTTTAAAAATACAACCAAATATTTTTAACATCAAACCATTAAAAACAAAACCCTTAAAAACCCATTAAAACATTAATCTAAAAATTAATACCAAAAATTATCATTTTTAACATAATTAATTACATAAATAAGACCAAAAACCCAAAATCAAAAATTAAAATTAAAAATTAAAAAAATTAAAAAATCAAAAACTATAAATTAAAAATCATTCTTTCCCCTTTTTTTACACTCCCATTTATACCCTACTTCATTTTATACCTTCATACCATCCCTTCAATTCCCTTCCTCATTTATATTCTAATACTCCCTACCATCTTTACTTATTTAACTACTCTCTTATAACATTTAATATCAATACAAATTTAACTATCCTTACCTTAACTTCTACCTTCACCTTTTCTCCATCTTTCTTTTTCATTAACCACTCCCCAACTTCCTTTCTTCCCCATCAACTAGCTCCCTCTATTAACCACTTTTATTACTTAATTGCCCTAAATTTTACTTCTTTACCCTATTAAGCTTTACATTTCTCCTCACTTTAATCATCCTAAACCTTATTACTTTTTAATTTTACACTACCAAAGTCCTTATCCCTCCTTTTTATTAATACTAGGCCTTATTCTCTTAATCAACAATGATTCTCTTTCTGTCTCTTCTACTATTTGCATAACTAATCATTTTTATACTTTCCTTCTCCAAATCATGCCCCGTCTCCATCATATGCACAAATACCGGTGAACTTTTATCATATTTATGTTGCATCAGCCTTGTATATATAGAGTTCTTTGTTTCACCCACATTTATTTCTAACTCCCTTATCTCTACACTTTTTACACTCTATTATATAAACCCCATTAACATAATTCCTCTCTTTATCTATATATTTATTATCCAAAACCTTCATCAAATTTTTCCTCTTCTTATTCACTATTCTATATTTCATCTCATTTCTATATTTTGCATTAAGTTTTTTATTATACTATTAACCTTCCTAACTATTCTATAATCACCTACTCTTATTCCTATATATTTATTTTTCCTATCCCTTTCAATTACTCTTCTCTCATTCTCTTCTTCCTTTCTACATTTTCTTTCTACACTCTCAATACTCGTTATTATCCTTTCTGGAAACTCACTATCCCTAAACTCTTTAAATATCATATCTATTTCCTTTTTATAATCTTCCCTATCTCTGCAATAATTATTTGCTCTAAATACCCTTGAGGTTATAGCACTAATTTTAATTTGCTTATCTACATCAGACTCCCAAATTCACTATATTACCCTTCTCCATCTTTCTAAACACCCCTGTTCTCACTCTACACTTCCCTTTACTATACTCTTTTTTCATCATTATATCCAAATACACCAATTTATTATTCTTTTCCATTCCATTGTGAATCTTAACTTCTTAATCAACTTATTAACCTTATCATAATATTCTTTTATTTGTCTTTCAGTCTTATTAAATATCAATAAGAAATCATCTACATATCTTAATTAAAATTGATGCATTTTCCTCCTTCACCTTAGCTTCTTCCATATCTTGCATGTAAATATCACTTCAACACTCCACTTAATGCCCCTCCTACCAATAACCCTTCTTTCTGTTTATAATAACTCCCATTAAACTGAAAAGTAATATCTCTACAACACAAACTCATTATATTTTCCAACACTTCTACTGGCATTTCTACCTCTTTCTCTCTATCCCTCCTATACTTATCCACTGCCAATCCTATTGCTTTGTTTACATCTATATTTGTGTACATAGACACCACATTCATTTTCACCATTATCAAATTATACCTCATATTTTTCCACCCTTTTCCTAATTTCTTCCACCAACTCCCTATTATTTTTTATGAAAGCCACACTCTCCCTATTCACAAACTTCCTAAACATCTTTCCCAAACAATATGATATCCTATCATAATAAATGAAGTGAAGTATAGAATAGTGAATAAGAAGAGGAAAAATTTGATGAAGGTTTTGGATAATAAATATATAGATAAAGAGAGGAATTATGTTAATGAGTTTATATGATAGTGCAAAAAGTATAGAGATAAGGGGGTTAAAAATAAATATGTGGGTGAAACAAAGAACTCTATATATACAAGGCTGAGGCAACATAGGTATGATAAAAGTTCGCCAGTATTTGTGCATATGATGGAGACAGGGCATGATTTCGAGAAGGAAAGTATAAAAATGATTAGTTATGCAAATAGTAGAAGGGACAGGAAGATAAGAGAATCATTGTTGATTAAGAGAATAAGGCCTAGTATTAATAGAGAAGAAGGGATAAGGATTTTGGTAGTGTAAAATTAAAAAGTAGTAAGGTTTACGATGATTAAAGTGAGGGGAAATGTAAAGCTTAATAGGGTAAAGAATTAAAATTTAGGACAATTAAGTAATAGAAGTGGTTAATAGAGGGAGCTAGTTGATGGGGAAAGAAAGTAAGTTGGGGAGTGGTTAATGAAAAAGAAAGATGGAGAAAAGGTGAAGGTAGAAGTAAAGTTAAAGTAAGGATAGTTAAGTTTGTATTGATATTAAATGTTATAAGAGAGTAGTTAAATAAGTAAAGATGGTAGGGAGTATTAGAGCATAAATGAGGAAGGGAATTGAAGGGATGGTATGAAGGTATAAAATGAAGTAAGTAGGGTATAAATGGGAGTGTAAAAAAAGGGGAAAGAATGATTTTTAGGTTATAGTTTTTGATTTTTAATATTTTGTTTTGATTTTTTAATTTTAATTTTTGATTTTGGGTTTTTGGTCTTATTTATGTAATTAATTATGTTAAAAATGATAATTTTTGGTATTAAAATTTTTAGGTTAATGTTTTAATGGGTTTTTAAGGTTTTGTTTTTAATGGTTTGAAGTTAAAATTTGAATTGTTTAATACATTAATTTGGTTGTATTTTTAAAAAATAATTTAAAAATAATTGTAAAGAAATTTTTATATTTTTATTATTAATTTTTTATAGTTTAGTTTTTATGTTTTGGGTTTTTAAAAGAGTTGGAAAATTTTTGTTTGAAAAGGTTTTGGATTGAGTTGTTTTTGCTTTATATTATTTTGTTTTATTATAATTTTATATGAAAATATGAAGAATAAGAATTTTGGTTGTATTGATATAATATTTATAGTTTTTTTATGTTGTAGATCTGAAGAAGACTGCTAGTACAGTCGAAACTGTTAATAAATAAAATTATTTGCTTAAAGTGTTAAAGGAGTGTTGATGAGTTTATAGTGAAATATAAAAAGAAGCAAAATATAGAGGGAAAAAGAAGAAATAGATAAGCAGAATGACAAGAACAATGTCGTGATCTTTTTTAAGAAGTGATTTTTAAGTCAATGACTGATCTTTTTTAAGAACTAAATCCAAAATATCTTTAAAATAAGTATATGTGTTTGCTTTTTCTTTTTTTTTTTGGTTTTTTTAATAACGAAAAATACGGCGGCGACATTTTTAAAAAATAAGTAAATGTATTCTTTTTTAATAACAACAATAACAAAGACATTATTTAGGAACCTTTTTTTATTTTTTATTCTAGAAAATATCTTTAAAAAATATTGAAGAAGTCATTTTAAGAACTAACTACCTTTAAAATAAGTCAATGACTGACCTTTTCAAAGAAGTAAATCCAAAATATCTTTCAAATAAGTAGATGTGTTTTTAATTTGTTTGTTTGATTTTAAGAATGAAAAATATGGCTGCCACCATGTTTTTAAAAAATAAATAAATGTATTCTTTTTTAATAACCACAAGAACAAAGCCATTATTTAGGACCTTTTAAATATTTGGTAAAGGTTTACTATAGTGGTCCCAATATGTTGGCCCTCTATTGTTTAAAATTATAACTAAATTGTTGGAAAATCTTACGTATATGCTACTATATTACAATTAGATTAAAATTTAATCAAATGTAAAAAATAATAAATAAAAAAATTTACCTTTTAAAAGAATTTGAATGTTGGATTAATTACACGACATTAATTAAAAGAATTAGTTTTAATTTATTTGAAAGTTAAGAATTTAAATTATCTACAACTTAAGAATTTAAACTATCTACATTTATAGCATATGTTACAAAAAAAAAAGACACCCTCTGTGTTTAACAGTTTGAATTACACGCACATGTGTACAGTTTTATAGTTGGAAAAAATGGTCTTTGGTGATATAGAAAGAGTATCAAGAAAGTGTTTCTTGACAGAAGTTCCAGACAGGATGGCTGATACACTGGAGGGCCTGATACAGCATTACATTCTACCAGGTGCGCACATTATTTCAGATGGCTGGGCTGCATACAATAACATCAGCAGTCTCAACAATGATGTGTTATGCATTTGGTTGTTGCCCATCAGGACAACTTCGTGCATCCCGAAGACCAAGGCATACACACCCAGAATATTGAAAATATGTGGATGAGAACAAAGAGTAAGCTGAAATTCCAATCTGGTACCAGCAGAGCTTTGTTTTCATCGTACCTGCATGAATTTGCCTTCCGGAGTAGACACAGCCATACCGCTTTTTTCTCCAACTTCCTAATATGCATAGGACACAATTATGCTTAAAAAGGTAAATGTTTTATTTATTATCTTTTATATTTGAATAAATTTTCATGTAATTGTAATATAGTAGTATATACGTGTTTTACATTGATTAAATTTTAATGTAATTGTAATATAGTAGCACTACGCAAGATTATCTAACAATTTAGTTATAATTTTAAACAATAGAGGGCCAACATATTGGGGGCGCTATAGTAAACCTTTACCAAATATTTTATTCTAGAAAGTATCTTTACAAAATCAATTACTTTTCTTTTATTTAGCTAAGAGAAATATCTTTGATACCCCTTCCCCATTTCCAGAAATCTTATTAAACAAAAAACTCATTCGTTATAACCTTCTTTTTTAATAACAAAATATTAAACAACATTTGGTTTCTTGGTTTTTTTTTTGCTATTCAATAAGTAAATCACAATTTTAGAATCATACAAAAACAAAAAAAAGTAACAAAAAAAAAACATTCCCCCCTCCCCCGTAACATTTTTTACTTCACGTAAGCGATCAAAAAACTACACGTACTCATTTTGAACATTTTTGGTTGGTCTTGCAAAGATATCGCGACTAGCATGAGTAATTGAGAAGTCGTGCTTCTAACAAAACTTTCCTCAATTTTAAAACCTTCCAAAGTCAGTTCACAAACACTGCGATGGTTTTAAAATTTGTTGGATCTCGTACTATATCCTTTGAATGTAATGTAATACTTAATTAAATGAAATTGCAAATGTTACGTTGGCTTCAAATCTACACACTCTCAAATTATACGATAGCGCAGGCTCAATACCGATCACTTGTAGAGTAAGAACAGGGCGCTTGAAACAAGTATGAATGGCGAGAAATGAGCATAACACCCTACAGGTCAATACAGGATGCCTTAGAAACAGTATACTGAACTGTTTTTGAGTGGTACCAGTGCCCCCCAACGCCGTGTATGATCGTTGATACTTGCACCCATTTTTTTCAATTTTGCATTTTTTTATTGGCCTATTTATTAGTTTCATTAATAATTTTATTGCAAATTTTCTAATCAAAACTAAATTAAAAAATTATAAAATCTAATATTCATGTGTATGAGAAACTTTGGGCTTGGTGATGTGATGAAAACCCCTATATTCATTTGCTCTTCTATTATATTTGGAGCATTTTCAGAAATTGGTAGAAGAAAGAAAGAGCCCGATTTACCATTAGATTTTAAAAATTTAGGTTGTTTATCCTTTCTTCGTTTTTTCACTGCTAAAGGAGTCAGTTCATTTTCCAAGGGTAAATTGTGAATAAGGTATTAATCAGAACTGATGGATGATAAAATATCCGTGGAATCCATAGTCTAGAAATTAGAAATAAATTATTGATGCTTAAATCTGTCAGAATCTTTTTTTTTTTCATCTAAAAATTTTATGCTGTCTTTTTTTCATAAAATCTAATAAATTGTAGATAAAAAAAAAATTAAATGAAATTATTCTTTAAAAAAAAATCATTAAAATTTCAAATTTGATTATAGAAAAACATGGTATGTATTATCTGATAGATAATGAAAAGAATGATGTATTTCACACACAGTCTGTATTATTTTTCCATAAATTTGAAATAAAAACTAAGAAATTTTAAATATTTAAAAATCAGATTCAGCAGTGGCCGAACCTTAATAATAAAATTGTATAGAAGAAGGGTATAATTTTAAATAATTTATTAAATAATATACAGAAGAGAAAGTTAATAGGAATGTCCTTCATGCAGTAGTTTATATTATTTCTTGGTTTTTAAGAAATTATATTTAGGGCAAAGTAATTTGCACTTAAATGAAAGTTTTGAAAGTAAAGAATTAAATATTTTAGTTCTGCATTTTTTATTTATGAAAGAACTATAGATCATAAGATTATGTTTGTTCAAGTTAAGGTTGTGCTTTTTTAGAAAAGAGAAAATTAAAGAAGGTCAATAAAAATTAATGATTTTAAAGCTATTTAACTTATTTAAAAATTCTTTCAGTAATTGGAATGCAAATTGGAATTATTTATAATAGGATAAGATAGTGCAGGGATGGTGAACCTTTTTACATGTACATGCCAAAAATTCCCAAAAAGTATTTATTAAATGATTGGCGGCCATACAGTTATTAAATCAAAATATAAACAACTTAATTTTTACAATTTTTTAAAAGTTTCTAAAATAAAATAATAACAATAATAATTAAACAAAAAGCTAAATTAAAGTGAACAATATTTATTTTGAAGAGTACATGTTGAATAAAATGTAATAGTAAAAAATTAATAGTAATTAAAACAAAATTTTGGAAATAAACATAAAATCAACATATTAAATAGACATTATTTAATGAGATTTTTGCTGTTGTCCATTGGAAGCCAAATGCTTTGTATCTGGTTCACATTTTGTCAATTTTAATAATATAGATGCTGAACTAGATTCATCTGTCATTCTATTTCTCGAACTGTCTTCAATTAAATTCATTTCTGAAAACAATGATTCACATGCATATGTAGAGGAGAAAATTGATAATATAGCGGTCGCTACTTTTTTTAAACAATCAAGGGTTTCAGGAATAGCATTCCAGGCAGTCAATAGTTCCTCTTCAGCATTCTTTTTACACATGTCCAATAATCAATCATTTTCCATTGTTTCTAACTCATTCCTCAAATCAACAAATGTCTGTTTCCATATAAAACTGGATTGAAAATTGACTGATTGCGTTTCCATATTTTTCTAATTAAGCCATTCAAAATTTTCTAACTTGAGACTCCATTGATATTGTGTCTGGGTATAAAATAAATTTTGATGTTTTTGAAAATTGTCTGAACTGTGTAAATCTTAAAGAAAATTCATCAATTATCAATTGAATTACAGCACAAAAGTCTTGCATCAACTTTATGTGATCTGGCTTCTTGTGAGATTCTAAATCACTCAAGAACTTTTTTAGATTTGGAAAATATTTGAAGGTGTAAGAAATAACATCACGGTTGAATATTTGAATTTAACTTCTAATGCTTTGATCAAATTCAAACATGACAACAATTGTCTTATTATAACCTTGCAGTTTCCCTTTTAATTCATTTAAATGTCAACACAATCAATAAAAACATTAATTTCAAAAGCCATTCAACATCCATTTATTCATTATATTTTTCAATGATTTTCTCATCATAAAAACAGTCTAATTTTATCTAAACACTTAATGAATCTTTGAAGAATTTTTCTTCAACTTAACCATTGGACATTGTAGTACATAAGTAAACCATTGTATGCTGAGTTCACCTCACTCAATAAATTTATATAATAAATTCGCGAACTTGGTCACAACAGTTCTTAACATCATCCAGTGGCTTAAAATTGAGCTTGTGCATAAAACCTGCTGATGTATAATGCAATGAAAAAACCAAAATTGAATGTTCAATACAGTTGGGTAAATAAATTTTGAGAAAACTATTTTCTTTTTCAATCATACTTCAAGCATTATCTGTAGTTACTGATACAATGTTGGCAACATCTATTTCTTTTCAGCGAGTACGTTTGAAACTTCATTGCAAATATCTATTCCTTTTGTTGTTGTTACTAATGAGCTTAAACAAATCAATTCTTTGATATTATTTCCAACACAATAGCGAATAAAAATAGCCAGCAGGCTGATCTATTTATGTCTGTACTTTCATCAATGCAGAGAGAAATTAAACTAGATTTTATATCTCATTTTTGTTGGTAAGTTATTTTATTAGCCATTTGCAGGACTCTTTTTAACCGTATTTCTAGCCAATGGTAAATCTTTTATGCTCTGAATAATTTTTGCTTTGTTTTCAAAATCTTCAAAAAGAACTGATGCACATTTCATCCAAGCTTCTTTCATATACTCTCCATCATTAAAGGGTTTCCCATATTTGGCAATTTCATTAAGATTTTGATTGAATATTTATATTTTTAAATGCTTGGGCAATATATTCTGCGTTATTCATCTTTACTTTTTTCGCAGAGCAATTTATGATTGGTCTCGTAATGTCGTTTTACCGATGATGTTCTCAATACAACTTCTGGAACATAAAACACATATTGCCTTGGTGCTTTTTGTTAATCATTTTATACTCACCTGTCCACGAATTTTGAAATTTTCTACTGTTTAACAATTTTTATTTTTTTTTTATTTTCACTAATCATATTAATTTAATGGTAAAAAATTATTTGAAAGTAAATTTAAATGAGCTTTAATAATTTTATCAATCAAAGATTTATTATATGTTAAAATATATTATTATCTTTACATTACATTTTTACAACAAAACTTCAAGCAAAAAAAAAAAAGTCGTTTGATAGTATTGATTACGCATTTTGTTCCTTTGTTCACAATTTTGATTGTGTTAAAAAAATAAATTGTGTCAACACATTTAGGTAAAAAAGATTAGGACAGAAAATAATTTTATTACTTTTACTTTACTTTGAAAAAAATTACTTCAAAAAGTTATATTGGAATCATTTGACAGATTGATTTAAAATATTTCTACCTATATATGTATAATTTTTTTTTCCAAATTTTGTAATTTATTGCTTCTAATCAGAATTCAATTGTAAATTGAATTCTAGTATAATATTATATTTATTTATTTTATTTTTGGTTTACAGTAAATTTTTATTAGTACAGATTTTAGCAACCAAAAAAATATTGAATAATTTAAAGCATAGAAAATTAGTATATGTAAATAGTTCATGTGCCAGTAAAAAATTCAAAAGTGCCACCTCTGGCACGCATGTCATAGGTTCACCATCCCTGGAATAGTGTATATTTGTTTTGTGTTGTGTTAACTTTGCTCTTGAGAAGTTTGCCTTGCAGAGAAATCTTTAAATAATGGATTAAATTAAATTTGGCTAGTGATTTAAATAATGAATTGGTGTACTATATATATATTGAATATTATTTGTTTATATTTTCTGTAAAATGCAACTACCACATTTTATAATTTATTAAAGCAAGAAATTAATTACTTTAATTTATTAATTCATATATTTTATTTCTCTTCAATGTTTAATTTTATCATATCTTTTAATATTATGCAATTCCATGTTTGAAAGCTAAATTATCTCTAATGGAATATAAAAATTGAAATGTTATGTATAAGTAGTTGTTGGTCTTTATCAGTGTGTCTAGCTATAAACTAAAAATGTATATTTGTCGTTAATGCATTTTAAATACTTATACTTTTCTTTATCTGGGATGAATATATCTCAAAATTGACGATACATCATTATTTGGAAAGAACTGAGTACTTCATTAACTATTCAGAATGTTCATAATTGATAAAATTCTTAAGGAATAATTAAGATTAAATATAGTATGAAACTTAATAAAGTGATTTGTAAATTATCATTCATTTTTTTTATGCTAAGGATCATGCTAATACATATTGTATATAACAAATATAATTAAAACTTTACACACTCATGCCTCTCATCAGTATGCCCATACAGTTTCTGGATGTATGTAGGAATGACATTGATGAATATAATTTGTGTAGCATTCTCATTATATTTGTTTTATTCGTTCAAGTCACTCACAGGATGCAAAAGATGAATGAATAATATAGAGCACTATTTTATTAAACTTAATATTTATTCAGGAAATAAAGTAATAAAACAGTCTCAGTCAAATTATATTGTGTTGGATAGAGAAATGATAAAATCAGAACTTCTCCATATACATGTCATTTTCTTGCTTTAGGGTAATAACAAAAATTTCATACACCCACCAAAATGTTGGTTACTTAATCTATCCATCAATTTGATTACTGAAAATGTGTTCTCAATGAAGTAATAATGATTAAATGCTTGCATTTCCCTAGCAATAATTAATTACTCTTACTTATTTTTATGGACTGAGAATAAAATGTATTATTTGAGAATAATATTTTAGTGTTCAGGCATTTGAAGAACTGATTTTCCCGTACTTATTAATCCTTAAATATTTGTTTCTATTGACTATGTTATTCATGATCCAGCACATTGTTGTGTATCAGGTGGCTATTATGTGTACCTAAATAAAATAACTTGTGAAAACATCAGAAAAATTAGATGTGCAAAAATCATATTGCACACATATTTCAAATATATAAATATCCTTATATAGCATGCATATCTCTAACTGGGTTTATTATCTTATTTAACCCTTTTTAATCTCTTCAAAGATATGTGCACATCATGCACAAAAATCACTTATTAATTATATACAATAAGTTAATGAGATATATTCTTAGTATCTCACATAAAAAAAAACTAAAGAAACTTATACAATTTTAAAAATAAGAATAAAAAAATATTAATGAAAAGTTTATATTTTTTTATTATTATAAGATTACTTCTAGCATGCTGAACATCTTTTAATTCACTATAATTTTTAATCATTTTATAGTTTAAATTAACTTCTCATGAGTTTGAAAAATACATTTTTAATAGTGTTTGAAATAATAAACTTTGGGAAACCAATCTCTAGTTTTCTGAAATTTTTTCTTCTAACTTTGATTTTTTCCCCCACATCTGTAATTTTATATCAGTAGTTTTGCTAAATTTTATTCTTTCTGAATTTAATTTTCATCTACAGCATCCATTCTAATAATAATATATTAATAATTGTGCTGAATTTTAGTTTATCTACAGGCTGTCCATTCAGGTACACATTTCATCAGTTATGACAGACAGTAGATAGATGATATGATCTCCTTAAATTCTGTATCCAATACTCCACAAGTGATTATATTTTCAGATAGAAGACAGATTTGCAATTAAATTATGCAATTAGCACATATCTGTAAAAGGTATACATACATTAAATAACTTTGTTATAATATCAATTAAAAATAATGATGTTAACTTACAGTTTTCAATTCTGGCTTAAATTTGATGTTAGCTTTCTTTTTTGAAGCCATTTCTGGTTTTTACTGGAAAGTTATATATTTGATGCCTTTAAAGCATTGAGCTCTGCTCTTAGCAGGTAACCCCATTCAACTGATTCACAATTTCCACTGGCAACTGAACTTCAACTCACAACTGAATTGACTCCAGTTAATTGGTGTTATTTTTAGCTCTTTATCTATCACATCATCCTTAAGCAATTATTTAGATTGGCCTGAAATCAAAAGCAATGCCACATATTTTTTAAGCAATATGTTGATTTGTTTACCAAATGTCTTATTTGCTGTCCAGTAAATCTTTTTTTTTTAATAAATAATTTTAAAAAATGGTCACATGCACACAAAATTAACTTGAAATTATAATTTCCTTTTTCTAACTTCAAATTTACCATTTGAATGTATAAGATTGAAGATTAAATATTAAAACTACCAGTGTTTATGTAAATTGATTATTAATAAAAGTTTTGTTGAAATGAAAAGTAAATTCTTAAAAAAAAAAAATCATAATCTTCAATTTTCACCCATATATTAATTTCAATAAGTTTTGGTTAGCCATGATCTGTATTTGAAATATTTATTAAGAATACATAAATGAAAAAGTTTTATTTATTTATCTTCTAAAGAATTGTTTTCCAATATAAATGTCATGTGACTTTTCTTATTTACTTTATACTACTATAAATATTGAATTCTCTAATTCTATTCTGTTGTATCTTAATCATCTCCTTTCTGCTTATTAGGCAAAGCAAATTTGATGTAAACTCTTAAGCATGTTTATATAATTTATAACTTTGAAACATTATTCATAGTTAGTAATAACTTAAAAGCCTAATCTCTCTTCACCACCTGAATTAATTACATTTATTTAATCAATATGAAAAATTTGAAAGGAATAAAAATCCTTATGCTGCTCTTTCACAAAATAATAATCAGAAAATAATAATAATTTTTTACAATAGCTATATAATCAAATAATTTTATACATAAAAAGCTTTGGTGCCCTTTTCAAATGTTACTAATTTATTAATAAATCACCTGACATAAAACCATCCAGTGTCCAATAATAAAATTAAAACAAACAATAATAATAATTAAAACAAATCCAAAGGTTTTGATTTGTTTTAATTATTTATATTATTATTGTTTATTTTAATTCTATTATTGGATATGAGAATTTTGATTTGTTTTAATTATTTATATTATTTATTATTGTTTGTTTTAATTCCATTGGTGATTCGTTAACATTAAATAGATTAGTAACATTTGAAAAGGGCACTAAAGCAGGTGCTGAAAAAAGCTTTTTATGTATAAAATTATTATTTGATTATATAGCTGTTGTAAATAATTATTATTTTCTGATTATTAATCAATATGATATTGTATCTACAAATTGATGAATTATATCGGTGATGAAATGTGCTATCACTATTTCAATAACATATCAAAACCTTTATTGTGTGCATATGCTCAATAATTTTTCTATATATTTTTTCCTATGATTTTTTTAAACCAATTTCCATGTCCTTTGCCAACTTTACTAAATTTATATCTTTATTTTATTTTTTTGTATTTCTCTAATTCTATCTTTCCCTTTAATATATTTTAGTTATTGACATGCATTAAATAAAAAATAGTTAACAATAGAAAAAAAAAAAAAGAAATACATGATGTAAGATTAAATATGAAATAAAAATTTTATATCTACTACTAACTGAATAAAGTTATACCAAAAGAAAACAAAATTCTCAAATAACATTTAATTACTTTTTTAGAAACATTATAATTTAAATAAAATATTTGATACTCCAACTATGATCAACAAATTATGACCAAGTTTAAATTCCATTAACAAAACCATTAATGACAAAGTGTAACAAATATAATGACAGAATTCTATTGTCCAATTACTCTTTTTATTTGTTGTATATGTGAGACTAATCAGATAATTATATAATAATTTCTAGATTAATTAATGCCGGCATTGATTTTTTCTGCATGTTATAAATTTATCATTCACGATGATCTTTATTATAAATAACAAGTGGATATCACTTTATATTTGAATAATAATATAATGATTTACTTTGATTGCAAGAACATATAGAAAGATTACATCTCTTCACTACACAAAATACAGTGCCGTATAAAAGTATGCCAGTTATTTTTGAAGAAAACCTTTAAAGATCCAGGACTATCCCAAAATTTATAAGCTTAAAGTTATTTAATAACAAACATCATTTTCTCTTAGTCTCATAAGATTTTCTTTTTAATATAGGGAATGAATTATCATATTTAATTTTTTGGAATTATTCTAAAGTGATTAACACTTACTGCCAAAAAGCACATTGAACACCACCATAATATATTCAAAAATATTGATCTTAAAATAAATATAGATCCATTTTATGCAAATTTCCATATATTTTATAAATATATGTATATTTTTATTAATCTATACTTATATATCTATGCAATTTGATTAAATGTATCTTAAATAACTTTTAAAATTATCACTTATATTTAATTTATTCATATTATAAATAAAGTCATACATTTATATATTTCTTGTACATAAGCAGATATATCTAATTTAATTCATAATGTATAAATTGATAGATCTTTGTCTATAACATTTAAATATACTACATTATAACTTTTGTCCCCCATTCTTTAAAATTGTTTTTTAAAAATCATTTCCTCCCTCCTTCAAATTAATATAATTATGAGAATATTAACATGGATTAATTTGTTCAATTGTATTGCATTTGTGAAAAAAAAACATTTTATTTATAATTTCACTATTAATATGTCAGTTAAAACAATAATTATTAAATACATATTAATATCAATATTTTTATTTATTTATTACAATCATATTTCTACTCTTATACTATATTCATGTGCAAATAAAGTATTCTTTAAATCTATAGGTCTTCCTATGGTAATATGTTGGACCATTTCTATCATCTATCAGTAAATGTTGAATGTATAGAAAATTTTTAACTTTATTTAAACTTTTCAAATACAAACAACTTGTTAGTAATAACACACATATGCAAATATTGATATTGGTTAGGCCAGCAACACCTGAAGAAGTGTGGAGAATAATACTACTTCAAACATTGTATAATTATTAACCTGTGTTGTTTATTTGTGTATTATTACTATTTGTATTTGAAAAGTTTAAATAGCTTAAATTTTTCTATACATTCAACATTTTTTGATAGATAATGGAAATAATTCAACAAGTTATCACATATATAACCCTTCCTATCCCTTTTTTTCTTTCTATTTTATTATTATATATATAAGTTAACTTACATGACAGGGAGAATGCCTCATAAGTATATTGTTAGTTATTTGGAATTTAAGTAATCCAAGATATATTTTAAATGATTTTTATTTATATAATGGTTTGGTAGAAGAGAATATCATCAAATAATTACTCATGCTATTTATTATATATATAGATGTATTTATTATTGGTAATAAAAATGATTGTGAAAGCGTAGTTTTGGTATAATTTTTTCCTTAGACACTACTTTTATGCCATCTAGTGTGAGCTTTAATAATCAGATGTCTAATAGTAATGCTTAATAAGTTAACATTTAAATCAGTTTAAGAATTATTTCTTGGTTTTTGCTTATAATTATTTACTGCTGTTTAACAATAATTAAAAAACTGTATCTCAGATGGATAAAGCATATCAATAAAATTGTTCACAGAACTAATTTCTTTACTTTTATGCCATCTAGTGTAAGCTTTAGTAATCATTATTTAATAGTAGTGCTTAATAAATCCTATCTAAATATCCCCATACTAGTTTCTGGCTTATAGATTTCATCATAGTAACTTTTGGATATTTTAAACTATGCACTTTTTTTTTTTTAATCTAGTAGCCATTTTTTACTTTTTATTATACTATCATTAGATCCAAAAAAAAAAAAGACTCAAGTCTTTGCATAGGAGCATTGGATAAGGATTTATTCGCACTACTATCTTGGATCTTGATTACTAAAGCTTACACTAGATGGCATTAAAATAGAATAGAATTTTCTAAAGAAACCTATAGTAAACTAAGATTATATGATGTCTCTTGTTGGTCATGCTAAGAAGTAATTTCTCAAATATTTTTTTTTTTTATTTAAAAAATTTCACCAAAATAAAGACTTTCATTTCTAGTTATCAAATCTATGTGCAATTCTTTTTTTTTTAAAAAAAAAATAAAAATATTTGTAATAAAATCATTAATTAAAGCTTTTCAAATTTTATTAAATTGAAGCAAATTGTGTTTTTTTTTTATTTATTATTTATGAAAAGTAAACAATGTAGTTCAAAAGGATATTTAAAATGTAATGTTTTTTATTAAATTATTGAATAACAAATAACATTATATTTTCAATTTAAATGTTAATGATTCTCCTTCTTTATTTTTTAAAATCACATTTTATCATCCCAAATGTTTTCCACTGTGTGCAAAAGTTATTCTTAAGTAACATCAGTAATTTTCTTTTTTTTTTTTTGTTTATAATTCTATAACTGAATCTTCATGTATTATTGTCTCATATTATTAAATATTTTTGTGTATTCTTTAAAAAACATAATGAATTTTAATGAGAATTATTTAATTTTAATTTGAATATAGTTATAATAATATCTTGTATAAACTAGTTAATCAGTTATTAATTCCAAATCAATAAAAAAGTAAAAAATGTTTATCTTTACTAATATTTATTGCTGAAATTTGTATCAGAATTATGTTTTGGGGAAAAAAAAATTTCAGAGAAGTTTACAAACTTTTTTTTCTATTTCTCATTATTCATAATCCTATAACAACGAATAGTATTTTCTATAGCATGTTGAAGTCAATTATTCATTCAATTTTTGATTAGAATTCATTAAAAAAAATCAGAACTATTTTCACTTTTTCTGAACAAAATTGAGAAATCATCATTGTAGAAAGTTTATCAAGCACTTACAAAATATAATTCAGTATATTTGGAGCTCGTCCTTAAGATTCAAATTCCTAGATATGAAATTATTTCCAAACTTTAGACATTTTCTGAAACATTATTCATTTGCATTTCAATTGCTGTAAAATCATCTATACTGTAAGTGCTATGACACATGAGAAAAAAATGTTGCCATATAACTTGCACATTTTTATCCATTGCTTCAAACCATGAATTATTAATGTTCATGATAGAATATTTGTTTTAAAAATAAGTTTATTACCAATTTATTTATGAGCATTTGCAACTATGTACATGCTCCAAATTTTTAATGAGTTTTACATTAATAATATATATAAATAAATACTATACTTATGTTATTATATAAATTTACTTTTAATATGTTCTTTAAAATTAAAAGCAGTGCTATATCAAAACAGTTAAAACAGAATTACATATAATATTGCTGCACAATTATTTACAGTTAAAATAGTTTGTTGTTTTCATGTGTTCATGTAAAGCTTAACAATTCAAATAGAATAGTACTTTACAATAATAGTTTATGACTTTACAGTTTTAAAATTATACATTTTCCAACAATATACCCTAATTCTATAAAGTTTCAATCTATTTACAACAGTTATATGTATAATTGTCCATTTTTCAAATTATATAAAGTTATTAAATGGAGTATTTAATGTTTTTGTGATAAACCTATATTTAGCTTTGAATAGCCATTTAATGTTGCATGTTATTATAAGTAGATTATTAATTTTATTTAAGTTTATTAACAAACTTTTTATTTTTTTTTGATTTTATAGTTACAAAATTGGATTTTTTTTAAATATCTAATTCGGTTCATATGTCATTTTCAATTGCTATTAATGCAAATTTCTTTTAAATTTAATTTATTATTAATAACATTATGATTTCATTTAGAGAGTACATACCATTATTTTTAAATGCATTTAAATGAACAATAGTGTGTTATATAATTTAATAAATATGATTTTAAGGATACCTTAATTATGTTATTTTAATCGTTTAGTATGATGTATTGCATTGAAATGTTTTGGAAGCATCTCCTCTCTTCTTGCATGACAAAAATGTTTTACATTAGATCAGCAGTCGACAACCTTTTAGATAACATAACTTTTAAAAGTATGAATTAATACGAGCATTGAGTATGATATACATATATATTTATTTATATATTAATAATTTTAATTTTAAGACAGAAATAATAGTAATATATTGTAACAGTTGCTGAGGATTTTACTTCTACCTTCCGTCCTTTATTTATTTGAATTTAGATCTAGCTGTAGTCAGAAAATTATCTTAACTTGAACTAATAATACTTTTTCTTTCCAGAGGGTGAATTTATACATGTATCTTATTAGATGGCCCTTCCCGTATGAAGTTTTCTCATGTTCTGAGTCATTCCTCCTTTTTAACGAAGTTTTCCCTGGTAGTGGGTCATTCAAAAGGTCAGAGAAAGAACCGACCACAAAACACATATATATCAGTAAATTGAGATAATCCCATCCTTTCCAGCTTTAGCTTTTTTTCTGTGTAGACTTCTACATTTATGGATAACTGCTCTTTTTTTTTTGTGTATCCGTTACCAATCTTGCTAATTAACAAGAATCATAGGGTCTACTAATAATTTGTCTAACTCATGCCCATCTTAATTAAAGCTAACTCGTGCTCAGGGGTGGTAGCACAATATGCTGTAGAACTTTCAAACTAAATATTCTCTCGGAATTTCTATTTATCTTAATTCCCATTAGAATCTGGAACAAAACTTTTAAAATCCCTTTATTCCTTTCTATCTCACTTATTTTACTTTAAATATTTATTGAAAGCATGCCGACACATGCACTAATGCAGGGGTCCCCAACATTCCCGCAGACCATTTTACGTGTGCCCACCGCTATCCGAACATGATAAAAAATTATTTATCTGATACAAATAAATTTAATTTTTAAAATTTCTTATAAATTATTATATTATATTGTAATCAAATTGTAGGGCATACTATACTTTTACAGCGTAAAAATATAAATGTTAATTATATGCTATAATTTTATTTTTGAAATAAATATTTTTTTGTACATTATGTGTATTATTAACAATATCCAATTATAAATTTACATTGAAAAAATAAATGGTGCCCGCCACCTGGCCGGTAATATAGAATGTGCTCTTAAGTGCAAAACCCCTGCACTAATCTATTACTAAGTAATGCTAAAATACGTAAGAAATTGCGTAATACATATAATAAAAAAAAAATGAATTAACAGTTTAATGGGTAATCTATTAATATTTATTATAACACAAAAAATGAAATGGCATAAATCGTGTATGCGACAAAATATTGTTAGTATTTTCAAAAAAATTTCAATTAGAGAACAATAAACAAAATAATACACACACAAAAGTTTTAGTAATATATGGCTTGATTAGATTGTATTTAAAAATTGGAAATGAGATAAAATCTATATTTACTGATCTTTATGAATCAGCGACCTATAGGTATGTTTCTGAGTGCACTCATTACCTTTAATCCCAGGATTAGCATGGGCAAAATTTGGGATCCATCTTTTCTACTTGGCGTTCCAATCATTGAGTCTATCTTCAAGTAACGTATTTCTTTTGATTTATTTTTATATAATTTCCAGGGATGGCAGATGTCATGCACTGGATCCAGTGGCTGTGGCTTCGGAGGGCAAGCATTATGCTTAGGGTGATGGATAGCCTAATGGCTTTTATGGCATAGATGGCAAAGAGAACTGGGGTCCGACTGGAGATCCTGACACGATTATAATTTTACCCCATACGGTCCATGGAGTTGTCCTTTAAAGTTTTATTTTCCATTTCACAAATTCTGTCCAGCAATGAAGGCGGTAATGACAATTTATTTCATGTTTTCTCTTTTTACTTTTACTGCCAAATTTATTTATTTTCTATTCATATGTTCATCGACAGATTTTTAAGCGTATTGCTTGCTCTTCCGTTAACTAATCAAAAATTAAAAATCGAATTTCTTTTTCATTATCTCTAGCATTTTTTTCTTTGTTCCAAAAATATATTTTGACAAAAATGCATAAACAAAAGACAAACCATTTAGCAACATTGATTTTTTTACTTATCTTATTTTTTTTTTTTTGAACTTTTTAGAAATACTTTTTTTTTTGTTTAATCTAAATTTGGACAAAAGCTCGAAACAATTTGGACAAAAGCAATCAAAAAAAATTTCATTTATAATGGACACTCCACATTCCTTTGCTTCCTTTCCTTAATTAAAAATTATTTAAGCAAAGTCCGAATATTTAAAGCAATCCAATCCATTAAACTAGAATGAGATAGCCATTAATTAGTCCCATCTGTTTCTAGAATAATTAGAGAAACCTTTAGTAATTAATTCGTGGAATCATAACTGTAAAAAGAAACTTTTTACATGCTTTAAATTCTCTTTTATTATTTTTCTTTTAAAACAACATTTATCTATACACATGTATGCGAAATAAAAATATTAACTCATAACCACCGTCATTCATTATTACCTCAGTAAATATATATGCGCTTGTCTGTGCGACCTTTCCAATAAATAAATCAAACAATAAAATAATAACAAAAAAAAAAATTATATACAACCTACCCTTTTTCTCTTCTTTTGTAACAGGGTTTGAACTCAGTTCCTGTTACAATATATTAAAAATTAGTGTGACATTTACTGCTCTTGATTTAAAATTATTTTACTAATCACCGCAACACGTAAAGGAGCTTCTATTTCAAACCGGGAGCGATACTTGTTTTTAATAGCTGTTATAGTTGAAAACGTTTTTTCACATAAGTAGGTCATTGTGAATGGAGTCAGATTTATTAGATATAAATATAAAGAAATACTTAAATGATTGTAATATTGAATTTTAAGTACAAAATAAATTAGAATAATATATTAATATAATTTTTATGTAAGTTTTTTTGCAATTATTTTTTTCACTTTGAGTTATATGAAAGTAAAACTAAGTTTGTATTTATATGTTTTATAATTTGTTAAAGAATTATGCTTTATTTTGTTTTTTGTTAATATAATGTTCATTTTATTTCATAAAAATAAATGAATGTATAAATATGTATTTGTTATGTTTTATGTGTGTAATTTTCTAATTTATATCTACAAAAATTATTGAAGATTAATAATGAATAGTATTTTATTCTTTAATAATTTTTATAGATGTGTTTTCCTTCAAAATTCTAAATAAAATTTTTGAGTTTTACTTCACCCAATTACCAAGGGTGTGTCATAGTCAAATTTATGCTTAGTCAATTGTACCAAATTCAATATTCTTATTTTGTTACTTTTTCTATGCCACTGATCGATTAGGGGTTAATTAAAAGTCTTTGAAGTAGACATTTTGCAAGTCACAGTAGTATTTTGTAACAAATCAATTAGCAATATAATGTTTTTGTTCTATTTTACATATAATAATACAGCTTAAACAAAATTTATTTTTTATTTAAAAATTTTATTAAATGATATTAGTGAATTTAAATAATATCTGAATTTCTTGGCAGACCATTAAAATTACATCATGGACCATCGGTTGCTGACCGCTGCATTAGATGACTAATTAGAAACAACTAAACTATTGGTAAGGTATATCTATAACTGGTATAGATTATAATGCAGGTATGAACACTAAAATGATTAGGAAGCATGATGGCTTTATTTCAGAAGTGGCAAAAGTTTTAATGATGGTGTAATCAAAGATCAAAATAGCCATAGTATATTTTTCTTTTAAGCTAAATTGTTACCCAAGGCAAATTTTCCAAGGTATCCAAAGCTGGTTTTCTAAATTTAAAGATTGAAAACAGTTTTTTTTTTAAAAAAAGAAAAATATAAGAAATACAATATTATTGTTTTGTTTTTTACTTTTTTTCTAATTTTGTTTATAAATATTTAATTAGTTGTTTTAATAAAATAATGAAATATAATTGTTTAATATTACATTAAAATAAATTTTTGTCCATTCTTCTTAATAGTAGTAACATGGATTTGTTTATTCTTCATTATGTAAGATTTTATCTATTTTGTCTGCAAAGCAAAATATATTTAAGTACACTTGTTTTAAATCAATAAATCAATAGTAATCAAATATATTTAATAAATAAATAGTGATTTTAATAAAAATTCAATGTTAATACTTGAATCATGTAATATTTAAATTATTTTTAAGGTTTTATTTTAAAACATTTTATTATTATTCATTCATTTGACTGGTTTATTTTAATAGTAATAAATCGAAGTTATGAATAATTTTATAAAAATGGCATCAATAAGCACTTAGTAACTGACTTAATTGAACTTTAAATTAAAATATTGTTGTTTGTTTGATATGATCAGTGGCAAATATTTTTGATATTGATATATCACAATTTCAAGAACAAAAAATAATCATTCTTTGATTTGATAGAAAGAAGAAAGAAAAAAATACTATTTTTAAATAATTTTGTTTATATTATATATGAAAAACTTTAAACAATGCAGAAACTTTAATCTAAAAATGCTTTTTTAAAAAAACATAGAATTCTTTGATTTTTATGGGGTTTTTATTTTTAGATTTGAAAAATTTAAGATATTCTATTTCTATTTAAAAAAAAAGTTACTTCAATTGATTTATTTTTAACAACCTAACTAACAATATCCGAAAAATAATTAAAAGGTAATTATTTTAATAATTAAATGGTATATATAAATACTTATTTAAAACAAACTTGATATTTACTTTTTTATTCTAGTTGTTAGAAAGATGACTTTAAATAATCTTTTATCACTTTGCACTGTAATCAAATAAAATACTTGACCATCATTTGTAGCTTGCCATTACTTTCTTTAACAAAAATTAATTATAAAACACTAATCCCAGTATTGTAAAATGCACACACACACAGAGAGATACATTAAATAATCATACTTTTCAGTATTTGTTATTTATATATGTGTGTAAATTTATATTTCATAAAGAGCTATTTAAATAATTTAAAAATACTGATGCATAAATTCAATTCAACTCTTTATCTCAACTTTGTTTAATTTTTCAGTTTCATAGGGGGGCTCATAACTCACCCCAGGGCAGAAATCAAGGATCAGAAAATGTGGATTGGTCTATGGGTGTTTGGTGATTCTCTGGGTCAAGTGCAGAAACAGCACATGGATGATTAGTTGTCATTAGACATATTAAGAGATGACTCATTATGAACGGATGATTGGAGAATATCTGTCTTAATTTTGTGGCTTGAGTAAAGGTGAGATGTCTAGGTAGATAGGTCAGATAGATAGATAAAAAATATTAAATGGATAAATAGGTTAGATAGGTAGGTTATAGGTAGTATAGGTAGATTTTTAGTTGCTTAGTGAATATGTAGAAAAGTAGATAGTTAGATAAATTGGTAGATTATATATTTGGTTTGCTTTAGCTAAGTTTAGTATAGGTAGATAGATTATGTATGTAAATATAGATAGATAGATTGATGTCAATATCTAAGTTATTTTATCTCATGTAGCTAAATTATTTTGTAGTTGGATAATCAATCTGAGTGTGTTTGTTAATAATAAATTGGTTTCGTTCAATATCTATATAAACATTAGTCTAAGTATTTTGATCAAATACATAGTTAAATAATATATGCTAAGTTAAATTAATTAAGTAGAAATATAAATATGGTTAATATTAATTAACAAAGTAGATAGATAAATTTATGTGCACATTAAATATATTTGTAAATCAATTTAGAATTAGTTGATAGGTAGATAAAAATTTTATATAGTCACCTAGTCATGTGTATATATGTATATATATGTTGAAATGAATGTTTTCACAGGCTTACTATATTTTATAGATCATATTTTCAGGAGCAATCAAGTATTTAATAAAATAAAAATAAAGTAAAAATATTAATATAATATTTTGATGAAGATAGCAATTGCTCTCAACTAAATGAAAAAAACAGTAATAATCACATGATTGTAGCAGAGATAATTGTATAACGTGCTTGTTGAATAGATTGATTTTAATTTGACAGTGTTGATGAAACTCTTCCATACAATTGATAATTTTATTGTTTCATCACATTTGTTAATGCAATTTTTTTTTTTTTTATAAAGCAACATATATATATATCTGTGTGTATACATTTATAAAGTAGATAATTAGAAAGAATAACATTGATTGAATTGAAAGAAATTATCAAGAATTGTTATTTTTTAGCAGTTATTTGTCTTACAATTTACAAATAATGAAATAGATTTACTACAAATAAAAGCTTTCAAATTTATCAAAGAATTATTTATTTTAGTATCCTTTGGTCATGTAATACCCAGATTCATTTAGTAGTTATTCTTATTATGTTAAAAAAATGAACGCTCTTAATTGCTGATGAAAATTTTGAAACAAGACTACAATGAAATAAAAAATGCAATGAGCATAATGTATGCTAAGGTAAACTTCCAATTTTTGTTTTATAATCTGTGTAAATAACTTATCCATTGCTCTTTAACTTTCCAAATTTTTTGAGTTTTGGCCTTTTTACAGTATTTTAGTATTTTTAAAAATAGTATTCTCAGCAATTTATTCTGATATTCAGTTAAAGCTTTTTTATATTTTATCCTTAATAACGTGTGAGCCCAATATTATGGATATTTTGAGATTAATTTAAATGTTAGAAGTTTTATCCAATAAATATTAATGTGATATTTTAATTTATGTCTAGAAATGGTTCATTTACATAACATTTAAAAAAATTATTGCAATTAAATTATTTTTATCTGCAAGTGGCATGGCTTTAAAATTATAATTTCTAAATCTACTTTTACAAAAACAAAACATTAGTTTATTATAATTATTTTTTATATCTGGTGTTTATTTACTTCAAAGTGTCTGTTTACTACTGTTTTGCAACAATTAACTGTTTGGATTAATTTAAACATTAGAAGAATACAGAAACATGATTTTAGAATAGATACAATTGAATGGGCTAGTAATCAGGGCCAATCAGAGGGGGGGAAGAAAGCTTCCCAGGTCCTCGCAATATTAGGGGCCTCAATTTGGCAAGTCTACATGTTAAACAAAGTATAGGAGAAGACAAAGCAGTGTCACGACCTATAGAATAGCCTTAATTTTACAGTTAAATTCCCCCAAAAAATATTCAAGAAAAACTTTTCCAAGCAGACATACCAATTTGATGACTCTACGACAAAGGAGACTGCAGTGCTCAGTGATTAATAGAACTAATAGTTTCAGCCCCTGTCAATCAGTTTTATGCTAACAGTGTTTTACAATACTAACAGTGCTAGAGTGAATCTACCATATCCAAGTGCTATCTGGATTTGATCTGCTTGCTCGTTTCTACGACTCGTAACTAACTGCTCCCAGAGTCCTGTTTTCAGTCCTGTAAATAAAAACTCATTTCTTCTCTTTACCCACATTCTTATTTTAAATTTTGAAGGTACTCTAAAATTTTAGTTGCCCCAGGCCTTATATTTTCTCTGAAAGGCTCTGCTAGTAACAAATAGGATAATTAATCATTAAATATAATGCCTCAAGTGATAAAAGAAATTGTCACATAATAATATACTTGTAAATTTTATTTGGCAATCTTTTGACTGAATTATATCAATGCTTTGTACACAGTAGTTTTATAAAGAACTATAATTTGTTACCATTGTATTATTTTTATATTACACTGTAAAAACATATAACGAGATATGTTATAATTATATTTGGATATGTTTTTTTTTAAATAATTTATATTTAGATCATAGTGAAAATTTTTGTCCATCATTATCAAATCAGCTGTTTGCCTAAGGTTGGTTTATGTTTCTTTATATTGATATTGAACATATAGCACTGCTTAAATTAATCACAAATTATCAAGTTCAGTGTAAACAGATCTTTTTTATAATCTTGGCAAATAGTTTAAAAAGAAAAATATCTTAGTATCATTTATCAAGGAAAAATGCATGCAGCATAGTTCAGTGAGTACTCATTATTATGGAAATAAGATTTATTCGCTAGTGCTCTAATTGGTATAATATAAAAATGGCTTTCATAATTTTAATAGCATAAATTTTTTACAAAATTTTGTTTGTGTGTGTATATTGTAACAAAGTGAGATGACTATCTTATGACTTGAAGTTAGACTGCCAAAATAGGATAGAAAATAAATATAAATCAGAAGGATATATTCTAATGGTAAGGATGATCATCATATCACACACACTACTGGTTCATAATTTAATTAAATATGGGTTTGTTTATCTTTTCTCATAATTTCATTTTATTTATATATTTATTAATAATTCCAGGCTTCAGAGCAGTCCATCATCTTGTTTACTTTCCTAGGTTGTTATAGTACTTTCCATGATTTTTAGATGGATTGATGTCGCACATGATCTATCCTATATTATTTAATACTCTTTCCATTTACTTCCAAAAAGAAAGCTTTAGTTTAATATGATTCTTGAATTTTCCATGACCAAATCGATCACACATATATAATATGTAGCGAAATAGAATTTATAGATGAATAAAAGTTATTCAAACATTAGAATATTTATAATAGGCAAAACTTTCCATACAGTAGTGCCACTCAGTGCCAACCAGAGTAATCAATAATTAATTTGATAAAAACAAAAGATAATAAATTCACACTATTTTGACAAAGAAAAAAAGTGACACAGGCAAATTTAATGAAATCTATAGAAAATATTATAAGTTAGTGATTATGAATATAGCAAACTCTACTCCAAAATAATTATAAAATAAAATCTTGCCAAATAAAATAATAATATAATCCAGAACATGTAAACTTTTCCCCAATAAATAAAACACAAAGTAAATAGGGTTTGTCTGAAGGTTTGTAATATGATGAATTATTTCCACCATCTTACATTAAATGATGAATGTCTTGAAAAAATTTTAAACTTTATTTAAATTTTCCAATTAGACTCAATTGTTAGTAATAGCACATAAGTTAATATTTACACAATGTTTCCAGTGGTATTATTCTACTCTCTTCTTCAGGTGTTGCTGTCCTGATCAGTGACAGTACTCGCATGGGAACTGAACCTGGATGTTTAAATTCTTGAATATTGAATTTTAAGGAAATGCTGTATCCAACTGAGTCCTTCTGCCAAAGACATTAATCAATAGAAATTTCATATATTTATCTATGAGCTTCCTCCTGATTTGTCCACATTTTTTAAGAGCAAATTCAATAGCTTCCAGACATTTTGTATTGTCACCCTAAGTTGATTTATAGGATTATTTGCCATTGTCATGTAAGCAACTTCTTTGAATTTTCTTCTTTCTTCCTTTACTTCTCTGTCCCACATTTTTATATTTCCTAATCAAACATATCTTCATTAGTAAATACACAGTCTATTACTTTAGATACATATATATTCTCTTTTCTAATCATCATCTGGTGTTTTTTTAATTACTTCTCAGTGGGACAACTAGTTTTACTAATATAATTTCTTCCACATTTACCTGGTATTTCATAGATGCAGTTTTTATTTTTCAGCATTTCAAGTTTAGTCTTTGTAGATGTTAGAGTTTCTCATCTGGTATGGCTTTGGAAAGCTGCTCTGATGTTATATTTATTGCAGATATTCTTTAATTTGTCTGCTATTCCTGGTATGCATGGATACCCTGTAATATCAATAATTGTTTTTTTTTTGACGTTTCTTTTTGTTATCTATTTAAGGTTTTCTTAATGACAGCTGATGGATAATCACTCTTCGTGAAAGTTTGTCTATGTAGATCTTTTATTTTTGCTTATCACTGATGTTAAATCACTGAACATCACATGATCACCATTTCTTATGCTTGCTCATAACTGTTATTAAAACAGGCAAAACTCTCCATACAGTAGTGCCATTCAGTGCAAGCCAGAGTAATCAATGGATGCAAGAAGGCTTGTGCATAAAATTCCATCTAGTGCCTACTCAATATCCCCAGACTAGTTTCTAGTTTGTGGCTTTCATCAGTGAGGAGCCTTGGATCTGAGAGCAGTGCATCGAGATCTTAGGATCTAATGCAACCTTCCAGCAGCCACTTTTTATCTCTACTTAACTACAAAACTATGAGAATAAAATTGGAAACAATAATATTTTCAATCCAAAGTCATTAGCTTATATAGTCATATAGGTCTGAACTCAGTTCAGTACCTATAACATTTTGGTGTTTTTTGGTTCTTTAATAACCATAGCCACCACTATCCTATTAGGCAGGATTGGTAGTAAACCATTAAACTTCACATGATCACCGTTTCTTATGCTTGCTCATAATTGTTATTAAAACTGGCAAAACCCTCCATACAGTAGTGCCATTCAGTGCAAGCCAGAGTAGTCAATGGATGCCAGAAGGCTTGTGCATAAAATCCCTGTCTAGTGCCTACTCATCCAATATCCCCAGACTAATTTCTAGCTTGTGGCTTTTGTCAGTGAGGAGCCTTGGATCTGAGAGCACTGCACCTAGTTCTTAGGATCTAATGCAACCCTCCAGCAGCCACCCTTTTATCTCTACTTAACTACAAAATTATGAAAATAAAACGTAATAATATTTTCAATCCAAGCTCATTGGCTTATATAGTCATATAGGTCTGAACTCACTCAGTTCAGTACCTATACATTTTGGTGTCTTTGGTTCTTTAATAACCATAGTCACTACTATCCTATTAGGTAGGATTGAGATTAAACTTCAAATGGTAACCATTTTTTATGCTTGCTCATAAATGTTATTAAAACAGGCAAAACTCTCCATACAATAGTGCCACTCAATGCAAGCCAGAATAACCAATGGATGCCAGAAGGCTTGTACATAAAATCCCTATCTAGTGCCTACTCATCCAATATCCCCAGACTAGTTTCTAGCTTGTGGCTTACCATATGGAGAGTTTTGCCTGTTTCAAGCACTGGTTTCTATGCAAATTTTTTTTGCTCTATTCCAATTCCCCGGTTTTTTAATATCTGGTGTGATTGTATGTATATGCTAAGTATTTTCCTGTATGTATGGGTTTTTTATTATTTATAGTTTTGATTTTGTCTTGTCATAAGAACATATAAGAATGCCAATTTTTGTTTTTGTTCTAATTCAAATGTAAATTTAATTAAAAGGGCTATATTGTTGATTTGTGTTTGGAATGTTTGTAATAGTGCTTCACCTTGTGGCTATAAATAAATGTATTATCAACATAGTAAAGCCAAAACTTGGATAATATGGAATAGTATTTATAGTTGCAGTTACAAGTTCTTTCATGTAAATATTGCTAATCAGAAGTGACAATGATGAGATCATAGCCATTCCTTGAATTTTTTGGAAGAATTCCATGTTGTATTGAAAGAATGTTGTTGTTATGCAAAATGTTAATAATCAATATGAAGAGTTGTTCGGTTTTGTAAGCTGTTATCATTATTTAACTTTTCCTTACAACAGACAATGCTTCATCACATGATACATCAGAGCTTAACAAATATTGTTTTTTCAGTTTTCATGTTCTTTATTAATTCTGCAGAATGCTTCAAATCTCGGACAAAGGTGTCTTGTATGCCAAAGGATTAAGAACTTTGAAAGAAATCTGGAGAAACTTTGGCAAGGTGAATTTTTAGAAGTAACAATAGATCTTAATGGAACATGGTTTTTATGGATTTTAGATAAACTATAAAGACAAGGAATTTTGCTGAAATATGATGTTAATTATCAGTGAAGTACCTGTGATGCTTTCTGAGTGATGCTTATAACTTCTGAAAATAGTAAAAAAAAATAAAAAAAAATGGAAAGAGCACGGAGAAGCAACCAAAAAAGCCAGTTTGTATTCAATGAATAGCTTATCTTCAATTAACCAACTTAAAAAAACTGAACCATTTTTTTTTTTTATGTAATAGCAAACTGCACAATCATATACCAAATTTCTATACTCAGATTTAGCCAGAATTTGCTTCTGATATGAAGTATACATTCATGCATTAACAAGAATCAAATTATGAAATCCTTTTTTAAAATATCATTTTATATGCATAAAAAATTAAATGTTTTACTTTATTGATTTTATTTTTGTTCATTAATTTATTATTTTACAATAAAATTAAAACAAATACAATCGCAAAAATTTATATAAATCAAATAATATAATGACTCTTGAAGATATAAAATCTTTTTTATGTTTAGAAGATGAAATATATTTAAATATTTGGGTCATTTGTGATTTTCACATTAGTCGATAAAAAATGTAATTTTTATTTATAGAATATAGAAATTTTATTCTGTAATTTGATTACAACTCATATGATAAGGTTAAAAGTAGGATACATTAAATGGTATTCAAAGAAGAAAAAATTCAATGATGAATATCCTGCATTACATAACCTAAGAGGACTACAGTGATCCATAGGAGCAATGAGAAGGGCCCGGGTTTGGTATCTCGGAGATAGGTGACTAAGCTTGCATGACCCTACATGTTCAAAGATGGACATCAAAGTTTGTCCATGCAAAAATCACAGCCTTACATAGGTAAATCAGACCCTTCATAATGGATGTCAATGTCTAAGATATAGGCTTGAGGATGGACATCAAAGTTTTGTCCATGCAAAAATCACGGCCTTACATAGGTAAATCAGACCCTTCATAATGGATGTCAATGTCTAAGATATAGGCTTGAGGATGGGGACAATTAATAGTCAATCCTGAATAGATGCACTTAAACCAGCTTTTAATTGTTTCCAGTACAGGCGGTTTCTATCTAGACATAAAAGGAACTAGCTTTAGGGAGGCATAACAATAGCCTTAGGGAGGCATAATCAATTTCCAAGTGGCTTCAAAGATGAAGGAGGGGGTGGATTCTGGTCTCTTCCGAATTTTTTTTAAATATTTTTTATATATAAATCAAGCAGATGATCCAGGACATTATTAAAAGTGAGCCATCAATGGGTGAACCATAGCGAAAATAACATGAACATTGATGAACGTATTTCCAGGACAGATCTGCATAGTATGTTTTCAATAAGGGTTGATAATGTAGGTGTTTTGGGGCAGAAGAGATGTAGTGAAGTTTCATCCTTTCTGAGGCATAGGGTGCCAGTGGAATCAATGCTTGAAAAACCTCGGTGATGTACTAGGAAATATTTAGTAGGCAAGGCATTAATGTTAATTTTCAACAGGAAGTCAAGGAATTTAGACTCAAGGAACCATCGCTTAAAGTTCTTGATAAACAGATGGTTGTTGAGCCAAAGAAGGGTTGATCCTGCGTAAACATCAGGGTATAGGATATAATACGTTTTCCAGAAATTAATTTTTGTAGAGGATGGCTTATTAGGATTAGCAATGAACTTAAAGATATGGGATATGAGGATTTCTAGCTAGCCGGTGTTAACAGGGGGAGGCCTGTCGTGGGTGATATATCTTTAAAGAGCGAGGAGTTGGGATACTGCAGGAGCATTGAACTATAAAAGTATCTATGGAGTGTAGGGACAGCCCATTGAGCTTTGTGTGTTTCTGTAGGCCTCTCAAGCTAATAGCTGCACTTTTCTCCCCCTCTAATCAAATAAGTGCACAGTTTATGTACTTTTCCTTATAAAGGCTTTAGTGAAGTTGATCACTGGGGTGAAATAGGATATTTTAGGGAATATTAGTATATTGATGAGGAAGGAAGGACTTAGCAACTTTGGAAAGGGACGATGTAATTTTATGTGTAGATTGAAGTAGCTTATTTTGGACAGATCTCCTCATGGCCATAGTGGATTCAAATATAGGGAAGCCTAATAACTTCTGCGGCTTTGCTGTAAATAGGCCAGGAGTGTTCTTACCAAAAGATAATTGCCAGGCAGATGACTTTGCCATATTAAATTGGAGGCCGGATTGATCAGAAAACTCCTCAAGCAGATAGAAGCCTGGGAATTAGCTTTTTCAATAGAAGAAAAGCGGCCAAATCATGCATGTAGGTAATGTCGTGGATTGATGTATTTAATGCTGGGATATGGATGCCAAGAAGAGATCTCTCAATTTGAAGGAGCAGTGGATTGAGGTAGGTGATGAAGAACAGGGCACTGAAAGAGGATCCCTGTGGAATGGAGAATGTGGTGGAGAAGGGAGGAGAAAGTTTCCATTCAATGAGATGCACACTTCACGATTGTATAGAAGGTTCTTAATGATATTAATGATTCCAGAGGAAATGTCATGCTTGCCAAGCAGGGTTAAAAGGTTGTTAATTTGGATAAAATCAAAGGCAGCAGAGATGTCAAGCTGAACTACCACCAGCTTTGATTGCCTGGAGAATCTGATATTATCAAGAATCATTTCAAAAGAGATTCGTGGCATCTGCAGTTGAATTGCCCTTTTACACAAATTGATATTGTGAAATATGGGGGGAGTATTTTGATTTGAATTTTGTCCTTGATCATCGATTCAATGACTTTGACCATCAGAGAGGTCATAGAGATGGGCCGCAAATTCTCCAGAGGGGATGGAATTATATTGCATTTGAGGAATGGCACCATTGCTATGGGATAAAGCCCACTAATGTCTCAGACATTGGAAGAAATATAATTAATTAAGTTGTATGTGATGGGTATAGAAAATTTGGACAAAAGTAACAGGAGGAATCTAGGAATTGCATAAAGTTCCGAATGGTTGCTTTCAGGCATCGAAGTTAACTTGGCCAGAATATCTCCCTCCATAATGCCAAGATCTGTAGTTTGGTGGATACATTGTTGAGTCTTGAAAAGGTCAGGTGTGGGAGCAGAGAACTTTTCTCTGAAGTATATAAAGATCTTGAGAAGCATGTTTGATCCTGAATAAAGCTTATTTCCCAGAGTAATTGACGATGAAGTGGATTTCTTGTCTCTATGGCCCAGGGACCACTTAATGTACGCCTGGACCAATTGTAGGGATGTCTCAAGAAGATTTTTGATATTTTGGTAGAGAGATACTCTGCCAAAATCAACTGTTTGCTCATGTTGGGATTTCAGATTAATGATGGATTCTGTAGGGACTGTATTAAGGGAAGATTTTTTAGGATGTTATTTAGTCGAGTTCCATTAGGAGTGATGATGAGCCTTTTTTTGTGAGGTATAGTTTGAGTTGAGGGACATTAAAATTTGGATGAAGGAAAACCAGGCATCCACCAGTGGCAGCGAAAGAATTTGAATCTTGTGGAAATATATATATGCCTCAGTGGCTTCCTGCGCTGAGGACTTTAGAAGGATTCTGATGGTTGTGTTCAGCCTAGGAATAGTTCATGAGTTAAGGTTTAGAGATAGTTTAAGGGATAAGGCCAAGTGATCTAAGAAGACAATAGGTTGGAGTGAGGAATCAATTAGGAAACGTAGATTAGATGAGGTCTATCAGAGAAGCATAAAATGAAATGCATTCAGTCAGAAAAACCTTTCCCACTCATGGATCTCATGTTAAGGCAATGAATATATTTTTGCAGTAAATTCCTGGTAAGAGGTATTAAAGTCTCTTGAGGAAAATAGTAGAGTAAGAGTTAGAGGCAAGTGTGATATTGATCTAATCGTCTCTTGAGGAAAATAGTAGAGTAAGGGTTAGAGGCAAGTGTGATATTGATCTAATCTGCTGAATGAGCAACTCATTATGATATAGGTATAAATATATATATTATGTTCAGAATGAAGACCTTGTGGAATGGGTTGCGATAATTATATGTGGATTTATGTAGTTGATTTTGGAGGATTTAAATGTGTTGCTATTGGAAATTAAGATCGCTACGCCAGTTGCAGATGGAGACACTGAGTGATAGAAGTAGCCAAGATTGCCAAGGAGGTTCAGGATTTTGGAGCTTGAAAATTGGTGCAACTTGGTCTCAGAGAGACACTATATGGGGAGAGTATTGCTTGAACCATTTAGTCAATGCATCTACTCTCTTCAGGGAATTGAGACCCCAGATATTTATTCCCAATACTTTGAGCTTCATATGGCATTAATTTAATCGGAGATTTACAAATTATTTTCATTGATCAGGTGGTGGAAATTTTAAGAATGAAGGAACGAACCTTTAGTGGATATATATTTGCAGACTCGGCAATCACCAGCCCTGCTAGGAGGAACACTACTGGTCTTCTTCCCTCTCAATGCCCTGGATTGCAGGCCATCCATGAAAGATACTCCAGCACATGCTACATGAGAATTCATAGGCTGGCTAGAAGTGTGCCCCAGAACACAAGCCATCAACGGATGACAGTGTTTCATTTGTTTCTTTAGAGACCATCGGTAGCTGTGACTTGTTATCATTGGTAGGATCAAGGGATTGAAACGGCTTACCATGATCCTTACTGGACAAGTCATGATTGTTTTTTTTTACTATTAGTCTTGGGAAGGGGCCTATGTTTTTTCCCTGGTTGCCGGGCGATAGGGGATTCAGTGTCTGAAAAGCTAACACTGTGGCTGTTTACTTTATTGGGACAAATTTTGCCCTCGGTTGATTTGGGGCCTTTATTCAGTTTTTTCACCTTCCTCTTCATAGATTGAGGCAGTTGAGATGCCTCTTCCATAAAGGAAGACACTGAGCTGAATGATTCATTAAGTGCACTCATTGAGTGAGTAGGAGATAGGAAAGAGTTAGGCATAACTTCATTGACTGGATCTGATTGAGGGTAGGCGGTATTATTCATTGCGCCAGATGCCACAAGATCAGACTTAGTAATGTATGTATCTGTGGCCGGCACCATTGAAATAGTGTTACAGTGATGTCCGACAGTAATGTATCTATCTGTGGCCAGCACCACTGAAACAGTGTGTTTTTGATCCTTTTACAAATTTTATGACAAATTCTGGTCGGGCAGTCCCTCACCAAGTGATTACTTTGATGGCAGAAGAAACATTGTGGAAAAAATGATACGGAAGGTGATGATAAGAGAGGAAGTCTCTGTGTAGTAGAGAGTAGGTATGTCAGCGTGGTTTGATTCCTTATTCAGGGTGAGTTCAAAGGAGGCAGGGTTTGAGTGTAGTAGATAGTAAGAATGTCAGCAGGGTTTGATTCCTTATTCAGGGTGAGTTCAAAGGAGGCAGTGTTAGGGTATACTGGAAGATCTGGCCCCTTAATCATTAGGTACCTAAAATTTGAGACTTTACCATAGAGCCTAAGTAATTGCTGCAAATCATTTTTGTTTAAATTTAAGGTAGCAGTTCTTGATTATGACTGATAGAATTGTGGGATGATTCATGTTGGATGTTGCAGATGATTTTCCCATCATGATATTTGAAAGTTTTCTGGAAGAAGTTTTTCTGAGTGAGGTTGTTAAATTCTATTCTTACATAATGAGTATTAAGATGTAAAATTTTGTGAATCAGCCTCCAAAATTTTTTTATGGTAAGTTCATTATAAAGTTCATTGATTGGTAATTTAAATAAATCACACGACGGGTTGGTAACAGCTAAGATTACAGTGTTTTCACTGTAGAAATTGAGAAAAGATTTATGTAATTGGGGAGGGGGGGTGTTATTAAATTTATTTGTTATCAAATCAAGATCTTTTTGCTCCAAATTTAAATTAAGATTGGGATGAGAAAGGATTTATGTAATTGGGGGGGGGGGGGGGTTTATTAAATTTATTTGTTAAGATCCTTTTGCTCCACATTTAAATTAAGAAGATTAGGGTTGTTGGAATTGAAAGCAAAGTTCTCTTCCACCTCTTCGTCTCTTTTGAAAATGTCTTTGTGTTTTTTTGGAAGTTTCCCATGTTGTTACATTAGGCTCACTAAGGCCTACCTATGTAATGTTCGCATAAGAAGGCTTAATATTAATTAATATATTAGGTGACTTTTGGAAGGGGAAGCATTTAAATTGGAAGATACTATGTTAGTTTTCCCATTTTTATCAAATGTACTGTTAGTATTATTTGATATAGTAGAATTATGAGGAGAACTACATAAGAAGGCTTAATATTAATTAATATATTAGGTGACTTTTGGATGTGGAAGCATTTAAATTGGAAGATACTATGTTAGTTTTCCCATTTTTATCAAATGTACTGTTAGTATTATTTGACATAGTAGAATTATGAGGATAACTAAAAAAAAATTTATTTCCAACAATCTCCTAGAGGCTTCATTCTGATCCGTATTGGCTTGAAATTTGGATTAGGGGTCTTTTGGGGTCTGCTTTTGAAAATGATGCTCTTTGACTCTTGGATGGTGTGGTTGGTTGTAGGGAATTAGATGCTGAATTATGGCTTTTTTTTCAACTTGTTCCATTGATGTATCTTTGAAACTTTTGTAAACCTCTTCAATATTGAGTGATGTGATGCACTGTGACTTCTCCTTAAACAGAATCAGGAATCTCTCAGCAACTATGTACAGAGAAACCTGTTAGCAACTTTATTTTCCATTGCCCACTCTAGTATTCTGCCCCATCCTATTTCTACAACATAATCTTTGTCAAATCTATGGCCTTTATATCTAAATCCCCCTTACCTTTTCGCAACCCCAGCATAAAAACCAATAACTCACTTTCTGTATAATCACTTCTTTGTTCATATCTATTCTCCCATAACTTCATTATCTTGTACCCTTTCTGCTTTTAAGCATTTACATTCAATCAACAGATGCCTGATATTTTCTATACCTTCCTTACACAATTTTCACACTAAATCACCCTGAGTTTTCCATTTACATGTATATTCTCTTGTTGCTAAAGATTCCGTTCGAGCCTTAAACAATAAACTACTTTCCTTACTATTATCATAAATTAACTCACATCCAATATTCCGTTTACTTCTATATATATTTAAACTCTTCTTATCCTCCGTACTAGTTCTCCATCTCTCCAACTCCCTATTTTTTATTAATGCTTCTATCATTTCTTACCACTATAACACTCAACAATCCTCCTAACACAATTATCCTACCTTTTATATAAGTTATCTATTCTCCCATAACTTCATTATCTTGTACCCTTTCTGCTTTTAAGCATTTACATTCAATCAACAGATGCCTGATATTTTCTATACCTTCCTTACACAATTTTCACACTAAATCACCCCAAGTTTTCCATTTACATGTATATTCTCTTGTTGCTAAAGATTCCGTTCGAGCCTTAAACAATAAACTACTTTCCTTACTATTATCATAAATTAACTCGCATCCAATATTCCGTTTACTTCTATATATATTTAAACTCTTCTTATCCTCCATACTAGTTCTCCATCTCTCCAACTCCCTATTTTTTATTAATGCTTCTATCATTTCTTACCACTATAACACTCAACAATCCTCCTAACACAATTATCCTACCTTTTATACAAGTTATCTATTCTCCCATAACTTCATTATCTTGTACCCTTTCTGCTTTTAAGCATTTACATTCAATCAACAGATGCCTGATATTTTCTATACCTTCCTTACACAATTTTCACACTAAATCACCCCGAGTTTTCCATTTACATGTATATTCTCTTGTTGCTAAAGATTCCGTTCGAGCCTTAAACAATAAACTACTTTCCTTACTATTATCATAAATTAACTCGCATCCAATATTCCGTTTACTTCTATATATATTTAAACTCTTCTTATCCTCCATACTAGTTCTCCAACTCCCTATTTTTTATTAATGCTTCTATCATTTCTTACCACTATAACACTCAACAATCCTCCTAACACAATTATCCTACCTTTTATACAAGTATACTGATATAAATTCTTTATCCAAATCTTTTGCATACCGCATTACCTTTCTCACCCATCTTGTTACCTGCTCTTTAGTCATAATCCAATTAAACACTATTTTGGCTATTCTTTTACAATCCTCCTAACACAATCATCCCACCTTTTTTACAAGTATACTGATATAAATTCTTTATCCAAATCTTTTGCATACCGCATTACCTTTTTCACCCATCTTCTTACCTGCCCTTTAGTCATAATCTAATTAAACACTATTTTGGTTATTCTTTTACTATCCATAAACTGCAACCTACCAAACATTTTCATTTTATTTTTTGCATCTCTCATATAAAAACTTGACCATCCCATTTCTCCTTGAATTGCCTCCTTTACTGTCCACATCTCTGCATCTAATGCATGTCTTCCTACTTCCCTTTGTACTTTCTCTAAATAATCTAAAACCCTTTTACTAACACATAATGCAACATTACCATATGTTAACCCTGCTACTGCAACTCCCTTCCATACAATTCTAGCTTCATCATATTTATTATATGAAAATACTGTTAGTTTCTTTACCAAACCCTTTCTTTTCTTTCCTTCATTTACCAATTTTTTTCTCCCATTCATCCAAGCAATTTTCCTGATTACATAAGATGATTCCCAAATACCGATATCTATCCACCACACTTAACTATATATCCCCCAATAAAAATTCTACATCTTCTCTTTCCCCAGTATTAACCATCATTATATTTGGATTATTCTTCACTAAATTTAATCCCCATCTCTTTACCCACGCTCGCACATGTCCTCAACATATTCTTCATTAAATTTAATCCCCATCTCTTTACCCACGCTCGCACATGTCCTCAACATATTCTTCACTAAATTTAATCCCCATCTCTTTACCCACGCTCGCACATGTCCTCAACATAATTTCCATATCTTCTTTCTGCACACAAAAAGATATCCACAAAAAAAAAAGACCCGACAAAGTATATACTCCCATGCCACCTATTAACGGTATCTCTGTCCCTCTTCCTAGTCTTTCTATTGCTTTCTCCATTTCACTCAAATACAACAAAAACAAAATAGGTGACATAGGGCATCCTTGCCTTAATCCCATTCCATTTTTAACTTTAACTGATTCTATATCCCCTAATTGGTAAGTATAATAATTATTTTCATATAAATTCTTAATAAAATTTACTAAAGCTTCATCCATTCCCAAATTTGCTAACCTTACCTATAAACTATTTCTATTTACTCTATCATATGCTTTCTCTATATCTATAAAACTCATATATAATGATCTACCTGAATTCCTACTCATCTCCATAAGTTGTGAAAATACAAACAAACTATCTCCTATACGCTATCTGACCTAAAACCACTTTGCATTTCTCCCACTACATCATTCTCTTCCATCCATTTTACAACTCTTCCAGCTACCATATATGAGAAAACTTTATATAAAACTGATATTACCGCTATCGGTCTATAATTATTTAACTTTCTATGATCCTTATCCTTTCCTTTTACTTTAAATAATAATCTTATTCTTTTATTACTCCAACTACCCAGAAAAACTCTCTTCTGTGCCATCTTATTAAAACATGATAATAACTTTGCTTTTGTTCTATGCCCTAAATTCCTTATCATTTCTGCTGCCCACCCATGTAAACCTCTCGCCTTTCCACTTATCAATCTCTTCCCTGCCTCATTCAGTTCATTTTTTGTGAACCTAATATTCCCATTACTAAATGGTTTCATGTTTTCTATCACTAAGTCCTTCACATCTAACATCTTTTCTATATCCATTACATATCTATATAAGATTCTCTCTAACTCTTCTCTAGAGCTACACTCTATTCCCTCATCATCTATTAATACTATCTCTCTTTTCCCTACATTTATCCTTTTAATATAACTCCAAATTTTTTTACTCCCATCTCTTCCACTTTTATTAATATCCTCATACAATTTACTACTCAACTTCATCCTCTGTCTATAATTATCCATTTTAGCCAACTTCTTCTTTTCTAAGTACTTTCCCCATTTAACATTAATATTGTTTTCACTCTCTTTGTTCTTAATAGCACACTTATATTCTCTGCATACTTCTTTCCCTCTCTTTTACACTTTTACTAACTTTCATTTTTTTATTACTTTTATTCTTCTGCATATTCTCAATTAAAACCCTATTTGCCACTTTTTCTATTCTACCACATCAGTCCTTATACTAATCCCCCACCAACTGTTCCATGGTTTCTTCAACTTTTATCTTATATTCTTCCAACTTATGCTTATCATTCACTCTCCATCCATATCTTTCACTATTGTTTCTACTTTTATATCTATCCTCCATCACATTACTAACCATTTCTATTACAATACAGTTATGATCACTATTACATATTCTCTCTTCTTTATCAAACACCTTAATTTTCCGTATTTTATTCATTCCCTCTTTCTCTACCAATACATAATCTATAGTGTGAAATATATTATTCCTAGACCATGTGTATTGTCCCTCATAATAAATATTTGATAAATTCCCAATGCTCATATTTACTCTTTGACAAAATTTCTTCAAAAACTGACCATTCTTATTTATCTACACCATCAATTTTTTCAATATGTCCATTCATTTTTTCAATATGCCCATTCATATCCCTGTAACCATTATTCTCTTCCCCTTTTCTTTAAATCTCTGTATATCCTTAACTAGGCATTCATATATACTATTGTTCCACTCCATTACAGTTTGACTATCTCCAGTGGCTATATAGACTACAGCCACATCCATTCTTGTCTACCCAACTTTATTTCAAACCACAAATGCTCTTGACATTTAACAATATTTAAATATTTTTTCGATATAATACCTATACCACCACCCCCTTTTTCTTTTCTTTTTTCTATTTATACCCTGCCATACCACCTCTTCCAAAGTAAGTTCTTCTTCTCTTAGATGAGTTTCCACTACTGCTAATACCTCGAGCTCTTCATTTTCAATTGCTTTATTTAATTCCAGTCATTTTTTTGGTCTCCTACCACCTTGCATGTTCAAAAACCCAATTTTAACAATTTTTTCTTTCCTAACTACTCTTTTATAAATTCTTTTGATTTTTTTCTTCTCCATTACATTTATAACAAACTTTCCTTACCATTAATCTTACAGAAACATTTCCTCTCCACATCTACACTTATATCTAAATCAACCATCTTTTGCTTATTTCTTATATCCTATCTATTCTTCTTCCTTTTGATAATATTACAATTTAAGAGCCCACCCCCCTTTAAAAGTTTCTCGAATTATATTCTTTAAATTATTTCTCTCACACAATTTTTCAATCTCTCATTTATAGGACATGCCCTGTCTAACAAATGCCTCTTGTCAAATCTTGGTAATACTCCAACTACCCCCACTCTTCCTTTAATATCCCTCAAATTCCTAATCAATTCTACATACTCATCCGTTACTCTCTCTGATGGCTCTAACAAATTATTAGTCCCTACCATAACATATATATCTTTACTATCTTGCTTTCTTACTTTATCTGTCACATCCGTAATTTTAGCGCCAGGCAAACATACTCTTACATACCTGCTTTTATTTTCCCTTGCAATTATATCCCCACATTTTCTTATTAGTGAATCTCCTATCAATACTGTCTCATATTCTACCTTTTTTACTGCATGTGTAACTTTTTCTACCATCTTCTGGACTTCCTTATCATTTCTACATCCTTCACTTTCTTCCTCTATCTTACTTATTCTCTGGCTAACCATCTCCATTGCCTTTTTACTTTCTCCCCCCATATTTCCTGACACTCCACTAAAACCATACTCTGTCCTATCTTTCTTAACTACATTTTGCTCCCTCTCCTCTGACTTTGTCTCTGGACTATCTACACTTAGAAACTACTTTCTCACCCCTTTAATCACATTTACACACTGACTACATAACCAGCAACCTGTTACATCCTTCCTATTCTTATTTAAACATTTCAAGTGATACATCTCATCACACACTGTACATTCTACCAGCGCTCACCTAATTTCTTTCTGCCGATTGTATATACATTGTGCAATACAAATGCAATCCATATTCTTATTTTTCAAGTCACCTATTCTATATTTGACTTTATAGTACCTCTCCTATTCTTCAAACACCTTTACACGGAAAAATAAAGATAAATTTTTTTTTACTTTTTCCCAAACCTGATCAAACTATAACCACGTGTTTTCTGATGTTAGGCCTCCCAACATTGTCCTTTTTCTCAAAATAAATGTCTATTTTAAAATTTAAAAAACCTTCAGTAACAAACTTACTTAACTAAAATGATTTAATTTTACATACAACTTTTTTTATAAATATCCTTATGCTAACACACATTCAACAAGAACGACTTTTTTTTTTAAAAACTTCTATACCTAAAATGGCGAACGAAAACCTTTCAAACAATTAAACATAAAAATTTTCAGCCTTTCAAATAACTCACTCTCTCTTGGTCACAATTTATACTTTCATACACAATAATTAGTCTTTATAGTGATGGTCCCAAAAAATGAATCGCCCACGTAATCGACAACCACCATAAAATTTTTTTTTAAAGTATCAAAACTTATTTTAGCTCTTGATATGATATGATGTGATGTGATATATTATGGCTTCTCCTTAAACGAAGTCAAGAATATCACGGCAATTATGCAAAATATAAAAAATGTAATGTTTTCTCTAACAATGCCTCATAATTTATTTATTTTATTAAAATAACCTACATTAATGGTAAATCTACTGAATGTGGCTACTTTATTTTAGATCTCTCATGAGAAAATACTCTTTTTAATATGCAGTGTCTTAAATCATCGTCAACCATTATCAATCTACTGCAGGATAAAGGTCTCTCCCAAGTTCAACCCATCTTCTCCAATCTCTGGTCTCTCTTCTCCACGTCATCCCTTCACACTTTCTTATTTTATCCATCTATCTCACGTGGTCTTTTTCTAGGTCGTTTACAATCTCTTGGAATCTCATTTAAGATTTCAGTTGTCCACTAACATTGTTAGTAATACCTGATTGTTCTCTTATCCATGTGTTGTGTTTTCAATTTCTCCTTGTTTCTCCTAACATGCTTCCCTACATACTTCTTTGAGTGCTCTGAAGTCTCTGTATTGCTCTTCTATTAAGCATCCAAGTATCAGATCCATAAGTAAGAACTGGTAAAACACATTTATTAAAAACCTTCCTTTTCCAAGACATAGGCTTAGTTCCTTTTAATATTAAATTATTTCTACCAAAAGGACTCCAACAAAGTTTAATTCTATGATTAATTTTATCCATTGTGTTTCCACCTATAGTAATAATTGGACCAAGATATTTGTAGTTGTTAACTTCTAACTCATCATAATCAATCTTTATTTTCATCTTTTGAGAAAATCCATTGAACAGTGCTTTAGTTTTTTTAACATTTTCCCACTTTTTACTTTCGTCTGATAACTCTTGCAACATTTCCTTTAGCTCTGAAGCATTATTTGTAAAAACAACTACATCATCTGCAAAATCTAAATGACTTAAATAATCTCCATTTACTTTTACCCCTTTAGCTTCCCATTTTAATCCACAAAATACTTTTTGCAGCACTGCTGTAAAAGTTTTGGAGATACTGAGTCACCCTGTTTTAGACCCTTCTCAATGTTAACCTTTCTAGTATCATTACGTACTCTAATTGTTGCTATTGAACTTTTATAAATATTCTTCAGTGTATGACAATATCCTGAGTCTATACCTTGATGATTCAATACTTTAATCACTGAAGAAATGCTTATAGAATAAAATGCCTTTTCATAATCAACAAATCTAAAGCATAATGGTAACTCATATTTATTGGTTTTTTCTACTGTACTAAAACCATTTTTAAATCCAGCTTGTTCTTTTGGTTGATTGAAATCCAATGTTCTGTAGATGAATTGTAATTATATTGGTAAAATTTTTGTATAAAACTGATAAAAGACTGATAGATCTATAAATTTCTAACATCTTCTTTATCACCTTTTTTATATATTATTTGTAATACTATATTCTTCCAATCATATGATATATCTATCATTTAGACATTTGGTATATAACTTTGCCAAAAAAATTTATATTTCTTCACCTTCTTTTAATATCCCAAAAATTTTCTTATTTCTTCACCTTTGTCTTTTAATATAACAATTATAATTTCATCATTACCTGGAGCTTTTTCATAAATTTAATTGCATGTCTCAGTTCTTCATTTAAAATTCTGGGCAATTCAGAAGATAGGAAGTACTTGTTTTTGATAGAATCTTCTACCCATTTCATGATGTCATTTCTCTTTTTAGTAATAGTTCTATCTTTTTTTTATTGCAAATATAAGTCTTCTACCAATACCAAAATATTGTTTTACACTCTTGAGACTTTTATTCTCTTGTACGACTTGTATTTCATAATTATACTTTTATTATCAACTCTTTTTTGCACCATTTTCCAAAGTTTGAGATATTCAGTCCTTCTTAATGCATTAGTTTCAATAGAAATTTTATTCATGAATTGCTGCTTTTTTCTACTAGCTATCTTTGTTGCAGTTTTTAAAAATGTACCAGTTATATTCCTATTAATTTCATTCAAATCTGAATCATATTCAAAATGTACTAATACTTGAAAATGATTTCAAATTCTAATTTAAATTCATTAGAATGTTTCTGAAGATTAGGAATATCAACTGTAATTATTGTTTTCCTTAATAATTTTTGTCCTTCTAGTTTTGCTTTAACACTTATCTTACATCTTACTAATCGATGATCACTTTCTATGTTGAATTTATTAAGAACATTACAATCTTGAAATATTTATTTTCTGTTAGTCAAAATATAATTCAATTCTGCCATACCTTTATTTGGATGCTTCCATGTCCATTTCCTTTTAACATTTTTGTCAAAAAAAGAATTCATAATATAAAGTTTTTCTGCAAACTCCACAAGTCTATGTCCTTTCTCATTTCTATTACCATAACACCAAATTTACCTACAGCACTTTCATCTTTCATTTGTTAACCAATTCTAGCATTAAAGTCTCCCATAGCAATTTTAAAAGGTTCTTTAGTCTCATCAAAAACTTTTTGTACATCCATATAAAAATCTTCTACTTCATTGCTATGAGAACTTGTTGGGGCATAAACCTGAATTATCTGCTATTGAATAACTAAACTTGCCACTGTGTCCAATACACCATGAATCTCCACAATGCTCTTTCACTTTTTATTTATAATGACTTCTACTCCACTTGCACTTCCAATATTTGTGCCTTTGTAGTAAAATATATGTCCACTTTTTAAATTAATTGTCTCTTCACCTTTTCTTCTAACTTCACAAATTGCAATAATGTCCCATTTAATATGAGACAATTCTTTCATTTTTTGTAATCTTCCTTCACTTGAAAGTAATCTGCAATTGTAAATACCTAAATAAAAAGTTCTTGTCAAATGGCAGCCTGAGTCTTAAATAAATAGAATTAAGTTAAAACAAACAAATGAAAAAAAAAGAGATGAAATTAAAATAAAGCCATGCATAATTGGAGATCATAACAAATTCATTTATGTATATTAAAAATGTTTTTAAATAAATATGTGGGCGTTTAAAATTTTATTATATCCCGACTTTTTTATTATTGATAATCAAATCTTTTTTAACAACAAACAAACAACAACAAAAAATTCTATACTACTTGCAAAAAGAGTTTTTAAAGATTTATGATTGTGATGAATTGTTGATAATTTTGAAGATTTTTTTATAAATTGTAAAGATAGAATAATTATTGTTTGTTGTTAGTAAGAATGCAATATAGAGAGCATACCAATAGCTCAAACAAGCTCTTATTCTCTATCTGGAATATTTCTATCCCCAGACCAATTGGTTTTGAGCTTATTCCAGATAGAGATTTTAAATGTTTTCTCTCGCCACACTTATTAATAAGAGCTTATTTGAGCTATTGGTATGCTCTCTATACTGCATTTTCATAAATACAAGCTTTTTATAAAGTTATGTCATGCTATGTATGGCTTGCTTTATTGATTATTATGATGTTAATAAGATTTATCGTTTCTTGCTGTTCTTGTTAAAAAGTTATATCTAGTTTGTTTTAGATATCGATCAACTTCTTTTCTTTCTACTTTTTTTTAAATTCACCTTAAACTCTTTCAAGATATTTTTTTTAATTGTTGTATAGCTAAGTATGTTCCCAATTCAGTTTCACAATTTTCTCAATAAATAATCAATTTCTATTACTCTTTTCAACATCAGTAAATTTATTTATTTCATTCTCAAATATATATGTCAAAATGCCTTCTAAAGTTCATTTAATGTGTTTGTGTTTAAAATCTAAATTCACCATATAACAGTTTATTTGAAAATTATTATTAGAATTCCTTTTTCTAGGTTATATGTATGTATTAATATAGTGCACCCATATTTTTAAAGTGTACCCATGTTTATTTACATTAATATTAGATATTGTGAGTAATAATTAAAGAGATTTCACTCAAAATGTCAGAATTTTTTTTTAATATTATTTCTAAATAATACTTTGATAGATTTGTAATTTTATTTGAATTTCAAAAATAAGTTATGAGACATTATTGGAATTTGCTAAGAAAACATTAAATTTTTTATTAATTAATGTGCAAATCGCAAATGATTCAAATATTAAATACATTTCATCTTCTAAACATAAAAAGGTTTTATATCTTGACAAATCATTGTGTTATTTGATTTACACAATTTTTTCTAATTTTTTTTGTTTTAATTTAATAAACAAAATCAGTGAAGTAGAACATTTTAATTGTTTATTTATATAAAATGATATTGTTTTAAAAAGGATTTAATAATAGAATTTGATTCATGATAAATGTATGAATGTATATTTCATATCGGAAGCAATTTCTGGCAAAAAGTGCAAATAAACAGTTGATATACTATTTTACAATTTGTTTTTAAATAAAGGGAAAATAATTCATTGTTTTTATAATTGAAGGTGAGGTATTCATTTTAATACAAATTGACTATCCGGTCTCTTCTCCATGCTGTTTCAATTTTATTTTACTCTTCTTGGAAATTTAAATTAATGTAATGATAAGTCATTATAAGACTTTCATGCTGTTGATCATATTATTATTGTAATTGTGTCAGTGGAATTTTAAGTGTGCAATCATTTTCATTTTTAATTACATATACAATTATTATGACTATTTTTTTTCTTCTGGATGTTGGTATACATAAGAATGTAATACCTGCGACATGGGAAAATAATATACCCTCTTTCAATGACTTTACAATATTTCATTGTTATTATTCTTCAAGAAAATTTATGTTGCAAACATTGTGACTATTGTTATTTTCAATGACAAATATGAAAATATTACATGTGTCAGTATTTCAAGCATTAATTTCATAAAATTCCAAATGATTAACTATTATCATTTTAAAGAATTTTTAAATCTTGGAATTTGAGTATAGAAATTTAGTATTCTGTTATGAGGTTTATTATTTAAAAAAAAGGAAAAATACTTCAATGTTTTTATAGACTTGAAAATGAAAGGTAAATTTGTTCTCAAATTGAAAAATAATAAATGGATTAATGATCTAGTATTTTTAATAGAAATAACTATCTATATAAATGATCTCAATTAAAAATTGCAAAAGAGAAATCAGTTAATTCACGAATTATATATTCATTTCAAATTTTTTTAACTTATTTTATTTCCCTATATTAAGTAGTTTGTATTCAGGTTCTTTATGATTGGCTAAAAAATACTTAACATCAAGATTCTTACTAAAATTTGGGTAATACATTGTCTATTCGTCCACACCGCCCGATGACACTGTTGCTAGTGAAAAACGAATAGATATAACGTTACCGGACTGTTTTTATTTTGTAATGTTTGCATTTTTTTTTGTTTTGATTTGTTTGGACTCTTTTTTGTATGTGTTTTTTTTTTTTGGACCGGTTTTATGTATATTTTTTAAAAAAAAAAATAAATGGATTTTTTTTTTTTTAATAGGCTTTTTAAAACATTCGTCTTTTTTTTTTTTTATAGTTGTTGTTAAAAAAATTTGATTCTGGTCTTTTTTTTTTAAAGTAACTTTTTTTTATTCAAGTCTTTTTTTTTTTGGTTTTTTTAACAGACTTTTTTTATTTTTTATTTTTGGTCATTTAACGTCTTTTTATTCATAAACAAATACATCAAAAATTAATTTATATATTTTTAATAAATTTTGGGTATTTAAATATTTTTATGTGTTTTAAAAACAAACAACCCAAAAAGACAAAAAAAAAAGGAATAACAAAAATAGATCATTTCATTGCAGTAAATGCATCTCATCTAAGATGGCACAGAACACGTCTTGGGTTTTTTTCAGACATCTCCACAGAAATTCTGCTATATAGTTATCTCTTGTGCCTCGGGTTCACTTGTTTCGCCACTTGAGAGAACTCCAAATACGTTCAATGTTCTGGGTATGCATGCCAGTGTCAGGGTCCACAAAATTGTATTTGTGATTTACTGTCGAGTGATGATATCCGGAAGCTTCCAATTCACAAGTTCTGTATCCTTTCCAGCAATCAGAATAGATGCTGGAACCAGGTATGATGTTCTCAGGGATGGACTGCGTAAGAATGTTGTCAGATCAGGAGGTTACAGCCACTTCAAAACAATTGCCTGTCTCATGACAGACACCCCCGAAAATCCATTGTTGCAGAAGGATTCTGCCCTGGTTGTTTTTCCGTCAACTGAACATCGTTTCATCGACTTCCACTGTCATACCGGGACCACCAATTCGGCAACATGGACCAGAATCAAGGCTTTCTCGACAGAGTTCTCTAACAGCTATCGTCGCATGCCTTACTGCATTCTCACACATTTCTAACTCTGCTGCAATACGCTTTACTGTAAGATCATCTCAGCTCCAGTAATAAATTATCCGTAATGCTTTCGCAACCCTCAAACCACGTTCCATGACGAATGGAACACCTTCGTCGACATTGCTGCGATTCTCATTCCATTTGAGATGTTTCACTACGCCTTACTTTCATTAAACAACCACAAATGCAGTTCTTCTGGGTGGGGAGAATATTTCTTTATTGAAGAAAGGCCACCACATCTGCTTCTGTAGTAGGCAAATCTACAAATCGAAATGCCGGACAATCGTCTGCCATAAAGTATCTAAAAGTGCGAGACTTTATTGTGAACTTTGCCAGATCGTGATTTACACTCCTCATTTCGTGCATTTGGACACCTGAGGACGAAAATAGGGGCATTTGATCAATAGTTACAATTTGTAGTAACTCACATCAATTACAATACATTTAACACCCCCCCCCAAAAAAAAAAAACATTCTAATATAATTTTAGTCATTACAACTAAACACACCATATCATACGCTGTCGAATAGTCAAGACTAATGTCTATAGAGAAAGTCCCATACTCATCACAAATAATAATATTCACATGCTAGAGATGTTGGGGAAGGGTGCACTTCAACATCTTGAGTGTTTGTACAGTTTACAGGCTGTAAAATAGATGAGCTGCCTTGTAAACAGCATATTTCTGTGCTTTAGCATAGAAACAGCACCATTGAGCGGTGTGGACGAATAGACGATGTATTATCAAAACTTGTAAGTGCAGCATTTTTTTTTAAAAAAAAATAGTTTTGTTTTGATATGCTTTGCATTAAGGTAAATTTTTTAGTCATGCGGCTCAATTGCTGATGCATGGTTTCTGTGGTTTACTGCTTAAAAAAGATTGTTACAACTGCTTTAAACCAAGATTAATTGATAGTGATCACAAATTTTTTTCAATTCTGTTTAAAATTTTAAATTCATTTTCAGTCTCTACAAGTATTGCCATATTATTAACAAAAGTGATGCAGCAAACTTTCCCATTCCAAAGTTAATTCCATCATTATCAAAACTATGCCCATTAAGAAATTTGTTTATATAAATCTTAAGTAAAACAAGAAACTAAGCATAACTTTTTTATATTTATATTTTTTGGAAAAAAAACTTACTTTACAAATGTTTATTTGATTCGTTTACATATTTTCTAATAGCATCTTTTCTTTCATTTTATCTCATTTTTATTCAAAATATCTAACAAAATAAACTTATTCATTTCATAAAAAGTGTTTATATGATTATTGAAATAAATATTAATTCATTCTTTCTACAAAAACTAATATTTAAAGTAAAATATGAACTCATTGCCCATAGAAGTTACTTATGATAAAAACTATCTCTTATTGCACTTATATATCTACTAGATGCACCCAGTCTTGTAAAGGTTGTTTTAACAAATTTTTAAAAATATTTATTGTAAATTAAACAAAACATTTCAAATGTGAGAATTGTACATCGGTCTAAAAGACCATTGTTACAGCGAAATACAAAAACTCCAAACTTTCAGCGTATCATTTTTGTCATAATTGATTGCTTTAACAAATTGTTTTAAAGATTTAATGTAAATATGTAAATAAATTTCCAAATTTTAATAAAGTTGAATTAAAATTTACATTTTTAAATGTATCTTATATTTCACAGGAGTGTCCTCCGAATAAAAATTGTAAATTTTTTTTTTACAGTAGCTTCATGATTAATCGTAATAGTTTTTTTTTTTTTTAGCTTTATTAATAGTTTTCATTTATCAATGTCAGAATACAAAAATATAGGTTGTCTTTGTAATATTTTTTTATTAAATATAATATGTGTAATATTTTTTTTAATTGGTTGCTATAACAATTTTTTTAAAAGTTTTAATGTAAATATGTTTTTTTATTAAACATTGCTAATTTATAAGAGTTTGAAATATGTACTATATCTTTTTAGTTAAATGCACTTTTACTGATTTTTTTTCTCCAGCATTTTTTATTTAATGGTGGAAATACTTATTTTGCTTAAACGTAGTAGTTGTGAATTTGATATGTGACATTGGACAAGCATATGATTAGACAACAGAAAAAATAAGGATTTTATATATAAGATAGATACATTTCTTCGTATCCTAAAACAATTTCCAAGATTGACTTAAGCATGAGCCAATTCCCAATTAAAACATAGCAGGAAAATATACTAACCATTTATGCCAAGAAACCATTTTTTGTATATTATCATAATTACTAATTACTTATAAATGTGTATGACTATTTTAATTCCAGGTAAAAAGAGAATCACGGTGAACTAACATTTAAACACGAGTTCTACAATATAAACCAATTCTTGTAACACAAATATGTCAATTTATATTGCATATTGAGTCTCATTAATCCTGTTTTTAATCTCTTCTGCAGCAAATATTTTAAAAAGATTCCAAAACACTAAACACACTTGTAGCTTTTCATTGTATTCTCTCCTTTGTCATATTTTTCTAGTGAAAACAATATCATGCTTCTTTCAACTATTTTTGAAATGTTTTTTATTAATGTAAACAGGATTCTGCCTCTTTCATGAAACCTTTTCTCATTATCATTATAAAATATATTTTTAATAAGTCTGTTACCTTCTGCCCACTTAACATGCTTTTATGTTTTAGATTTTATATTATTATATTTAACAAGCTAAAAACTGACTGAATATATTTTTCTATATACATTGGTTAACTTTTCCTATACAATTGTAATTGACATAAGTGCTAGAAATACTAAATAAGAAAAGCTTAAAATAAAAATTTTATTATATTATGCAGAGCAGTTTTTGATATCTTGATATCATACTCATAGCAATGACTAGTAGATGAGAGTGTTATGGGTAAAAAGATATAATGTAAATTTTATGTAAATATATACTAATGAGTTATATGGCCCACTTTTAGAGACAGAATTTTTTATTATTTATAGAGTTAACATTGTTGCAAAATGCCAAGGCCTCCTTTATTTTGCATTCAGAATTATTCCTTTCTATATATATATAGTGCTAGCTGATGTAGACTCAAATGTTTGGACAAGTTTGTTTTCATGCTTTAGAAATATGGATTTGGTCTGAATTGTTTTAAGCCCTTCTATAAAGGTTTTGGTATTGGGACAATCTTGTGAGGCTGGCATAAGATTCTCCGAAGTAAACAGCACTGCAGCTAGTTGGTCTGCAAGAAATCTTGGTAAATTGGTAAGGGGGTTTGATCAATGGTGAGTTTATCTTTACTAATCAACCGGTTTACAGTGTGTGGGGTTTGAAGGCTGACCTTATATGAATCGGAGTAAATTTTATTTATACTTCACGAGACTTTAGGATATAGGGGAGTGATATCCAGGGCTTGATATCTTATGGTATAGATAAGAGAAATATTGATAGGTGCCCTATATTTGTATCCAAAAATGTATAACACATTAATGTATTTTTCAATGTTAGACTTATGGTCTAATTTTATGCACAAATTTAGCTTTCTATGTAGAAATGTTTTTAGACCGGCATATTTGAATTGATTTGGGTTATAGTTTTGGTGTGGATAATACTTCTGATTTTAATAGGTTGTTTAACATTTTGTAATTTAATTGGCCACTATTCCTTTGGATATATAAATCAAGAAACTTTATTTCCTTGAAGTAGTCTTCATGATCTATGTCTGAGTTAATGCTGATTTCTCTGCAGTTATGTCATGATCAATCTAATTTATTTTTATGATTTTTCCATCATATTATCTAGTTAATGCAGATTTCTCTGCGAGATCATGTTGATATTGTTGATTTGAAGCTCTGGGGCACAGATGAAGACATCATCAATATATCACATATATATTATCCTGGGTATGTGTTCCAAGTATTTGGGAGGGCTTTAATCTCAATACTATTTAGAACAATGCTGGATATTTTTCCTCTTATTGGCAGTCCCATTGGTCAGCCATTTTCCATAATGTAGTAGTATCCATTGAAAAGGGTGGTTATGTCATGATCAATCTAATTTATTTTTATGATTTTTCCATCATATTATGTAGTTAATGCAGGTTTCTCTGCGAGATCATGTTGATATTGTTGATTTGAAGCTCTGAGGCTCAGATGAAGACAGCATCAATATATCGTGTATATATTATCCTGGGTATGTGTTCCAAGTATTTGGAGAGGACTTCGATCTCAATACTATTCAGAACAATGGTGGTTATTATTCCTTTTATTGGCAGTCCCATTGGTCAGCCATTTTCCATAATGTAGTGTTATCCATTGAAAAGGGCAGTTATGTTCTGATCAGTCTAATTTTTACGATTTTTCCATCATATTATTTGAAAAATATAAAATATTATTAAAAAATTGATAGAAACAGCCCTATATTCAAGTAATTAATATGAAAAGGTTATATCACTTTGATAAAATATTCCACCTTTTAATTTATTAAATGCCTTAGCAGCACATTGGATTTTATGTTATACATCAGTATCAAAATCTGGTTTTCATCTGAAAGCTTTCAAGATATTTAGTCTGATTTATTATTTTAAGCAGATAATTATCAATATCAAAAATTGAAGATATTTTTTTTATCACTGGCTGACTTAGCAACAGAGTTTCTTTCAACAATAATTACAAATCAATTTTTTTTTTTTTAATTGTATTCCCAATCATTATGAACATCCTGTAAATCAATAGACAATCATCAATGTACTGTAAATCTGGAAGCCAAAAATATTGAGTTTTTGTTTTTAATTTGATGCCTACTCTATGATGTCACATGTTCAAAGATTACTATGATCAAAATTAAAACTGAAACTGATGCATTACCAGTTTTATTTTATAAGCTTAAGAGTTTCCACTATTAGTAATATTTTTTTATATCATCATAAATAATAATGTGAATACACTTTCATTGATAATCATGTTTTTGAACATTGCTATTAAGCTTTTCAAATAACTGTGGCAAATGCCTTGACAGTTTTATATATGCAATATATAAATCATAGCTTTGCTTATAATACTTATGTCTTCTTAACAAAATTTTCAATAATCTTTTTTGATCCTTTAAAATCATACTGCATCTCTAATAACCATTCTTGTATGATTGGAAACAGTCTATTCAATAATATTCTTGAAAATTTAATAACTGATGATCTATGATAATTACTGCATTTTTTTTTTCTAACTATTTTATACATTACAATAATGGAAACATAGTTGGCACAAATTCGTGAGTCCATACATTTTGTAAAAAATGCAATGGCTTTGAAGTTACCAGATCACTTCTATATTAAAACTTCTCCAGAAAAATGAAAATGTCATTAAATTATTATTCCAAAAATAATCACCACTTTTTTATCCTAAATATCAGCATTATCAATAAAAGAATATGGTTCAGGGATTTAATATTGTAATATCATTTGTCATGTCCATATGTTACTTTTAATATTTTTTTTAAAAAAAGTCTAAATTGTTCATGATTTGCAAAATATAAATCTTTAATTTTATGTGGTCCATCATTCTTGCATTTTTGTCAGTCAGTAAACTTCTGCTTTTCAGTTAAACAGGGAATGCCATATATTTTCTTTTGGGTCCTTTTTTTTAAAAGTGAATTCTAAAACAGTCTTATGCTATACTTCTTGAGAGAATTCTATCTCTCAATATCATGACAAGCTCAAAAATCCAAATTGACATTTTAGTTAACATTTTGAAATTATCACATTTCTAATTTCTGCAAATAAGTTGTAGAATATGACCTATTTTTCAATACTATTAATATTTTAACCTTGAAACATAATAAATCAGTGCTGTTTAACATTCTGTATCTATAATATTAGTGTATTATGTATTTTTTTTTACATTTCTAGTTCTATTATATCCAAATTTGTTTTTTTTCTAAACAAAAGTTTTTATGATTGTCTTTCAATATATTATGCAACAATTTACTAATTATAAACTCTTATTTCTGCTCAGGCTTTTTTTTTTTCTTGTCATTAACCACTTTATACATTATACACTTTTCTAATGAATTACTTAGCTTTAGCTTGCAACCACAAGAAGACCATTTCAATTCGATCTTTTCTGCTTTAAGCAAAACTTCAGATTTAATCTGATCGAGTATTCACACACACACACCCTTTCCCGTATTCATTTTTTGCATCTTTGAAGTCAGTGGAAAAATAGTTTGAAAATTCTGATCTTCATTTTTTAAAGGTATGATTTTAAATTTAAAGATTTTTTTGCGAGTTTTTCCAATGTTTTTAATAACGAAATTTTTTGTTATTGATAATCCAAGGAGCAAAAACTATAGATAATTTTGTTGTCTCTGTTATCATAATATTGTTTTCTTCATATTTAATTAGAATCTCTTTTTTTTTTTTTACTCTGTTGGTTAACTTTTCTAATAAATGGCTTCAGATCTTCTGCATTTTTGATTATTACTGTAGCCTCATTAGTAAGGTTGTTTATATTTTTTACATCAATCATGGAATCAAATCACAACATCACATGATGACCAATTTCTATGCTTAAACAAACACTACAGTGGAGAATTTGTCACTAGTTTAGTCATGGAATCCACATTTGTCTTCATTCAGTAGTTGAATATAAACAAATTATACCAAACGCAAAATTAAAAAAACTAGCCAAAATTCAAAAATTAAAATTTTTCACCCAGTTGGTTTCACTACCTCTCAAGTGCAAAAAAACATAACACAAATATACACTAAATAAATTTTTCATAATTTTCAATTACATTCTAATTACCTTTAATATTAAAATAATTTTAAAATAAATTAGTAGCTTCATTATAATAAATTTTGAGTAATATTTTTTAATTCTTGTCTTAATCTCATTCTTTTCAAAGAAAATGACAATAATTTACTCAAACTTTATCTTATGATCTGTATTTCTTTCATCAATATATAATGCAGAACTAAGATATTTATTTTTTTAACTTTATTTTTAATGAACTTTTACTCTTTTATTTAAGTTCATATTACTTTGATCTATATATAATTTCTTACAACAACAAGGAATAATATAAACTACTCCAGGAATATTTTTATCATTTGTCTCTTTTGTATTATATAATAAATCATTTAAAATAATATCTTTTCTTCATGCTATTTTGAATATATAGAGTAACAATTGCAGCTATACTTAACTTCTTTTTATTTTTTTGCTGATTAAATCACTAGAACATCACATTATAAAATTGGTTATTTACCAGAACCTATTTTAAATATAACTTCTACTACTGTATAAACATTCTTCATATGAACAGTGAGTTGTCTGAAACTCCCATTTTTCCAAGTATATTTCATAATTGGAATATTATGAAGCAAAATAAAGCATATGTTGATTATTTTTTTTGCATCATCTTTTCAATTACTCTTTGTGTCATCAATAATGAACTCTTGTTCCTTGATCTTTCCTGATATTAAGACTAATATGTGTTGGATGATTTTTAGCATATTCTTACTTACATATCTATGTGATTATCTGCATATTTTGTCGAGAGTTTTTTTTTATTTTGTTAAGATAAATGGCACATTGCAGAAAAATAAGATTTTTCCAGCACTCTTTAAAAAAAAAAAATTATGAAGAAATTATTCATCAGATTAGTCAACTGCTGTCTGGTAAAATTTTTAGTGGTATTGCAGGTTGATTGCATTATATTTTATGAGACTTTTTTGGTTGTTGGGGGGGGGGGGGTAGATTAATTTTTTCCAGCCAACACAGCTTTGAGTTATTTTCCTGATTGATCTTCAAAATTTTTTACTTATGTCTCTTAACAAATATTATTATTCTTAATTTTGATAGCTTTTTTTTTGCTTTGTTTTTGCAATGACCCCTATATTTTTTTTCACTGTAAAATTTTGATTTTTCTGGGTAGTTCATCTAAATCAAACTTCTCTCAGATTCATCATTTATTATTTTCTCTTATTTCCATTCACAATTCTATGCCAGTTGTATGCTAATTCTCAAGTTGATTTCTAAAGTTATTCTTAAAAGCAATTTACATAAATTATGCTATATTTAGGATGTTAAATAATCTTCTGGTACTTTTTATTTTTTCAGTTTTATTCAAAGTTTATACATGAGTAATCCATCATCTGTTATGCTAACAATTTGAATTGATATAATATTCATTAGATAAGTAAAGAGCAAGATGAATGATATTGAAATATATGTGGGTCTCTAATGGAGATGTAGTATGGGATTATTTAGACTTTTACATTGTCTTATGTGGTATGTTTGGATAGGTAATATTAATGACCAAGATCTTATTTAAGAATTATATATGTATTACATATATAGAGAATGTGCAAAGTAATTTGTTTCTTATATTTAATTTTTAATGTAAAATCAAAATGCATCTCTGAATATGTAATTTCAGATCTTAAAAAAATGATTGTTAGTGATTATTGTGAAATGATATAATAATCAGTTTGAATTGATATATATTGAATAGAAGAATTTGATATATACTTATATGTAAACTTGCACACACACAAAAAAAGAAAAATATTAAAGTTGAAATTTCTGTGTGTAATTAAAGAAGAAAAATATAGAAACACAGCAAATCTTCTCATCGCTGTTGAAATTGATTTGGTATAGGAATTTGTATTCGTAGGTCACCTATTTAAGGAATTCTCGTTTTCTACAAGTGTCGAAGAACCTAAAAAAAGGTTTAGCAGAATCTGATTGGTTATGTTACCATATGTGTAGATTGCTTATTTACATAATAGAAATAATTGTACTATTAGTAATGATTGTTATGGCAAGGTAGATGATTACAAATTTTTTTTAGGAATGCAGATCATCTAGAAAAAAGGAAATTGATGTTGGAGTCACTATAATCTCAAACTTAATATTTTCTACTCTTGGAATTATTAAAAAGACTAATAATATTAAAAATTATTTTGCATAGTGATATCTGTATCATTTTATCAATTTTATGTTTCAGTGTTAAATTTAAAAATTCATATAAAAAAAGTTTTTATTGTTGGTTATGCAGTAATACCAATAAAAGATGGAAATTAATGCAGCTCTAGTAGCAAAACTATAGCCGAAACTATTAGAAGTAATGGTACTGCTTCTATCAATTGAAATAATCTGATAATAATTTTTTCAACAAAATATGATTGACTATCATAGGCATTTAATTTAAATGATAATCATCATAAGTGAACTTGAATGCATCTATACCCAAAACAATGGAATCTTTTAGATTATGTCATAGTTTGGAATCAGAATGTAAATGAGCACTTAAAGATACAGATAGTTAAACAAATCATAGATTAGTATGCTTCAAGGTTAAAATGATAATTATATTTAAAAAGTAGGTCATATCTTAAAAATATCTGTAGTGAATTCCATGTTTATTTTTTATAAACAGTTGTTATTCGGGACAAATTTCAACTTCCATTAAACACATACTATCAATTTCAAGCCAACATGTTAGTGAAATATGGAATTTTCTTAAGAAATGGATTGCGAATGTGAGTAAAACTGTTCTTGTGTTACTAAAAAGAAAAACCCCAACTGTTTTTTTTTTTTGACAATGTTTGTATTGTCAAAAAGTGTTAAGACTATTTGTGCAGTTAAAATACAAAGGAGATTTGATAATTTTCAATCATCAACAATTTAAAAAGTACCTTTTTTGATATGGTGAAAATAAGACATAAAATATAAAAAAATGATTATGATGATATTTTTAAGAACTGGAGAGTATATTTGGATTTATCCTTTGAATAATGATGTAATAATCATATCTGCTACAAAACTATTTGAATTTTTTAAGAATATATTCATTTATGAAGTTATGCTTATGTGATCTTGAGGATGGGCCTATTATTCCAGTTTATAAATGGCAATAGAAAATATTATAATTCTCATGAAATATCATATATATCCTCTACAACAAAGATATTTTCAAGTATTTTATTGAATAGATTGTTTCCAGATATAGATACATGGTCAACAGAAACTTTAAAGTGATTCTAGAGAAATCAGAAGCACTATAGATATTGATTTATTACCAAGTGAATGCATGAAAGGTATCATGAACCAAAATGTGATTTATGTATTGCCTTTAATGATTTGATCAAGATATTTGGTTTGTGTCATTATTTGCAAATAACTGGTTATCCTCAAAAATGAGGTAGTTAAGGAAGCTTTTTTTTTTGATTTCATTGAGTTGACAATTGGTGTTAAATAGGGTTGTATATTAATGGTGTAGGCTTAACATGGTGAAACTGTTGATAATTGTACGAATCTTATTAATTCAAAAGTTGATCTACCAAATATTCTTCAATGTATTAAAAACAATCTATAAAGAATAAGATTTAGTTAATAATGTGCTTTATTAATTAGTGGTGGAAAGGGAGAAAAAAAAACTAGTTTTAAGAATATGAAGGAATTAAAAATATTTTGGAAGTTTTTTGGAGTAGACTTGGATGTTGAAATGTGACAAGACTAGATTGTGTTGTTGCTTTATTTAACAAATTATAAGACATGTATTTTATCTTAATGATATAAAACCTTTGAGTTAATTTATAGTTGAGCTGTTGTTCTACAATATTTATTTTATTGGTGTGAGTTATTGATCCCTTTTCAATACAACATGAAGGTACTGCAAAAATTTTATTTATAAAGATGCACTATCATATTTTAAAATATGATAGATGATTATAAAACCAATCGGTATCTTCTTCAGTTTGCTGATTTGGATCATATTAAATGCACAATAATGTAGATATAATTTCATAAAATTAAGTATATGAAGAGATAAAAAAGTAATTAACTTACTCAAAAATTATTTTTTTATGAGAAGGGCAATTCTGTTTATAATATAAAGATTCTTTCATAATGTAAAGAGATGCAGAGTTGATTGCTTTTGTTGGGAGGATATGGCTAAGGATAAAACTAAGAAACACTATGATTAAGCAATGTATTAGAAACATTTATAAAGAACAGTTTTTTGAAAAAGAGCTTAAAATATAGGATTTACAAAATGTCAAATCAATAGCCTATAGGTATAATATATGTGAATATATTTGTGATTGACATGCATAGTCTTATATATTCATTGCAAAACTAATTTTTTGTTTTCTCTCATTTTGGAGTTAAAACAATTTATATTCATTTTTGAATGGCTGTTAATGATAATGATGTAGCATGCATATTATTTTAAGCAGGGAGTCAACATGTTTTTATCTGTATATGATATAAAATTATTCTTCAAAAATATATAGTTCTTTTATTTCTCCATTATAAAGCAATTTATAATTTTAAAATTTCACTGATTATAAAGATGTAATCTTTTTTTTTTATGCTTAAAAGCTTCATTAACTATTGAAATCATACATTGAATTTCTTTTTCTTTCGTCATTTTTAATATATAGCCAATTCATAAATTAATTTCTTTATCTTTGTGATCACCTCTTTATTGTTTCAAAACGTCTAAATACTTTTTCAGCATTGTTTTTTTTTTTTTGTGGACTTTGTTAGTAATTTTGACCTTTTTTTTTCTTTTTGCCTAATATAATAAATTGATGATTTTATAAAAATCATTTAAAATCTGTAGCAATTAATTAAGTATAAAACACAAAATGTATTCCCATTGCAGGAAATTTGTTATGAATTAATAAGTTTATTTTAAAAGCAATATTTTGTAATTTCTTATATTATTTTGCTGGAAAATTATGTAAATTATTAAAAATAATGTTTAATTATTTTTTATATAACTTAGAAAATTGCTCACAAAGAGGATTTACCAATTATATATATTACTTGCTACTTCAAAAAAATTTAAAGATTGTTTGATTCAACTTGCACTTTTTTTATAATTAGCATTAAACTGTTGCACATGCGCTTTGGATTTTAAATATAAAATGAATGAATACTAACACTTCAACCACATGATAAAGTCTTTGGAAAAGATAGAATGACCATCTATCTTTTTAAACTCAAACGCTTTTGTATGGGCGAATTTTAAGTGTTTGAAAGTGAAAGCGTTAAGTTATTAAATAATCACTTTAAATTACTTTTACGTGGTTGAATGAATGATGCTGGTGAAATTTATATAAAATAATTGACTTATGATTTTAATGTAAAACATTATATTATTAAAGATTAAATAAATATGCAGTTTTGTATGCATTTAGCTAATATAATTTAATAATATAATGTGCTTCATAATAATAAATTGACAAAGCATTTTTACTTGTAATTAATCAAATTTTTATATTTTTGACAAGTCTCCATTTTTTTAACAAATCTTAAACTATTTAGAACAATTTTCTCACTGTACAGTGTATTTTACAAAATGCATGATCTCAGATAATCTTAACAGATTTATTTGGTTACAAATATTTGTTACGTGCATTTGTCAACTGATTACATATATATATATCTTTGAATATCAATTATCCCACTATTATGAAATATAAATATTGAGGAAATAAATATTATACATATTTTTAATTGCTACAACATTCAACCTCCAAAATCAAATTAATTCTTCTAATGAATGAGGGTTTATCTTTAAATAAATATGTAATCAGATAGATTGGTCTGGAAGATTTTACATTGATCTCTAATTCAAGATTTGTTATAAGATTGTAGGAGAATATCACAAATCTGAAAACTTGATTGATTATAAATATACACAGCATAAAATTTATATATAAAAAAAAAGTATGGTAAAATCCCCCATCTTATTAAAGAAAATAAATCCACTAATTTATTATGATTGTCATAAAAGGATTTGAATTCTCAATGATTCTTTACTGTATTCTTATTATTGATAGCTATATATGTCCATCTTAGTTTGCAGTTTAATGATCCAAAGATATCAGTAGGCTTACAGTTTACAATTTGATATTTTTTTTCATTTATAATTAAAATTCAGTTTGATATTTATAATTTTAATAAGTAATTTTATATATGTGTGTGTGGATGTTTATGTTGTTGTTCTGTGTGATTTATCTCAGTGATAGATTCAGGACCAAAGGTTCTAGGATTGAAACTGAATTTGTCACTTATGATATTAAATATCACATGATTTTGAGCAATTAACCATTAGGTTATTTGTTTATTTATTTGCGTAGTCATCATTTATAACTCATCTTGTTCATCATCTTTTTTTTTTCAGGTTTATTGCAGCTAATAGTAATATTTATTTATAATTTAATAAATTATTAATAAAATATGTAATAATTCCTTAATACTTATAGAAACCATTTAAAGTTAAAATAAATATGATTTGGCTTCCAGGAATTGATTGTTTTCTTGTTAGTTTTTTTTTTAACTTTTCTTAGTGTTTCTCCAACCTCTGCCATTGACATCTTCAGATTCATAAAGAATAGCTAATATTAAATATATATATATTGTTAACTTAAAAAACAATTAATAGAAGTTGCTTTTGAATTGCTGTGGGCAAAATAAATCATGTACTTAAAATTTATGATTTATTAAATTCTTATACTTAATGGAATTTTTTTATGAAGTATTAAGTTTTTTATCTTAATTTTTAAATTTCTTTACATGTTTTAATATTTTCTTCATACTTGTTTATTTTTTTAAGAATTCATCTGAGTCTGCAGTTAAAAATTCTACTAATAATCCTCAGACAACTAATGATAGGTAAGATTCATATGTTGATATTAGTAAGCATTTAATTATATATTGTTTTATTTATCATTGCATATATGGGTGAAATGACCACAAAAGACCATTTAGATTGTTGTTGTTGTTTTTTAAATTAGAGACATTTTAAATCTAATGCATATGTGTGTATATTTCTTTAAAACATTTGACAAAAAAAACAATTTTTTTTCCAAAGAATAGCTGATAATTAAAAATATATGTGATTTTTATTCTATCTAGAAGATAAAGGATATTCTAATCACAAAAGGCTAACTATTATGAAAATGAGGAGGGAAAGCCAGATTGATGTATTGTAATGGTATAGTTACATTATTTTAAAATTAAAATAAAGGGGAAAATAAATCTTAAATAAAAATTAATTTATTAAAAACTTAAAAACGGAAAATTAAAAGAGTTATGTTTAACATATATATCGCACAGATGGAAAACTTTTTTTTTAAAAAAAAAAAGTATTTAAAAGCAAGAAATTTAAAAAAAAGTAAAGATCTAAAGATTAGTACTTTTAATAAAAAGTTATATAAAAGAAAATAGAAATAAATGTTAATTAATTTCTATTTTAAGAATCATGTTTCATCTTAGTAAATGGAAATGATTGTTTTATTAATTAAATGTAAAGCAAACTAGCCCTTGGGGCACTTAAATAATTGAAAGGTCCGATAAGAGAATGAAAAAAAAATTAAAGATTGACCAATGCAAGCACCAAGCCATGCACGGACCAAAAAGGAAAACATCTGGACCTTAAGGATCAATGATGTCATGTTCAATGGATCCGTAAAATTTATGATAAGGGAGGCCTAATACTATAAAAAGAAAAAAATTATTGAATTCATTAGTTGTTGTTTAAAATCTGACTATTAATCTTACAGCTGCATTTCGGACTCTGTGATGTAGGGCTCTTGCAATAAAATAGTTTCCTTTGCATGCACCAGTTGAGGCCTTCCAAATGACAGTTCCTGACCCAAGTATTGGCAAGTAACGGCTTCGTTTCCAAGGAGGACGGATAATCTACGAAAGTGATCACTAGGAAGGACTTCTAAATCTGCCGGAATCATGGGAAGTATAAATTGTGATATTCAATATGAACTTTTAAACAAACTTTCAATTAGTAATCTAAAGTATGAACTCTTATCTGACTTAAAAGAACTCTAAATATTTTTTTTTATGTATTAATTTTGCAAGTTAATCATTTACATTTCTATTTTTATTATTATTATATATTAATTAAATTATTAAATTTAAAATTGAGTGTAGCTGGCTGTATAGATTCATTAAAGTTAGTTTAAAGGGGTTTTAATTTCAAACTATTTGTTTCATAATTGAATCGTTGCTGGTAGAGGGATATATGGGTGTTTATATAATGTAATGTGAAGCGTGTTAGCATACAGGGCAGCGTGCACAATTGAATGCATGACCCAAAGGTGTAGTCATTGCGTTGCAATGGATGTGGAGTACTTCTCATGACATTGATCTCTTTTAGCTCTATGGATAGGGACTATAAGATGGCAAAGAATCACTCTCCCTCCATACATAGCATTTCTTTTAATATTTTACATATATGATTTCTTCGTCAGACAGACACACATTCCTGTACTGGACAAGGATCATTTCTTTTAAATAATATCACGCTGCAGACACACATTCCTGTCAGCGTGGTTTTATGCTAACATCTTCATATTGCATTGGTTGCATCTGTATGTCAGGAAACGAGCGTTAGTTTGGCTGCGAACTTTTAGCCTGAGGTTAGATGTTTTGAAAAGTTTTAATTGCATAATCTATGTAGCTTATCTATGCTCAACATTCTAAAACAAAATTATATAAACTGTCTATCTGTGTGGATTTTAACTAAAGTATAAAATAATAATAACAAATTAAAGTAAGATTAATTTATTCCTCAAATTTAAATTTATATATGTGTGACAATAAATGTTTTTGTGTGTTATTACTGGCAGTGGCTTGTATATATTTTTTTAATATTAAAAACACGTTTATTAAATCTCTGCGTCTCCTTGAGCTAGTGGCATGGGTTAACAGTCAATAATAAAATAAAATTAGATCTTAACAACAAATATCTGCCTACATTACAAATTTTCTAGGTTCAAATAGCCTAGTGGCGCCCTGTACAGCAGATAGGGTAAGAGTACTACTTCCCCAACCATTATAGTATTAAATAATATTTTTATTTATAGTGAGTTGTCTATTTCAATTTTGTTTTAAATTGATTATTACTGTAGATATGTAATAAAATAAATTCTATAAGAGTATGTAGATAATTATCAAATATTTTTTTGCTTCACATAAAAAGCCATCTATTTCTGATTTTAGAATTGTGTTATAACATTAATAGATAACTTTAAATGAATTAGGAAAAAAAATAGCTTTTAAACAATTTGTGGAATTAAATATCTTAAAAGTGTTTCCTTAATATATGATTAATATTTAGTAAGTTGACATTACTTTCTAAGGACGCATTTAACATGCTTAATTCCACAGATTATTTAAAAACTGTTTTTCTACTCAGTCTTAAGTTGTCTATCATAAACATAATGCCCTTAAAGGTAAACTAGTCAAAACAAAGTTGAATCAGAAAAAACTTCTTTTAATGTGGAAATGTCCTTTGCAAAATGAAAATTTGATATAATTAATGGAGTACAACAGATGCTTTAACTGGTAGTTAAGTCAATCAACAGTCTACATGATAGGATAACTAATTATAAATTTGATATTCTACATATCATGCCACATAATTGATGATTAAATTGTGATCATTTACAAAACAACTTCTACAATGAAGAGGAATCACAAAGTTTTGTTTTTTTTATATTCAAATTTGAAACTTTATGTTCACATGGAATGAATCTAAGTATAGGCACTATTACATCGTTAAATTACCTGTTTTTTAAATAAATTAAATTTGTTTATTTTGTACATAATTATATGTGATTTGATTGTGTATATTCATATATATAACATACATGCATATGTAGACATAATCTTTGTTCATTTATTTTTATTGATAATTAATGTGTGACAATTTATTTTTCTTATACTCATTTTCTAGAAATGCATACTTGTACATGTTTTTTCACATATTTTTATGTTGTTGTTATTTCCTTTGTTTGCAGTTAATCAGTTGATCTCAATCTTTTTCTTCTCGCATTTTTTCCTCTTGTGTATCCATCCCTCAAAAAAGTTTTTTTTTTTTTTCAAATTTTTAAAATTAGCTAAATAATCAAATGTCTCAAATTAATCTAATGACATTGGCTTTTATTTTTGATTTTACATTTAATAATTTATTTCAATTTTTTAATTAATTCAAGATGAGAATGCTTTTTTGACAAGCTCTTTGTTTATGAAAGATTAATAAACATTTCATTGCTTTATCACTGAGTTTCTACTAATCTTCTTTTACCATTTCCCAGAAGTCAGTGACATTTCTTTTTTGAAATCAGATTATAAAGAGGAATTAGTTGAAAGTTCAACCGATTTTTATTTTTTAGAAATTGATATTTTTTCAGCTTGTTGGAAAAACAGTTCATTGAATGGATTTAAAATCCAGTTATTTTCATGATTTTGCTTTGGAAAATGCTATCTGAATGACATCTTAAATCCTTTTAAATGTGCTATTGTACTATTTTTTACTAATTTTGACAATTACAGTTTATTATCTAACAAGAAACTGGGAAGTGTCTCAAAAAATTCACATTGGCCTTTTTTTCAATATGATTCCCAAAAATGTAATTTCTTGATCATAGACTCGATTTTGTCAGACATCTTAAAGATGGTTATAAAACTGTTCTATAATTCTAAGTTTAATTTATTTATTTCTGAAAACTATCAAATAAGTGTGCAAGCTTTTGAAGCTGTTCACTTTCATGAAACTCAAAGTTCAACTCAAAAGGATGATCTCCAAAAGAACTTTGAGTTTCATGTTTCAATTCATTTAATCTTGTTAGTAATGTGGTATGGTTGCTGTAGTCTGAAGTTTGTTGAATTGGTTCTAATACAATTAATAACTTTGATAGATTGATTGTGCACTTCCTTCACTGAATCTGGTAGGGGTTTGGATGCTACGCTTTGTTTGTGAACACAGCAATGACTTTAAGTAACATGGAGAGCAACGTCTTTGATGCGACCACATAAACATATAATAGACAGATTTTCCATCATCCATACAAACATGATGGCAATTGCTTTAATCAATTTCTTTTTCACTGAAATAACACTGAATGACATTAAATGTCCTTGTCTTTATATCTATCAGTGAGAGGATAACAAAATAAAAGTTTTCTTCAAGCACATTATCGTAAAATATATCATAATAACAAGCAAAATTGACAGAATAGAAACGTTATGGCTTTTATTCAACTGTTATTAAAAAGAATGGATTTCTTTTTATTCTTTCAATTATTGTATATTCAATGTTGTCACGTTCTTAATTGTCCGAGAAACTATTATTTGAGCAGGGTAAATTGCTAATTTTTTGGACATAGGCTTCAATGAATATACATTGAACAGCATCTTTGATATATCAAATTTTCAGCAATTGTATGATTTTTACTACTTTTAGCAATATGATAACTTATTCAGTACAATGTTTCAACCACATTCTCTTTGATTTTGTTTGCAGATAAGAAATAAACAGTTTGATTGGTAATTTCTGAAAAAAACTGATATCTTTTTGTTTGTAAACTGGATATTTTGCATCTAAAAGTTCAGCAATAAAGATGGTTTCATACTACTATTAGATAATATCTCTCCTCAACAATCACACAGTGGTTTTAGACAGTCTTCATCTTCTGTGAATAAAAATCCATGTTTCAAATATTCAACAGAATATTTTCACTTCATTAGTAGAACACTGATGTTTTGAGTTCTTTTAATAGTGTTAACTTTATTTTTTGCAAGAACAGGCCTATCAATCGCTGCAACCTGATCCCCTTGTGCTTGTAAATCATTAACTGCTTTGAAGTATTTGCAGGTTGAATTTCATTATTAACTGCAGCTCTCTTAAGAGTTCCAGTTTTTAATCACTTATCCAATTTGGGGCACAAAACAATATCAATAGAAAGTTACTCAAATCAATAAATAATAGCTAAAGGTTTAAATTAAGCACTCATAAGACCTATTAATACATGTGTTCTGTATGGTTGTGTGTTATATCAGTGTATATATGTCTACATGCCTATATATTTATGATGCTTAATTAAAATTTAAAATTTTTTTGGATTTTTTTTTTATTTAAAGAAGGAATGGTATTTAAAATTTCATTTGAGTTTGCAAATTAATATATATATTTATAAGAAAATTCTAAATAATTATTTGCAAAATTAAAAATATTTTTTTATGTATGAATTGAAAAATTTTGTTAGGAATAGCCACAAACTAGTAAGTATATTTGTATAGTATTTAAAATTTCATTTGAGTTTGCAAATTAATATATATATTTATAAGAAAATTCTAAATAATTATTTGCAAAATTAAAAATATTTTTTTATGTATGAATTGAAAAATTTTGTTAGGAATAGCCACAAACTAGTAAGTATATTCGTATAGTATTTTTTGATATCAGGGTATTGTATATGGACAAATATGTAGATCTTATCATAAGAAGCAATAATATAGTTTTTTCCCATTATTTTCATTTATGTTTAAAATATAAGAATGAATGTTAATTATGAGGTATATATGTTATTACAATTGTCATAATTAAAAGTATTGTATAATTTATTTAATGTATGATAATGTTAATATTATTAATGATATTTGAATTTATATCTTCTTTTTTTTAGAAACCAAAACATGGCTTACCTTCAGCAGGCTTATCAGTCAGGTTATTTTAACCCATTTCACTATGGTTATATGGGCTATTTGCCTCCATTCCCACCACCTCAGGGGTTTCCTCCTCCAACTCTCTCTTCTTATTCTCAATATACTGAAAATCAGTCTCAGCCATATGACTATAATTATGCTTACAATACAGCACAGATTAGTCAAGCTGATCCTAACTCTTCAGCCACAACCAGATAATGAGAGTGACCAGTGTATAAAAACTAATAGTGATTTGTCGGGATATTTTCTTAAAAATAAGAAAATATGGAAAATTTACTTAAACAATTTTGTAATTTTAGCATGAGAAATCAAGAAGTATTGCTTTCCTGCAATGTCTTTATAAATTTATCATTAATAATCTGATGTAATATTGTTTTTTGTGCAGTGAAATTTTATAAATAGTCTTCTAATTAATAATTAATATATAGCCAAACTTTATAAAACTGAGAAAAACATATGTTTGAAAATCAAAGAACAAGTTGTTGTATTTGTGATCGTTCTTTTTTTCTCTCATTCTCTATTTTATGAAGTTGGACAGTTTTAAATCTATGTCTAAATCTAAAATTTTGTTTATGTTCATTACTTTCAATATTTTTATTAAAATTGTCTGTATTAAGAACGCAAAACATATTTGTTTTTTGTTTTTATTATTAACTCTTAACAGAATACAAGAGGAATCCAGAAAATAATACATTAGTTGAAGACATATTAAAAACAAAGAATGAGTAAAATTTATTATGCTTTTATTATATCAGTTAACATTGAGGCATTTGTCATAGTGTGCATTTTTTAATAACATTAAACTTTCAACATAAAACTTCTTCACTAGCTGATTGATCAAATGCTGCAAACAATTTTTATCATTTTTATTTATCTGAAGAAAGTTATGTGTACTTGTCACCTCAAAGTAATGAAGAAATGAAAACAATGATTAAATAGAGTTGTAGTAAATTTTTCTACTGAAAAGCATATAAAAAATATTCATACATGCTAAATGTCTTAATGATGATTGTATAATGAAATACTATAGGTTGTATTCAATAGTGACAAAATAAAAAATTACAATTTTAATTTTTTTTTTAAATATAATTTTACTTTTTTGATGCCTCATATATCAAAATTTTAAAGGTTTTAAGAAGATGATGAGCGCCTATTCTATCATAACCTTTAATAACTTTGTTTGCTGAATCTGACTTAATAATGAAAATATTATAATACTGCTGTTCTGACTGATTTAAAAGATGATCTACAAAATTTTTTATGTTTTAAATGTAATTACATAATATATTATGTATAGATGCTAGCTCTTTAATTTTTATTATTTGACAGTTTGCCGTGCTATCTTTTTTCTTTCACCAAACTTTAATTCAAAACCTCGTCAAATTGTGTCTTTCTGCTGTTTTCTATTTTCAGTTTATATCTTCCAATGAAAGAAATTAACATTGCATTTTTTTTTGGAATTAAAATATCCTGCATTAATAGGATTTGTCTTTTCCATAAAAACCATCCTCAAATTCATCTTTTTATTTCTTCTACTCAATTCAGCATAAATGTGTCTTCCTTTACAATAGTAGATTCTATACCACTATTTCTAGAAATCTCAATCTTGTAGAACATTGTTAAATGAAAATTTTCCATTACTTTGATGAAATATGCTGTCATTTAATTCATTAAACACAACAGCAACACAGGAATCTGTGTTACATCATAATATGCAAGTCCAACTTTCTATTGTTACCAAGATATTAAATTGAAACATATTCTTATTTCTGATAATCATAAAAGCAAAAAACTGCGAAAGATTTTTCTTCCATTACTGTTTGGTAAAGCATTTGAGTTTTTGAAAATTAATTACTAAAACAAAATCAATATTGGTTTCATTTAAAACATTTTATAATTATCTTTTAAATTGTCAATAATAGTACAAACATTAGCATATAATAAATCTAGAAACTAAGAACTTTTTGCTTTAATTAATTTTAAATTAAAAACTCCATCATTAAACCAATATTGGATTTTTAGACATCTGCTCTATGAGATTCCGTATAAACTGTTCCAAAAATGATTGTCATGACACCAGTTTTTCATTTTAAATACCTGAGATCTTCACCAATGGTAATAATGCTTCCTCTCTTTCCATCAAATAAAAGATGTATAATATAAATAAATTTCAATAGAGAAATTGTTAATTTCAAACATTGAAAATTTTAATTAATAAAAAAAAAATGTTTGTTTTTATTGTTTTTTTAAATCACTTGGCCCATTTAATATGTAATATATGCAAGTAATCAACAAAAACTATATAGTATTTCTTGAGTTTCTACAGTCACATTAATTTTTAATAGCCATTCATCTACTGGTAGCATCTTAATAAAATCTATGAAAGACTGCAGTCTTTTCTATCTTTTTTAGTTTTATTAATTGAAACAATTGAAGTATCTTTACATCTATTGGTACAATTTCATGGTTCCATATATTTCTAAAATTTCCAATAGCTTTGAAATTAATATATTTAAATATTTCCTAACTATTTTATTAAAACTTGCAAGCTTTTCATTTTTAAGATTATTGTGAGCTATTATGAATATATTATTTAAAAACTATTATCTGACGTCTTGTATTATTTTAAAGATAAAAATGTACAATATCCATGCACACATGCTTGAAAAGTCATTATTTTCATATATTAGTTTAAGTCATTATTATCATACGAAAGAGTATCAATGAAATTAATGGAATTTTATTGTCATGTTTTAGTTTCATATATTAGTTTCAATGTATTAGAAAAGTTTAAAGGAACCACAGTCAGCAAATGATTATCATCTTTGTAGTGGTAAGCCACTTTTATGGCCATTGGACTTGTGCTTTTAGATATCTGTATTACTTCTTATTTCTTCATATTCAATTTATTATCATGCATAAAGTGCCATATATTTTTATTGAACTAGTTCATTAATAATATAATTATTGATAAAGAAGTGATTAGTATTCCTTTTAGGGAACCTAAGATTGCACTTCTTATTTGTATCCACAGCATATTGTTTTGGCTTAATAACACGGCAAGCCTGAAAATCTAAACTGTCAATTTAGTGTTTAATAGCTGTTGAAATTTATTTTTAGTAAAAAACAAAAATTAAATTTCTTATTAATACATTCAGAGAGGAGTATTTTTAATGCAACTATCATTTTAATTTTGACTGATTTTTCCCAATATTCTGCATCAATAAATGTGTAATATTAATTTCCTTTGGTATAATAATTCATTGTGGATGCATTCAAGTTCTTTTATAGTGATTTTTCTGCTAAATAAATTATTCCAGATAGTCAATCCATGTGTTAAACAAAAATTCAGTGATTGCTAATTATTTGAGTTTCTGAATCAGTACCATTATTTACAATAATTTGTCATGTTTTATTTTTTTGTAAATGCTGAAGTTAATAGAATCTGTCATAGTTCAGATTACATATAAACTGTAGCTACTTAGTTCATTATTCATGGAAATGACCTGAAAAAAATGAAATTCATCTATAAAACTTGGATACTCAGTGGGTTAAGACATTACAACAGATGGGCGAAATTAGAAAATGAATATAGAGAAATTACAAAGAAAAGACATTTGATTTAGTATATAATAAAACAGTTTGAATGGTGAAATCATTGTTGTAGGAATGAAGTAGAGATTATAGATGAAAATAGTAAAATAAAGATGTATTGAAAAGATGAAAAGAATGCAAAAAAGATTTGTATAATAGAAATATTAAGTTTCCATCTATAATAATTGGAAAAATACTGCACATACAAATGGAATAAGTTGGACAGTAATGAGAAATAAATTAAAAATATTTAACTGAGATTTTAAAAAAGGTAAAACACAAGGAATTGAAGAATTTCAATTGAATTATTAATGGTTACAAAGGAAAAGCATTTAAGAGAATTAAATGTTTATAATATAATTTGTTACTCAGGAGAATGGTCAATAAATTTTCTTCCAAAAAGATCTAATATAAAATATGATTTATATTATCTAGATTAATCTCGTATGCAACTAAGCTAAGATCTTGAATAGAATTATTTTTAAAAGAATAGTCACTTTTATATATATATGTATAACAGTTTTAAAAGCTATTGAAATAGTGAGTTTGGGTATTTTATTCAAAATATTTTAAAAAGAAAGAATAGAGATATTTATAGGTTTAAATTGTATTGGTGTAGCAGAGATATAGAAAGAGGTTTTAAGTAAAGAAGTTACCTGACTGTAATATATATGTTACATGAGTTGCTAAATTAATATTTTTTTAGTAAAATACATGATGATAGGGGCACTAATGGAAATAAAGATGAGTTTTTCAAATAGTTAGTAAGATTGAAAGTGTGTACTGAAAATAAAAAAAAACACATAAACTAAAATAATGAAAATAGGGATAGAAAGAGAAGATTAAGAGAAAGTATTGGAAAGCTTGAAAAAGCTAATGGAAATAGTAATAAGAGTCTGAGAATTGAAATGGATAAACAGGCTTTTAATAAAGGTAAGAAATTTATTCTAAAGACTATTTAAATTACTTCTAGGAAAAATGCTTGTTAACAGAAACATGGACTATTAGTTAAGGGAAGTGAGGGAGAAAAAATCAGAAGCTATAAAGATGTAGATAATAAAAAAATAAACATGATTAGGAATTGGACTGGACATGATTTTAGAAGCAAATGGATTGTTAAAGATATGCTATAAGGACGTTTAGATAATATAAGGAAAGAGCTCATGGAAGTTAAAATATGACCTTAATAAGAGAGATAAGCTGGAAGAATGGTAATTGGGGTGAGAATATAGCGAAGGAAAACTGATAAATGAACTTAGGGAAATGGATAGGGTATTTTGAGGAATTGGACAAGAGCCAAAGATTTTGAGATCAAGTTTGGTGTGTAGGATCTAGCTTTTTTTTTAGATAAATAATGATGATGATGATAATAGAACATGCCAAGGGATATTAAAAGGTATTGGCATATCAGAGCTGATTTATTTAAAGAATATTTTTAGTTTTTCATTCCCAAAAAGTTAACAAAACTTTTGAGTTTTTTTTTTTACATTTAGCTCAAAATGATTTTGAGAAAAAAAATATGAAAAAATGACCTATTCCTTAATAAATTAGATTTTGCATTAGCCAAAAAATTTATGGAATTTTAAAGACTTGTAGATTCTGTTAGAATTTTAATGTTTGAATTTACGAATATAACATTACTCTACTTCCCACTCATTTTCAAAAATTACTTTATAGCATTTTATTTTAATAATAGATAATATTGTCTTTACATGGTAAAACATTTTCTATCTTAATAATTTATATTTCCGTGAAGTATAATATATTCCCTTTTTTTTTTATTATCTATAGTCATGGACAAATTAAGGTGTTTTTTTTTTTTTAATATAAGCAGTATTTAATCTGCCATATTTCTTTTGACTATTCTTTTCAGATAATTTCATTAATGAATATTACTAATGAATGTAATCATATAGAATTATTATTCCAACCCTATTTCTCTTTGTTCAATGTGTGATATTTTAGATATGCTTAAAACTCCTTTTACCATATACACTTAATAAGCCCATGGGAGAAAAAATGTTGAATAAAATAGCTATCACACTTATATAAAACTATAATGTAATATAAATTGTGTATGAATGCAATTACTATTCATATAAAATAATAAAAAAAGACACATAAGAAGACAAATTATTAATGCATATTTATTTAATCATATTTAAAGAATGAAGATAAAATAGTTGAAAATAGTTTGCAGAAAACGTTTCACATTTGAAATAATACTAATGGTGGGAATAAAATAGCTTATTATATTTTATTCACTGAATTATTGAAAACATTGTGGTGCAGACATTGATAAATTCTAAGGGAATAAAAGTCTTTTTTTATTTATTATCAATTTTGTTATATTCACTAGTTGCTTGCAGATGATATTATATTATAAGTGGTTGATGAAAATCACTGATGATTGAAATTAGATCCTTATAGTCATGATTAAAAATAAACAATTTGTCTTGGTTATTAAAAGATGTGTTCAACAGACATTTCCAATATTAGTTTACAATTAGTTATACTTAAAAAGTCGTAGCTGATTTAGGTTTTGATTAAACATTTAAATAAGTTTTTATGTCATAATGAATTTGCTGGAAAATTAGAGTGCAATTTTTGATGACATTAATGATAATATTTATTTAGTATATTAGAAAGAAAAATCATCACCACCAAAGTATCTTTGATGAATTTGATTATATGGACATTTTTTAGTCAAAGGATAATTGAATAATGAATGAAATGATTAATAATAATTGTAATTAAAAACTTTTCCATCACAGTTTATCCACTAATTGTTTTCTGATATTATGTTACAGTGATTTATTACAGTCAATCACTTATTAGATATAATGTCATGTATAAACATCATCCTTCACTAATTTATTGCTAATATTAGAAGAAAATTGTAATGGATCATTAATAGTCACAGAATTACTGATACTTGCTTTAAAAGATATTATTATCAGTCTACTTAGTTACTAGTAGTTTCTTTGTTAATATGTTTGATTATAATTAATGATCTATTGAACAAAATGATTCGAGAGATGTGTATTACTTTATCAAATAAAATAATAATTTCATAACACTGACAGTGTAAATAATAGTTATATAGGTGTAGGAGAAGATTAAAGCCATTATGGTGATTGCAGAAAGTGATCAGTTTTGAATAACTTGTCATCACTCACCTTATAACTATTTATTGATAACATTAGAAGGCATTTGCTTGGTTTAGTTTTGTGTGTGCATCAAGATGTGGCTGATTTATTTAATATCTGATGATTGAATGAGGAATTGTTTTATCATTGGTTCATTAATGATTGTAATATGTCAGCTATTTTCAGCATTGGCTAATGAAGTAATCACTTTATTAGATTTCTTATTAGTATTGGAAATAATTATCATTAAAGCTCTGAGGACAATTGCTAGGCAATCAAAACTGTCAGATGGAATAGTCATTGAAAAAGTAAACAGAAAGGTGGATTTGTTTGATTTTTGTAAAGAGATAACTACTAAAAATGCATAAAAATGATTCTTACTGAAAGATTTATTAGTATTTAGGGAAAAACAAGTATTAGATATTAATTAATAAAATTTATTAATTGGTAATGGGATGCAATCTTTATCAGTGCATTTGATAATTGATTGTTATTGAAACATTAAAGTCTGGTGTCATTATTATAAATAAATACTTCAAGTATGGATGTAAAAATCTTTTTTCTTAAAAAAAAAATAAATATACATACTGATGTTTTATATCCATACTTTTATATATTAGAAAAATAAATGTCAGTTGATGAAATTGTTCAATCAACACTGACAACATTGTATCAAATTGCTTGTTTTTTTATAATTGCCCTGTTGAATAGTATAAAAGATTTTAATTTGCATTAGAAAACATTTCTATCAATTTTTCTGCTAACATTGACAGGTAAGACGTAATCTTTGCGCATCAGAAAGTTTGGTGAAGAAATTTCAAGTCTTTAAAAGTCATTTGTATCACTTATATTGGAAATTACTGATTGGTTTTAATGTAAAATATAAGATTTATTATTTAAAATAATTAATTGTATATTACAATAATATTGCCACAAACATACTATTAGATGTATTACAAAATGAAACTAAATAAACAAAGATCAACGATCATTTGTTTTAAAATGGATTTTTAATCCACTTTAAATCTTGTTGATAAATATTAAAGTAAAATATTTTTACAAAGTTTTAACTTCATGCATAATATACTGGTGAAATTAAAAGAAAAATTTGATTTATGAAATTGTCATTTATATAGGAGAGCATTTTTATCAGTATTAGTGAACACACAAAAACATTACAGAAATAAAAATAGATGGTATTTTGACAGTTCTCATTGCAATTGAGTAATGTGTTAATCAAATAATTGTTTTTTAATTAATTATTATTTGTATTAGATGATACTTTCAGAAATCTTATTAGAAGACAAAAAAAAAAACTTCAGTTTATAATATTGATAATCATTTATATATTAAAAAGATATTTTCTTGAGATTGCATTGAATTTACTGAAGTGTTACAACCACTTTAAAAAATATTATTTTTTCAAAGTCATTGGCTTATAGTGTACAGTGTATTAAATTTTGCATTTGATAAATGCTGTTTCTTAACAATATATTAATGTAATTACAGTTCCATAATGGAATGAATTTATAATATATAACTAGGTTTATTTGGTCGGTGCAACCTTTGATCTTTTTTTAATTAATTCAAAAAATGTGTTTCTAAAGTCAGTATTGGTAATAAGAAAAACGTAGAAGGATATGCCAGGATTTGCATATATTGTAACAAAACTCATCATACAATATCGTATATTTTTTGAAGAAGGAAAAATTAAACAGTTTATCATTGCCAAACAAAACAGTGCACAGGTAGTAAGGAAAACAAAAATTATTGTATTTAGTAGGTATAGTGGAAGGCATTTTCATTAGTTGTTACAATCTCAGACATGTTATTACATAAACAATCAGATCCAATGATTCATTATCAGAAGCAACATGTCTATCATTGACAACATTTTTGGAAATATTAGAAATTAAAAGGGAGCAATTTTTCAAATTTTATTGACTGGTTGATAGATTTAAGCAGAAGGTATTCCATTAATTTCAAAGAACTCAGCAATTTATAATTAGTGACATTAGAAAACCAAACTGTTTAGCTCTCAAAAATCATTGATTGATTATCATTTGAATTGGATAGAATTTTTATCAATTTGTATATTCACATTGATGGATAAAAGAAGTTTAAGCATATCAATTTTCGAAATTTATTGACTTGTTATTTTTATTAAAAGACATTTCCTTCACTTAAAAATTTGATTATTGGCCATATGTATAAGACAAAAACTTGATTTTTTTTTTGTTATATTGATTATCATTTGTATTAGAAGGTACTTTCATCAGTTATATTTATTCTTATGTTGTTGGTCATATCAGAAGAAAAAAACTGATTTTCAAAAATCAATTATTTTTTTAATATTTTGGTGTATTGCCAGCCATATTAGAAAATTGTTCATTTTCTAAAACCATTGACTACAAAATTTGTTGATTGTTAAAAATTATAGATTGATTACTACTTGTATTGGATGGCATTTCTATCAGTTTCATAGCTTGTATTGAATTATTAGCCATATTAGTAGACATTTCCAATAATTTCAATTTAGTCAATGATATATTATTAGTCTTAATAAAAGACAAGAACTCCTGATTGTTAAAAATTGATTGATTATGTTTGGTAGTTTCGGGTATTTGCATTAATTTCAATGCACTAACTGATTTGTTATTAATATTAAATGAAAAAAACTGTTGGCTATCTAAAATTATTGATTGATTAATATTAGTATTATCGGACATCAGTTTCAATGCTGTCACTGATATGTTACTTGTAATATTAGGAAGCATTTCCATTAATTTTAGAGCATTCACTGAAATATTATTTGACATATTACCTGGTACTTCCATCAATTTCAGTGCACTTATTGATAGATTATTGGTTGTGTTAGGAAATATTTCTATGAGTTTCAGTGCACTCACTGATATATTATTGGTCATATTAGAAAACATTTCCATTAATTTCAGTGCAGTTACATTGTTATTGGTCTTATTAGAAGGCATTTCCATCAACATCAGTGCACTCACACTACCATTGGTTGTATTAGGAGATGCATCTATCAGTTTCAGTGCACTCATTGATATGTTATTGGTCATGTTAGAAGACATTTCCATTAATTTCAAGGCAGTTGCATTGTCATTGCCCTTATTGGAAGGCATTTCCATCAACTTCAGTGCACTTGCTGACATATTGGTTATATTTGGAGTCATTTCCATCAGTTGTAATGCACTTACATTGTTGATAGTCACATTAGAAAACATTAAAAGTTTTAGTGCACTTACATTGTTATTGGTTATATTAGAAAACATTTCCGTCAGTTTTAGTGCATTTACTGATATATTATGGGCCACATTAGAAGGCATTTCCATCAATTTTTGTGCATTCATATTATTGGTCACATTAGGAGACATTTCTGACAGTTTCAGTGCACTTACATTGTTATTGGTTGTATTAGAAAAGATTTCCAACAATTTCATTGCATTCACTGATATGTTATGGGTCATATTAGAAGGCATTTCCATCAATTTATGTGCATTCATATTGGTCATATTAGGAGCCATTTCGGACAGTTTCAGTGCACTCACATTCCTATTGGACATAGTTGGCATTTCCATCAGTTTCAGTGCATTAAATGATGTGTTAGTAGTCATATTAGGAGAGATTTCCAACAGTTTCAGAGCACTTGCTGATATGTTATTGGACGTATTAGGCATTTCCATCAATTTCAGTGCATTGACTGATATGTTAGTCATATTGGAAGATATTTCTATTAGTTTTAAAGCATTCACTGATATGTTATTGCTTATATTAGTAGAAGATATTTCTATCAATTTCAGTGCACTTAATGATATGTTGTTGGTCATATTAGATATTTCCATCAGTTTCAGGGAATTTACTGTTATATTATTGGTCATGTTTGGAGACAATTCTATCAATTGCAAGGCATTAACTGATTTGTTAGTCATATTCAGGGATATTTCTATTAGTTTCAATGCATTTAAAGATATGTTACTGGTTATAGTAGATGTTTCCATAAGTTTTAGGGCTTTATGTGATACATTATTGGTCATATTAGGAGATATTTCCATCAGTTTCAATGCATTTATTGATATATTACTGGTCATATTAGGAGATATTTCAGTCAGTTTCATTGCATTAGCTGATATATTGGTTTTATTAGAAAATATTTCCATCAGTTTTAAGGCAATCATTGATGTATTAGTTGTATTGAGAAAAATGTGATTGTCTGAAATTATTGCTTGACTATTGTTTGTACTGGGAAATCTAAGTGTTAAGGCACTTATTGATATATTATTGGTAGTATTAAAAGAAGCAATATGTCTTTCAAAACGTAATGATTGTCTCTGTGTATTAGGAGGCACGTCCAATGCACGTATCGATCTGCTATTTGTTTTTGTAGACGAGTCAAATTGTTCATTATCTAAAGTGAAGTTACTATTATTTGGATGGGAATAACTTTCTACTAGTTTCAAAGCATTAACTAATGTATTATTGGTAATATTGGTAGCCATTTCCATTAATTTTAATGCACTCAGTGATAAATTATTAGTCATATTAGGGGTTACTTCCATTAGTTTCAAAGCACTTGCATTACTATTGGTCATATTAGATGCTTCTATTAATTTTAATGCATGCATTGAAATATTGGTGGCATTAGACATCTCCATTAGCTTTAATGCATTTACTGATAAATTGTTGGTCACATTAGAAGATATTTCCATCAGACCTAATGCAATTATTGAAGTATTATTATTGGTACTATTAGATATATCTATCAATTTTAATGCATTTATTGAAATATTGGTGGCATTAGACATCTCCATTAGCTTTAATGCATTTGCTGATAAATTGTTAGTTATATTAGAAGACATTTCCATCAGACCTAGTGCAATGATTGAAGTGTTATTGGTACTATTAGATATATCTATCAATTTTAATGCATTTATTGAAATATTGGTGGCATTAGACAGCTCCATTAGCTTTAATGCATTTACTGATAAATTGCTGGTCATATTAGAAGACATTTCCACCAGGCTTAATGCTATTATGGAAGTATTATTGGTACTATTAGATACATCTATCAACTTTAATGCATTTATTGAAATATTGGTGGAATTAGACATCTCCATTAGCTTTAATGCATTTACTGATAAATTATTGGTCATATTAGAAGACATTTCCACCAGGCCTAATGCTATTATGGAAGTATTATTGGTACTATTAGATACATCTATCAACTTTAATGCATTTATTGAAATATTGGTGGAATTAGACATCTCCATTAGCTTTAATGCATTTACTGATAAATTATTGGTCATATTAGAAGACATTTCCATCAGACCTAATGAAATTATTGAAGTATTATTGGTACTATTAGATATATCTATCAATTTTAATGCATTTATTGAAATATTGGTGGCATTAGACATCTCCATTAGTTTTAATGCATTTACTGATAAATTGTTAGTCATATTAGAAGACATTTCCATCAGACCTAGTGCAATTATTGAAATGTTATTGGTACTATTAGATATATCTATCAATTTTAATGCATTTATTGAAATATTGGTGGCATTAGACAGCTCCATTAGCTTAAATGCATTTACTGATAAATTGTTAGTCATATTAGAAGACATTTCCATCAGACCTAGTGCAATAATTGAAGTGTTATTGGTACTATTAGATATATCTATCAATTTTAATGCATTTATTGAAATATTAGTGGCATTAGACAGCTCCATTAGCTTTAATGCATTTACTGATAAATTGCTGGTCATATTAGAAGACATTTCCACCAGGCCTAATGCTATTATGGAAGTATTATTGGTACTATTAGATACATCTATCAACTTTAATGCATTTATTGAAATATTGGTGGAATTAGACATCTCCATTAGCTTTAATGCATTTACTGATAAATTATTGGTCATATTAGAAGACATTTCCATCAGACCTAATGAAATTATTGAAGTATTATTGGTACTATTAGATATATCTATCAATTTTAATGCATTTATTGAAATATTGGTGGCATTAGACATCTCCATTAGCTTTAATGCATTTACTGATAAATTGTTAGTCATATTAGAAGACATTTCCATCAGACCTAGTGCAATTATTGAAGTGTTATTGGTACTATTAGATATATCTATCAATTTTAATGCATTTATTGAAATATTGGTGGCATTAGACAGCTCCATTAGCTTTAATGCATTTACTGATAAATTGCTGGTCATATTAGAAGACATTTCCATCAGACCTAATGCAATTATTGAAGTATTATTGGTACTATTAGATATATCTATCAATTTTAACGCATTTATTGAAATATTGGTGGCATTAGACATCTCGATTAGCTTTAATGCATTTACTGATAAATTATTGGTCATATTAGAAGACATTTCCATCAGACCTAGTGCAATTATTGAAGTGTTATTGGTACTATTAGATATATCTATCAATTTTAATGCATTTATTGAAATGTTGGTGGTATTAGACAGCTCCATTAGCTTTAATGCATTTATTGATAAATTGCTGGTCATATTAGAAGACATTTCCATCAGACCTAATGCAATTATTGAAGTATTATTGGTACTATTAGATATATCTATCAATTTTAACGCATTTATTGAAATATTGGTGGCATTAGACATCTCGATTAGCTTTAATGCATTTACTGATAAATTATTGGTCATATTAGAAGACATTTCCATCAGACCTAATGCAATTATTGAAGTATTATTGGTACTATTAGATGTATCTATCAATTTTAATGCATTTATTGAAATATTGATGGCATTAGACATCTCCATTAGCTTTAATGCATTTACAGATAAATTTTTGGTCATGTTAGAAGACATTTCCATCAGACCTAGTGCAGTTATTGAAGTATTATTGGTACTGTTAGAGGTGTCTATCAATTTTAATGCATTTATTGAAATATTGGTGGAATTAGACATCTCCATTAGCTTTAATGCATTTACAGATAAATTGTTGGTCATGTTAGAAGGCATTTCCATCAGACCTAATGCAGTTATTGAAGTATTATTGGTACTATTAGATATATCTATCAATTTTAATGCATTTATTGAAATATTGGTGGCATTAAATATCTCCATTAGCTTTAATGCATTTACTGATAAATTGTTGGTCATATTAGAAGACATTTCCATCAGACCTAATGCAGTTATTGAAGTATTATTGGTACTATTAGATATATCTGTCAATTTTAATGCATTTATTGAAATATTGGTGGCATTAGACATCTCCATTAGCTTCAATGCATTTACTGATAAATTGTTGGTCATATTAGAAGACATTTCCATTAGACCTAATGCAGTTATTGAAGTATTATTGGTACTATTAGATGTATCTGTCAATTTTAATGCACTTATTGAAATATTGGTGGCATTAGACATCTCCATTAGCTTTAATGCATTTACAGATAAATTGTTGGTCATGTTAGAAGACATTTCCATCAGACCTAATGCAGTTATTGAAGTATTATTGGTACTATTAGATATATCTATCAATTTTAATGCATTGATTGAAATATTGGTGGCATTAAACATCTCCATTAGCTTTAATGCATTTACTGATAAATTGTTGGTCATATTAGAAGACATTTCCATCAGACCTAATGCAGTTATTGAAGTGTTATTGGAGCTATTAGATATATCTATCAATTTTAATGCATTTATTGAAATATTGGTGGCATTAGACATCTCCATTAGTTTTAATGCATTTACTGATAAATTGTTGGTCATATTAGAAGACATTTCCATTAGACCTAAGGCAGTTATTGAAGTATTATTGGTACTATTAGATGTATCTATCAATTTTAATGCACTTATTGAAATATTGGTGGCATTAGACATCTCCATTAGTTTTAATGCATTTAGTGATAAATTGTTGGTCATATTTGAAGACATTTCCATCAGACCTAATGCAGTTATTGAAGTACTATTGGTACTATTAGATGTTTCTATCAATTTTAATGCACTTATTGAAATATTGGTGGCATTAGACATCTCCATTAGTTTTAATGCATTTAGTGATAAATTGTTGGTCATATTTGAAGACATTTCCATCAGACCTAATGCAGTTATTGAAGTACTATTGGTACTATTAGATGTTTCTATCAATTTTAATGCATTTATTGAAATATTGGTGGCATTAGACATCTCCATTAGCTTCAATGCATTTACTGATAAATTGTTGGTCATATTAGAAGACATTTCCATCAGACCTAATGCAGTTATTGAATTTTTTAATATTGGTGGCATTAGACATCTCCATTAGCTTTAATGCATTTACAGATGAATTGTTGGTCATGTTAGAAGACATTTCCATCAGACCTAATGCAGTTATTGAAATATTGGTGGCATTAGACATCTCCATTAGCTGTAATGCATTTACAGATAAGTTATTGGTCATGTTAGAAGACATTTCCATCAGACCTAATGCAGTTATTGAAGTGTTATTGGAGCTATTAGATATATCTATCAATTTTAATGCATTTATTGAAATATTGGTGGCATTAGACATCTCCATTAGTTTTAATGCATTTACTGATAAATTGTTGGTCATATTAGAAGACATTTCCATTAGACCTAAGGCAGTTATTGAAGTATTATTGGTACTATTAGATGTATCTATCAATTTTAATGCACTTATTGAAATATTGGTGGCATTAGACATCTCCATTAGTTTTAATGCATTTAGTGATAAATTGTTGGTCATATTTGAAGACATTTCCATCAGACCTAATGCAGTTATTGAAGTACTATTGGTACTATTAGATGTTTCTATCAATTTTAATGCATTTATTGAAATATTGGTGGCATTAGACATCTCCATTAGCTTCAATGCATTTACTGATAAATTGTTGGTCATATTAGAAGACATTTCCATCAGACCTAATGCAGTTATTGAAGTACTATTGGTACTATTAGATGTATCTAACAATTTTAATGCATTTATTGAAATATTGGTGGCATTAGACATCTCCATTAGCTTTAATGCATTTACAGATGAATTGTTGGTCATGTTAGAAGACATTTCCATCAGACCTAATGCAGTTATTGAAATATTGGTGGCATTAGACATCTCCATTAGCTGTAATGCATTTACAGATAAGTTATTGGTCATGTTAGAAGACATTTCCATCAGACCTAATGCAGTTATTGAAGTGTTATTGGAGCTATTAGATATATCTATCAATTTTAATGCATTTATTGAAATATTGGTGGCATTAGACATCTCCATTAGTTTTAATGCATTTACTGATAAATTGTTGGTCATATTTGAAGATATTTCCATCAGACCTAATGCAGTTATTGAAGTACTATTGGTACTATTAGATGTTTCTATCAATTTTAATGCATTTATTGAAGTATTGGTGGCATTAGACATCTCCATTAGCTTTAATGCATTTACTGATAAATTGTTGGTCATATTAGAAGACATTTCCATTAGACCTAAGGCAGTTATTGAAGTATTATTGGTACTATTAGATGTATCTATCAATTTTAATGCACTTATTGAAATATTGGTGGCATTAGACATCTCCATTAGTTTTAATGCATTTAGTGATAAATTGTTGGTCATATTTGAAGACATTTCCATCAGACCTAATGCAGTTATTGAAGTACTATTGGTACTATTAGATGTTTCTATCAATTTTAATGCATTTATTGAAATATTGGTGGCATTAGACATCTCCATTAGCTTCAATGCATTTACTGATAAATTGTTGGTCATATTAGAAGACATTTCCATCAGACCTAATGCAGTTATTGAAGTACTATTGGTACTATTAGATGTATCTAACAATTTTAATGCATTTATTGAAATATTGGTGGCATTAGACATCTCCATTAGCTTTAATGCATTTACAGATGAATTGTTGGTCATGTTAGAAGACATTTCCATCAGACCTAATGCAGTTATTGAAGTTGAATTGTTGGTCATGTTAGAAGACATTTCCATCAGACCTAATGCAGTTATTGAAGTACTATTGGTACTATTAGATATATCTATCAATTTTAATGCATTTATTGAAATATTGGTGACATTAGACATCTCCAGTAGCTTTAATGCATTTACAGATAAATTGTTGGTCATATTAGAAGACATTTCCATCAGACCTAATGCAGTTATTGAAGTAGTATTAGATGTATCTATCAATTTTAATGCATTTATTGAAAAATTGGTGGCATTAGACATCATTAGCTGTAATGCATTTACTGATAAATTGTTGGTCACATTAGAAGACATTTCCATTAGACCTAATGCAGTTATTGAAGTATTATTGGTACTATTAGATGTATCTATCAATTTTAATGCACTTATTGAAATATTGGTGGCATTAGACATCTCCATGAGTTTTAATGCATTTACTGATAAATTGTTGGTCATGTTAGAAGACATTTCCATCAGACCTAATGCAGTTATTGAAGTACTATTGGTACTATTAGATATATCTATTAATTTTAATGCATTTATTGAAATATTGGTGGCATTAGACATCTCCATTAGCTTTAATGCATTTACAGATAAATTGTTGGTCATGTTAGAAGACATTTCCATCAGACCTAATGCAGTTATTGAAGTATTATTGGTACTATTAGATGTATCTATCAATTTTAATGCACTTATTGAAATATTGGTGGCATTAGACATCTCCATCAGCTTCAGTGCATTTACTGATAAATTGTTGGTCATATTAGAAGACATTTCCATCAGACCTAATGCAGTTATTGAAGTATTATTGGTACTATTAGATGTATCTATCAATTTTAATGCACTTATTGAAATATTGGTGGCATTAGACATCTCCATCAGCTTCAGTGCATTTACTGATAAATTGTTGGTCATATTAGAAGACATTTCCATCAGACCTAATGCAGTTATTGAAGTATTATTGGTACTATTAGATATATCTATCAATTTTAATGCATTTACTGAAATATTGGTGGCATTAGACATCTCCATTAGCTTTAATGCATTTACTGATAAATTGTTTGTCATATTAGAAGACATTTCCATTAGACCTAATGCAGTTATTGAAGTATTATTGGTACTATTAGATGTATCTATCAATTTTAATGCACTTATTGAAATATTGGTGGCATTAGACATCTCCATTAGTTTTAATGCATTTACTGATAAATTGTTGGTCACATTAGAAGACATTTCCATTAGACCTAATGCAGTTATTGAAGTATTATTGGTACTATTAGATGTATCTGTCAATTTTAATGCACTTATTGAAATATTGGTGGCATTAGACATCTCCATTAGTTTTAATGCATTTACTGATAAATTGTTCGTCATGTTAGAAGATATTTCCATTAAACCTAATGCAGTTATTGAAGTATTATTGGTACTATTAGATGTATCTATCAATTTTAATGCACTTATTGAAATATTGGTGGCATTAGACATCTCCATTAGTTTTAATGCATTTACCGATAAATTGTTGGTCATATTAGAAGACATTTCCATCAGACCTAATGCAGTTATTGAAGTACTATTGGTACTATTAGATGTATCTATCAATTTTAATGCACTTATTGAAATATTGGTGGCATTCGACATTTCCATTAGTTTTAATGCATTTACCGATAAATTGTTGGTCATATTAGAAGACATTTCCATCAGACCTAATGCAGTTATTGAAGTACTATTGGTACTATTAGATATATCTATCAATTTTAATGCATTTATTGAAATATTGGTGGCATTAGATATCTCCATTAGCTTCAATGCATTTACTGATAAATTGTTCGTCATATTAGAAGACATTTCCACCAGACCTAATGCAATTATTGAAGTATTATTGGAACTATTAGATATATCTATCAATTTTAATGCATTTATTGAAATATTGGTGGCATTAGACATCTCCATTAGCTTTAATGCATTTACCGATAAATTGTTGGTCATATTAGAAGACATTTCCATCAGACCTAATGCAGTTATTGAAGTATTATTGGTACTATTGGATGTATCTATCAATTTTAATGCATTTATTGAAATATTGGTGGCATTAGACATCTCCATTAGCTTTAATGCATTTACCGATAAATTGTTGGTCATATTAGAAGACATTTCCATCAGACCTAATGCAGTTATTGAAGTATTATTGGTACTATTATCTATCAATTTTAATGCATTTATTGAAATATTGGTGGCATTAGACATCTCCATTAGTTTTAATGCATTTACTGATAAATTGTTGGTCATATTAGAAAACATTTCCATCAGACCTAATGCAGTTATTGAAGTATTATTGGTACTATTGGATGTATCTATCAATTTTAATGCACTTATTGAAATATTGGTGGCATTAGACATCTCCATTAGCTTTAATGCATTTACTGATAAATTGTTGGTCATATTAGAAGATATTTCCATCAGACCTAATGCAATTATTGAACTATTAATGGAACTATTAGATATATCTATCAATTTTAATGCATTTATTGAAATATTAGTGGCATTAGACATCTCCATTAGCTTTAATGCATTAACTGATAAATTGTTGGTCATATTAAAAGACATTTGCATCAGACCTAATGCAGTTATTGAAGTACTATTGGTACTATTAGATGTATCTATCAATTTTAATGCATTTACTGAAATATTAGTGGCATTAGACATCTCCATTAGCTTTAATGCATTTATTGATAAATTGTTGGTCATATTAGAAGACATTTCCATCAGACCTAATGCAGTTATTGAAGTATTATTGGTACTATTAGATATATCTATCAATTTTAATGCATTTATTGAAATATTAGTGGCATTAGACATCTCCATTAGCTTTAATGCATTTATTGATAAATTGTTGGTCATATTAGAAGACATTTCCATCAGACTTAATGCAGTTATTGAAGTACTATTAGATGTATCTATTAATTTTAATGCATTTATTGAAATATTGGTGGAATTAGACATCTCCATTAGCTTTAATGCGTTTACTGATAAATTATTGGTCATATTAGAAGACATTTCCATCAGACCTAATGCAATTATTGAAGTATTATTGGTACTATTAGATATATCTATCAATTTTAATGCATTTATTGAAATATTGGTGGCATTAGACATCTCCATTAGCTTTAATGCATTAACTGATAAATTGTTGGTCATATTAAAAGACATTTCCATCAAACCTAATGCAATTATTGAACTATTAATGGAACTATTAGATATATCTATCAATTTTAATGCATTTATAGAAATATTGGTGGCATTAGACATCTCCATTAGTTTTAATGCATTTACTGATAAATTGTTGGTCATATTAGAAGACATTTCCATCAGACCTAATGCAGTTATTGAAGTACTATTGGTACTATTAGATGTATCTATCAATTTTAATGCATTTACTGAAATATTGGTGGCATTAGATATCTCCATTAGCTTTAATGCATTTATTGATAAATTGTTGGTCATATTAGAAGACATTTCCATCAGACTTAATGCAGTTATTGAAGTATTATTGGTACTATTGGATGTATCTATCAATTTTAATGCACTTATTGAAATATTGGTGGCATTAGACATCTCCATTAGCTTTAATGCATTTACTGATAAATTGTTGGTCATATTAGAAGACATTTCCATCAGACCTAATGAAATTATTGAACTATTAATGGAACTATTAGATATATCTATCAATTTTAATGCATTTATAGAAGTATTGGTGGCATTAGACATCTCCATTAGTTTTAATGCATTTACTGATAAATTGTTGGTCATATTAGAAGACATTTCCATCAGACCTAATGCAGTTATTGAAGTACTATTGGTACTATTAGATGTATCTATCAATTTTAATGCATTTACTGAAATATTGGTGGCATTAGATATCTCCATTAGCTTTAATGCATTTATTGATAAATTGTTGGTCATATTAGAAGACATTTCCATCAGACTTAATGCAGTTATTGAAGTATTATTGGTACTATTAGATATATCTATCAATTTTAATGCATTTATTGAAATATTGGTGGCATTAGACATCTCCATTAGCTTTAATGCATTAACTGATAAATTGTTGGTCATATTAAAAGACATTTCCATCAAACCTAATGCAATTATTGAACTATTAATGGAACTATTAGATATATCTATCAATTTTAATGCATTTATAGAAATATTGGTGGCATTAGACATCTCCATTAGTTTTAATGCATTTACTGATAAATTGTTGGTCATATTAGAAGACATTTCCATCAGACCTAATGCAGTTATTGAAGTACTATTGGTACTATTAGATGTATCTATCAATTTTAATGCATTTACTGAAATATTGGTGGCATTAGATATCTCCATTAGCTTTAATGCATTTATTGATAAATTGTTGGTCGTATTAGAAGACATTTCCATCAGACTTAATGCAGTTATTGAAGTATTATTGGTACTATTGGATGTATCTATCAATTTTAATGCACTTATTGAAATATTGGTGGCATTAGACATCTCCATTAGCTTTAATGCATTTACTGATAAATTGTTGGTCATATTAGAAGACATTTCCATCAGACCTAATGAAATTATTGAACTATTAATGGAACTATTAGATATATCTATCAATTTTAATGCATTTATAGAAGTATTGGTGGCATTAGACATCTCCATTAGTTTTAATGCATTTACTGATAAATTGTTGGTCATATTAGAAGACATTTCCATCAGACCTAATGCAGTTATTGAAGTACTATTGGTACTATTAGATGTATCTATCAATTTTAATGCATTTACTGAAATATTGGTGGCATTAGATATCTCCATTAGCTTTAATGCATTTATTGATAAATTGTTGGTCATATTAGAAGACATTTCCATCAGACTTAATGCAGTTATTGAAGTATTATTGGTACTATTAGATATATCTATCAATTTTAATGCATTTATTGAAATATTAGTGGCATTAGACATCTCCATTAGCTTTAATGCATTTACTGATAAATTGTTGGTCATATTAGAAGACAGTTCCATCAGACCTAATGCAGTTATTGAAGTATTTTTGGTACTATGAGATATAGCTATCAATTTTAATGCATTTATTGAAATATTGGTGGCATTAGACATCTCCATTAGCTTTAATGCATTTATTGACAAATTGTTGGTCATATTAGAAGACATTTCCATCAGACCTAATGCAGTTATTGAAGTACTATTAGATGTATCTATTAATTTTAATGCATTTATTGAAATATTGGTGGAATTAGACATCTCCATTAGCTTTAATGCGTTTACTGATAAATTATTGGTCATATTAGAAGACATTTCCATCAGACCTAATGCAATTATTGAAGTATTATTGGTACTATTAGATATATCTATCAATTTTAATGCATTTATTGAAATATTGGTGGCATTAGACATTTCTAGCAATTTTAATGCATTTACAGATAAATTGTTGGTTATATTAGGAGTGTTTTCCATCAGACCTAATGCAGTTATTGAAGTATTATTGGTACTATTAGATATATCTATCAATTTTAATGCATTTATAGAAATATTGGTAGCATTAGACATTTCTAGCAATTTTAATGCATTTACTGACATATTGGTTATATTAGGAGTGTTTTCCATCAGTTTTAGTGCATTTATTGATAAATTATTAGTCATGTTACCAGACATTTCTATTAATTTTAGTGCATTTACTGATAAATTATGGGTCACATTACCAGACATTTCCATTAATTTTAATGCATTTATTGAAGTATTTGTAGTATTAGATATTTCTACCAATTTTAATGCATTTGCTGATATATTATTGGTTATATTAGGAGAGTTCTCTATTAATTTTAGTGCATTTACTGTTAAATTGTGGGTCATATTATAAGACATTTCCATCAATTTTAATGCATTTATAGAGGTATTGGTAATATTAGACATCTCTACCAATTTTAATGCATTTATTGAAATATTAGATGAATTCTCCATTAATTTTAGTGCATTTACTGATATATTGTCAGTCATATTAGAAGACATTTCCATTAATTTTAATGCATTTATCGAAGTATTGGTACTATTAAACATTTCTACCAATTTTAACGCATTTACTGATATATTATTAGTTATATTAGGTGAGTTCTCCATTAATTTTAATGCATTTACTGACAAATTGTGGGTCATATTGAAAGACATTTCCATCAATTTTAATGCACTTATTGACATATTCGTTGTATTAGACATTTCTACCAATTTTAATGCATTTACTGATATACTATTGTTTATATTAGGAGTGTTTTCCATTAATTTTAGTGCATTTATTGACAAATTGTGGGTTACATTAAAAGACATTTCCATCAACTTTAATGCACTTATTGAAGTATTGGTTGTATTAGATATGTCTACCAATTTTAATGCATTTACTGATATATTATTGGTTATATTATGAAAGCTCTCCATTAATTTTAGTGCATTTACTGATAAATTGTGGGTCACATTAGAAGACATTTCCATTAATTTTAATGCATTTATGGAAATATTCATAATATTAGACATTTCTACCAATTTTAATGCATTTACTGATACATTATTGGTTATATTAGGAGAGTTCTCCATTAATTTTAGTGCATTTACTGACAAATTGTTGGTCACATTAGAAGACATTTCCATCAACTTTAATGCATTTATAGAAGTATTTGTTGCATTAGACATCTCTATCAATTTTAATGCATTTACTGATATGTTATTGGTTATATTAGGAGAGTTCTCCATTAATTTTAGTGCTACTGACAAGTTGTGGGTCACAATAGACATTTCCATCAATTTTAATGCATTTATGGAAGTATTGGTAGTATTAGACATTTCTACTAATTTTAATGCATTTATTGATATATTATTGGTTATGTTAAGTGAGTTCTCCATTAATTTTAATGCATTTACTGATAAATTGTTAGTCACATTAGAAGACATTTCCATCAACTTTAATGCACTTATTGTAGTGTTGGTTGTATTAGACATTTCTACCAATTTTAATGCGTTAACTGATAAGTTATTCATTATATTGGAAGAATTTTCTATTAATTTTAGTGCATTTATTGGTAAATTGTGAGTTGTATTAAAAGACATTTCCATTAGCTTTAATGCATTTATTGAAATATTATTCGTAGTATTAGACATTTCTACCAATTTTAATGCATTTACTGATATATTATTGGTTATATTAGGAGAGTTGTCCATTAATTTTAGTGCTACTGACAAATTATGAGTCACATTAGAAGACATTTCCATCAACTTTAATGCATTTATAGAAGCATTGGTTGTATTAGACATCTCTATCAATTTTAATGCATTTATTGATATATTATTGGTTACATTAAGTGAGTTCTCCATTAATTTTAGTGCATTTACTGATAAATTATGAGTCACATTAGAAGACATTTCTATTAACTTTAATGCACTTATTGAAGTGTTGGTTTTATTAGACATTTCTACTAATTTTAATGCATTAACTGATAAGTTATTCATTATATTGGAAGAATTTTCCATTAATTTTAGTGCATTTATTGATAAATTGTGAGTCATATTGAATGACATTTCCATTAGCTTTAATGCATTTATTGAAATATTATTTGTAATATTAGACATTTCTACCAATTTTAATGCATTTACTGATATAGTATTTGTTATATTAGAAGAGTTCTCCATTAGTTTTAGTGCATTTAGTGATAAATTGTGGGTCACATTAGAAGACATTTCCATTAACTTTAATGCATTCATTACAGTGTTATCAGTAGAATTTGACAACAATTTCAGTGCATTTACTGTTATATTATTGGTTACATTGAGAGAACTTTCTATTAATTTTAATGCATTTACTGATATATTGTCAGTCATATTGGAAGATATTTCCATTAGCTTTAATGCATTTATTGAAATATTATTAGTAGTATTAGACATTTCTACCAATTTTAATGCATTTACTGATATATTATTGGTTATATTTGGAAAGTCCTCCGTTAGTTTTAGTGCATTTACTGATAAATTGTGGGTCACATTAGAAGACATTTCCATCAATTTTAATGCATTTATAGAAATATTGGTAGTATTAGACATTTCAACCAATTGTAATGCATTTACTGATATATTATTGGTTATATTAGAGTTTTCAATTAATTTTAGTGCATTTATTGATAAGTTATTGGTCATATTAGGGGAGATTTCTATTAATTTCAATGCATTTAGTGAGATGTTAGTTGTCATATTAGAAGACATACCCTTTAGTTTCAATGCTGTTTTTGATATGTTATTTGTCATGTTAGGGAACATTGCCATCAACTTTAATGCACTTAGTGTTATGTTATCTATTGTATTTGAATGTACAAATTGATTTTTAAACATTAATGATTTATTATTGTTTATGTCAGAAGGCATTTCCATCAGGTTCAATGCAATAACTGTTTTATTATTCGTCATATTAGAATGCAAGAATTGTTGATTTTTAAAAGCCATTGACTTAAGACCTTGTATGTTAGAAGGGTGATTGTTAGTCTCATTGGAAGACCTTTTCATGAGTTTCCATACTCTCATTGATTCTGTATTTTTCATTTCTGCATTTGTTTGTGATCCTTTGTTCATATGTTTTCCAAATGAAAGGTCTTCTTTCTTCTGTAAAAAATGAAATATATTTTCAAATTAAATCAATGAAATTATCTTTATTTTATATATATAATTAAATAATTAGTTAAAATCTTTTATTATCAGAGAATTTTATGATTAACAGTTTCACTTTTAATAATATAACTCAGACAATGAATTCAATTACAAAGTAAACTAATAATCATCAATCTTCAAATAGGTTCTGAATTCCCTTAATTTTTTCCGTTTTGCATAAAATTGTCCATCATTAAAACGGAGTTCAATTGCTAAATCGTTACTTTTTTTCCATTGATTTATTTTTTGTTTAGTTTAAATTTGCCCATCAATTTATTTTTATAAGTTTCATTTTTTTTAATTAAAAATTCTTTATTGTCCATCATTTAAAATTGAGCTCAATTTCTAAAATCGTTATTTTTTGTCAATTGTTTTTTTTTTTCAATCACTTTTTCTTTACATGTCTAACTTAAGTGACCTCATTTTTTTTATTTACCTCCGTAAATTTAGAATCGATGAATCATTCTCTTTTCACCTCATTTAGAAAAGGAAATATTTATATTATTTTTTTAATCGAAGGTTTATCCGCAACTGCATAGAAAATACTTGTCTATTATTTTCAAATTTAATTGCCTCTATTAAATTTGATGTTTTCTTTGGACATTACAATTCACATTTTAATATATTCCTCACTTGTATTATTAATTAATCAAATTTAAAAATATCTTTTGGTAATTTATGTAATATATCGTATTTATCTTTTTTTAAACTCTCTACCAATTTATTACTTTTAATCAGAGATTTTTTTTTGTCATGTAAAGCGATGGAACGGCGTTCCGGCACCTTTTTAAGTGTGTTTTTAATGTTTCAAATGTAATTGGATTAAACAGTATCGTACATACATAACTACAATTCATATTTGTATAATTCGAACACATAAAAAAATATGGTGTTTTATGAAATACAGATGGATTCGAAATTGGCGCTCTCATATAGTGAGAAGTGGACTTGTCCACGTCCTCATTGGTCACTCGTGGTCAACCACTGAATACGGGAATACATGTGTAGCCAGTAACGTCTGACGTTTGTGATTGAATGCACTTTCATAGCGATTGATTATGTGTGGAATATTTAGTTTCTTTATTTTTACGTAAATTTAATGTCGTTTTTATTTTATTTACTTTTAGTATTACAGGGTAAAGGTTTACTTTAGCGACCACAAGATATTCGCCCGCTAGTCTTTAAAATTATAACTAAAATATTCTAAAATCTTTCGTATATGCTCCTATATTACAATTACAGTAAATAATTGAAACGTAAAAGATAATAAAAATAAATCGTTTACCTTTTTACGCGTAATTACGCCCTATGCATATTAGGAAGTTGGAGAAAAAGGCGGCAGTGCTATATCTATTCCGGAAGGCAAATTCTTGGAGGTACGATGAAAACAAAGCTCTGCTGGTACCAGATTGAAATTTCAGCTTACGCTTCACTCTCATCCACATATTTTCAATATTCGGGGTATGTATGTCTTGGTCTTCGGGATTCACGAAGTTGTCCAGATGGACGACAACCGAATGCATATTACCCCATTGTTGAGTCTACTGATGTTATAGTACGCAGCCCAGCCATCTGAAATTATGCGAGTACCTGGTAAAATGTACCGCTGGATTAGGGCCTCCTGGGTGACAGCCGTTCTTTTGTAACTATAAAACTGTGCACGTGCGTGTAATTCGAATTTTTGAACCCAGAGGGTGTTTTTTTTTTTTTTTAATAAGTGCTATAAATCTAGATAGTTTTAATTCTTAAGTTATAAATGTATATAGTTTAAATTCTTAAGTTTCAAATAATTTAAACTAATTATTTTAATTAATCTAGTGTAATTATTTCAACTTCTTTAAAATGATAAATATTTTTTTTTATTATCTTTTACATTTTAATAAATTTTAATGTAATTGTAATATAGTAGCATATACGTAAGATTTTCGAATAATAATTTACTTCTAATTTTGAAAACTAGAGGGCGAACATGATTTTTTTGCCGTGGTCGCTAAAGTAAACCTTTACCTATAAAAGTTTATCCCAAGTTTAAAAATTAAAAACATTTCCAGTTACTTCTTGCCCATCCGTCCCACTAATAAAAAGTCCAAAATGACGACAGAATATATGCAATATTGGTCAATTTGATGTTCCTGAATCAACTCAAGAGGAGAACATTATTCGGCCCGAGACACTAAGAAAATGAATCGTGACGATTGGACAAAACTTTGGAAATCACTATAAATTTATTAAATATATAATGTTATACAATTTCATTTTACATTTAGTTATCAGTTGTATATTTATTTGTTTATTTAACTTTAGATTTGACATGTCTAAAATAAAAAAAATATGATAAATTTTGTTTAATTTTTTTATTTTCTTCATAGCATTGGTAAAACTGCTTTTAATTTCATTTAAATGATATCTAAATATAATTTTCTTTAGTAAAAAGCTTGACAGGATGTGAGATCCGGCATCTTTTTTTATTAAAAAGAAGCCCTGATTTTAATCACCACTATCATTTTACAAAATCATAAAATAAAGCAAGAGATAAATCTAATTCTCTTATGCAATTTTTATCTTTTATAAGCAAATAATTTAACTAACAAATTTCTTCCCAGTTTTTTTTTCTTCTGAGAAATAATTTTTCTAAATATCAGGAGAATGGCCTAAATTATTGTTTCAAATGATATTCAAATACAATGAAACAAATTTTCATTTTCCACAAGTCTTATCAATCATCCTTTCTAAATTCATATTATTTCTCATATTAAAATTATTATTTTTTGTAGATTTACAATTAATAAATAAGGGATAGAAAAAGTTGAATGACTATAACTAGGTAAAAATCAGCACCAATCCTTTTCATTTAGTATTTATATTATGCTTATCTCTAATAGTTTGTCAGAAAGTTTATCTTTATTTCATTGACTTGCTTCAATTAGTTTCACTGATACTCGACAATTTAAAAAACATTCTAATTTGTAATGTAATTACTTCAAAATCAGTAAATTGTCTTTACATGGATAACTGAATTGGATATTTTGAAATAGATACTTTGCCATTTATTTTTACATACACTTGTTGTTTTTTTTACTTTATATTAAATATGAAATCTAGAAAAATGTTTCGGATTTCATTTGTATGCTTTATGGTGAATAATTTTAATTTCATTTAGTCTTTTTAAGAAGTTCTTGAACTCGGACCCTGATAAAATCTGTTGCTTATATAATGTTATCAATTTCATGATAATGATAAAATATTAAAAAAAGAGTTGTGAAAATATTTTTGAATTCAAGTTTGTCTTTCTTTTAATCATTTTTCAAATTGAAAAGATTTATTTTAATAGCATTAGAAACATTTAGTATGAACTTTTTTTTTTACCAGCATTGCTTATTAAATTGTCTATGCTCAAAATGTTTTGATTACCAATATAGAATTACATCATTCCTTATCGTAGTCTTCTAAGGCATAAATATGCTTTCTTTAATGAAATTTGATGAATTCATCCCAGTATTATTGATTGTTTTACATGTTCCATTTGTTCTGCCCATGAATTATTGTAGTGCATATGAGGTAAAGAAATTTTATATTCAATCAAGTTTATTGTGAAATTCTCACACACCCCACATAATTTTTTTTAATGTTTGATTTTAAGTATTTCTGCAAACTTTTTTTTTAACAGTAATTGTTTTCTTTATTAATATTACAGATGAATTAAGTTAATTATTATATATAGTACTAATGAAAGTTAATAGGCACAAAGTACTATTGGTGAACTGGTTGATTCTGCCTTCTAATGTCCATTACTCATGCTTACATTGATAACTCTGGAATAAAATGATGAAAGATGGATAATTATTATCAATACACTTTTAAATGTAAACTAGGGGAATCAGATAGTACTTTGTTATATCATCTTTCTGCCAAAAAAATCAAAGTTGACTGTAGTTAGCTTATTACTGATATTAAAATTATTTAATTACTAATATAGCTTGGTTAGAAATCAAAACCCTTTGAGTACTTAAATTTTTTAAAATTATCATGTGACTAGCATTGATGTTTTGTTAGATACTGTTGTTTCTTTTCTTGGCTCATTCTTAAGTTTTCTATATCGTACATAACAATGGTGATCAAATGCAGCACTCAGATCCTCATGAGATTGTTAATCAAGTTGAGTGTGGTTATTTTTATTATTTCAGATTTGTTTTTTTAATTGCACAAAAATATGTAATATGATAGAAATTTTTATCAAACATTTTTATTACTTATTACATTTATATACATACTATTTTGAAATATGTGATGTGATATGGCTACTCCTTTATAGAAGTCAGGAATCTCAGCCACTATGCCCAGAAAAACCTCTTAGTCATCTTACTTTACATTCACCACCCTAAGTTTTCCCCATAATCTTCTTTATCCTGTTACATCCCATTTGTCCACTCCATGGCCTTTATATTTAGATCCCCTTTATCTTTTTACAAACCGAGCATAAAAACTAAGAACCCACTTTCTTTCTGTATAATCATTTAGTTTATATTTATTCTTCCACAACTTCATTATTTTTACCCTTTCTGCTTGTAAGCATTTACATTCAATTAGCAGTAACTGTACGTTAACGACATCTACCAAATCTTATGATTTCTGCAATTTTGTGGTTGTATATTTCGGTGGTAATTTTTCTATCTGCTAAATATCCTATTTCATATTTTTTCAAGAAATTTGATAAGTAAACTGTTTTATTAAGCAATTTGAACTTATTTAAAGACATGCATACAGATTAAGAAAATTATTTAATTGTTTATAATTTATGCACATAGAGTTTCACGGGTTTTTTTAAAAATAAGTATATAAAAAAAAAACTCTTGAAAATAAAACTGGAAAATATTTGCTTGATTTTGGTTATATTGGTTCAATTTTTGGCGTTTTAAGAATTATCAGGAAAATGTCAACCAAAAATAAATATAATCCAAAACGTCTTTAAATTATTCTAAATTGTTTTTATTTTATTTTAAAAAGACCTGTTTCTTCAACAATTTATTGCACCATTTACAACTCTTTTAAAACAAGAATTAATATTTAGACATTTTTATTTTAATTAACTATTTATTTATTTATTTTGTTTGAATTTCAGACTTTAGAAATAAATTTACTTAAATTTTTTGTTAACATGACCTCTGAAATTTATCCAAAAATGAACATAGAAACAAAAATATATAAGCTTTCAAAAAGAATGATTAGAAAAATGTTGCTTTTATTGACAATAATGGAAAGTTATTGTGTCTTATTTATAAAGTTGCAATTACAAACTATAAAGCAATTTACAGTGACATTACAAAGTTAGTCATCTCCATTTTCATCTCAATATCCACACAATTCAAAATTGCAAACAGAAAAACATAAGTCATTGCAATCAAGTCTTCATAAGCAACAAGGATTCTTGTCTTCTTTTAGTTGCAAAGATGATAGAGCCAATGAAGCTAGTTTTTTGATAGATCAAAATATTGTTCATGTCAAATATCTATAAGGAGGATTTTATTAAAAGAAACTTGGAAGAAGTGGTTAAAGTTTAGGATCGTGATAATACAAAACTGCATAAATTGATCGCACAAGTTCCCATGTGATGCAGTACAATTGAACATCATATTAATGAAATTAGTAAAAATGTTGAAAATAGTTTGATGTATGATTTAAAAAATTGTACAGCATTCAGATTAGCTCTTTATGAATCTATAAACATTCGGGAAGTTCCACAATTGGCAATTTTTATCCACTATGTATTTGCAGATAAAATGTAAAAGAAGAAATGTTAGACTTACTAGCTCTTATCAAAATAACTCGGAGTTATGATGTCAAAAATGTGTTTGATGAAGTAATAAACAGGTTTGAATTGCCTCATGATAAATTTGTAAGCGTTGCAACTGACAAAAACCCTGCAATGATAGCAAAACACCCCAGGTCTTATTGGTTTTTAAACAATGATCCTAAAATTTCATATTTTGTACCTTGTCACTGCATAATTCACCGTGAGCATCTCATAGTGAAGTACTCAAAATATGAAAATGTGTGAAGATTGTGAATTTAATTAGAACAAATGCCAAAACACACCACTAATTTAAGAACTTTTTAAAAGAATTAAATAACAAAACAAGTGAATTGCCCAGTGATTTCTTCTTATAGTCTAATATAAGATGGCTGTCTGCTTCCAATGTTTTAAGCCATTTTGTGGAATTCCTCAATTCTATCACAGCATTTTTAAAAGAAAAAAAATCCAGGATTAGAAAATAAAACTTTGCTTTCTGACTTAATGTTCCTTGCAGACATTGTGGAACATTTGCAATCACTTAATTTGGCTTTACTAGGAAAATGAAAAATAGTTAGTGATTTGTCCCAAACTGTATTTAGTTTTGAAACTAAATTTTAACTTTTTGAGCACATTCTTAAACCCAGAATTTTCCACAAGTAAAAGCAAATATAATTAATATCAAAGAAGAAAAATTAGCTGAATATAAAGAAAATTGGAAAGATTGAAAACAGATTTCAAATGTAGGTTTGAAGATTTGAAAAGTTTTAAGTCTACATTTGAATATTTTGTGAACCCATTTACTTGCGATACAACTGAAGGTGGATTTCCAATTTCTGAAATAATACCTGTCAAAAAAGTGTCTGGAGAATTGGAATTATTAGAGATGAAAGAGGATCAGGCATTGCAAATGCATCACAAATCTAAGCAGAATAATTTAATATTTTATGATTAAAGTAAATGATATTAGTTATACTTGGAAATATATTTAATATCCTGTGAAATAGATATTTGAAAAACATTAATTTACAATATAGTATTAAATATAGTTGAATAAATTATTAAATCTATCTTTAAAATAAGTTAAAACTGTGTAATAATTATTTATTAAAGTTCTTAATATTTTATGGTGTACCAAATGTTTCAATTTTATTTATTGTTATACAAAATGTTAAATTTACTATTCTAAATTTTATTATTATATTTAATATTTTATATTATGTATTATTTTTTTAAATTAAATATTCATTTAAATTTATTGCAGACAGTAAGTTTCAAAAATTGCAACTTTGTCTGATAAAACATGTCATATGACTGGCATTGTGTGTAATGCTTGCATGAATTCAAAGAAAGTTTTTAATTACTTTCTGAAATAATTCATAAAGTGGGGACATTTGGACATGATAAAATAATGTTTAAAATAATATTTTAGTTAGTTTTTAAAGATATTTTAAATTGATAAACATAGACTAAAATTGCTACATTAAATTAAATATTTTCTTATAATTTAATAAATTGGTAAAATTAATAAATTGTATTGTTTGGTTAAATAGCATTATAAAATAAATTATTGAATTAAATATTTCTTACATTTTTTTATTTAACTGCTTAGGACTAAATGGCCATATTGAATTTTTTAAAATACTGTCCTGGGACACAATTTTCACAATAACTTCAGTTTTAATTATGTTAGAGCAAAATAATTACATTAATAGAAACTAGAAAACTAAGGAAAACAATAAGTCTAAGACAAATAATGATAACCATTTAAAAAATAAGGAAGAAAGAAATTTCAACATCCGAAATAATTATTACTTTGTTTGTTCATAATTTCTAATTCATCATGAACTAACTTTAAATTACATCTTCAGTTATAATTTCTTTGTATTTCTCACAAAATTATTTTCAAACCATGTATAATATGTCTTACCTGAGATAATCCATAGCTTCAGAATCTCCAAAATAAGTCACATATGAATTCTTCATTTTTATCTTGTACTCCAAAAGTTCCAAATGTCAAAGGCATCTATAAGAAAAATATTCATCCTAATAAAAGATAAAAAACAAATCATTCCCAGAAGATAGATATGCATTTGTCATCATAACAATTGGCTTTTTGTCTATCTAAAACCAGAAATTGTAGGCTACTGTCTGTATCACTAATAAAATGAGTTTCATCCATTCATTTTATATTCTTTTGTGTACATCAGTGATGTTTTATATTCTTTATGCACACGAGTGATGTTTATATTCTTTATGTACACCAGTGATGCTATCTTGTTATATTTATTGTATCACATAGATATAATTTATTTGCATATAGTCCATTTGATAGCTATCAACTTGAAAATAATATGATAAAACATATAGCAAAACCAGAGTTACTCCAAAGCATGAGTATCAAGGCATAAATGAGAATCAGAATTTTATTATTTGCCTGCGTATGCAATCTTTCTATACATTTGATTATTAGTTTTGTAACTCATTACTTGTAAACACAAACATATCATATAAACATAATAAGTAATAAATTATTAAACTTTTTAAGAATCATTTTTATAAAATAAGTGGATTAGAACTTTAGAAAATTATGGTAGATATGAATTCTATATGAACATAAATAAATATATAATTTACATCAACACACAAACTACAAACTAAAATTAATAAAAATTTTCATTTTTTCAAAAAATTAAAATATTAAAAAAATTAAAATTTTATACTATGAGTTTGATATTGTGCTTAACGTTGAGACTTCATTGTAAGTCTTGTTTGTGAATAACATCCGATAAATGTCCATTTGAAGGTGGGTACATATTTTCTGTCTTTATCACTTCATGATAATTACAAAATTAATCAAAAAAAAAAATTAAATGCACTGCTCGATTAAAAATGCTGAAAAAAATCCAAAATTTCATCAGAACTTTTTTGTGATAGACATCTTTGGAAAGACACATCAGAGAACTATCAAATGCCCATATTTTGGTTGATGTCATACTTATACTTTTTACTTCAGTAAAAAAAAAAACATTTCGACCAATCAAAAAAGATGCACGCATCACCCGCGTAATGATGTAAAGCAGTTAAAAGATGACTCAGTATTTTATTTTCAATTTTAAAACTACTTAATTGGGTAATATGTAAACTAGTTTGTTATCTGACTATTTTTGCCCAGTTAAATCTTTTGTAAAAATGGGTATAAATACAGTGTGTAATTAGTTAGAGATTGTTATTAGTGTATCTTAAAGTTATATTACTATAGGCTTGTAATATAGAAAAAACTTAATAAGTAAATTATCTAAAAAAAATGGAAAATATTATTTTTTAAAAAAGTCAAAAGGATAAAAAAAATTAATATTTAGTTCAACAATATGTGTGAATAAATCCACTAAATTTCGTATCGGTAAACTATTCTGAAACTTGCTTGAAATTCATTAGTAAGCTATGGAGCAAAAACATGTCTTGTATATGAGAGGATTAGAGATGAAAAACTGAAGAGTTTATGGAAATACTGTTTGGCCAATGTTATATGAGAATTTAAAAATTTGTTTGCATGGAGAACTTCAGAGACGAATATCTAGAAGTATGATCATTTATAATGGTGTCTATATTTATAAAGTTAAAAACTTTTAAAAGACATTACTTTAAAATAGAAATTATTGGAAAAGGTGGAAACATAATTTACCTGTGAATTTAAAAAAAACATTCCAGATGAGCTATAAAATATATAGTTCTTTCTATAATATTTATATCATTATCTTTGAATGGTGACAGTTTTAATAGTGTTTTATCTTTGAAATCAATTTTATATTTGGACTTGTGAAGCAAGATATTTTAAGGATAAATTATATAAAAAAATATAGTTGCTAAAAAAAATGCTATATGAAAATAAACGAATATTAAAATATGATTAATTGCTATTTTAAAAGAAGAAGAAAAAATGGTTAATGGAAGAAAATATATTTTTATTAGGAATAAATAATCTTTTTAATATTAAAAAAAACCTGAATTGATTTATTTGTCATATTATTGTGCTTTATTAGAATAAAAGTTTTAAATGGAAAGACTTCTGTTCCAGAATTACATGTTTAATAAATATGACTGTGAATGATGTAGCTTTCGCCGAAGGTGGATTTTACATGCATGGAGGGAATGGATTGCCCACCTGAAATAAATATTTTAAGTGATATTAAATAAATTATTGTTATCTTGGAGGATAATTGCAGAAAGAGACTATATAAACATTTTTTAATAACAGGATGGATAATAATTTTTGTGATTTTTTCAAGATTCAAAAGTCGACTGGGACTCTATTTTTTTTTGTTTTTTTTTTTGCACCGGGGAGGAGAAAGTTAAAAAAAACCCTTGAACAGTTATTGTTGTCAATAGTGACCACACAACCCCCAAACTTCTTATCAGAACTGAGAAGAGAAGAAATAAGTAACTTTGAATTTTATTATTAGTTTTTATGGGTTAATTTTTTAAAAAAACAACAAGAATATTAACATTAAGATTTAAACTTACTTTTAGGTTATATTAGATAAATTGCATTAGTAAACACTTGTGATTACCATAATCATAATTTTAAAATAGGTTAATAATTTTTAGAACTTTGAAAGCATTTTTTAAAAATATAATATTTTATAATGAGCGCTGTGTGAATGGAATTTATGACTTTTTATATTATTATTATATAATTGGACCAGAAGACATAAAAATGTGATATTTTAATCACATAGGTAATTTAAATTGTTTTAAATATATGGTATATATATTTTTAAGAATTGCTTAGAATTTAAATATTCATATTATGCTGAAAGAATGAATGGATATATGGATGTGTGAATTAATAAGGGATATAGATTTTTTATTAAATGATATAAGCTATAAATAAAAATATGCATATATATTTTTTCTTATATAATAAAATTCACTATAACTTTATTAATTATCATAATTTTGTATGATTTTCGCACATGCTGTTACATTATTCTAATAAATAAAATTAGAAATAAAAAATAAAAAAGTTCGCAAATAAAAATTTGTTTTTAAGAATTAAAAATTGAAAATTAAAAGTCATCTAAACTCATATATATATATATAAAATCGCACAGATGGAAAACTTAGAACTATCTAAAAAGAAAAAAGGAAGGAAAAATAAATATTTAAGAAAAAGTACTTCAAAGTAAAAAAAAGGGGGAAAAATGTAAAGATTGAAAGATAATATTTCTTTTAAGAATGTACAAAATTTAATTACTTCTATTGTGTAAAAGGTTAAAAATGGAAATGATTATTTTTAATTAGTCTAAGTAAATTAGATTTTGGGCATCTCAAAATTTATAATTAAAAGTCAGATAGGAGATAAAAACAATAAGAACAATGTTTCCTTTATATAACATCTATTAACTCTAAAGAATAATGAATAATTAAAGAATATTTTCAGTTGCTGTGCAAGTTGAAGATAAAATGCATATGAACTAGTATAAGAAAATATTTTTTATTTTAATAAGAAGTTGATTATAAATATTGTTTTAAATGTGTACTAAACCTAAAGAAAAATATTGTTTGAATGCTTAAAATAGTGAAAACCTTAAACGTTATTATCAATTGGACGCATATATGCAGAAAAATGATTTTAAAAATAAAAGAATTATTTATTCATAAAATTAGAATTATTTCTGCTGTTTATATAAACTTTTGATAAATTTTTAAAGTGAACTATTCTGCTATAGTTTATTGAACTGGAATTAATAAAAAAACTTTTATATATGAAAAATTACTTATTAAATACTAATTCATTTTATTATTATTAATCTTTGCGAAATTTGTCATCATGGATAAGTGGAATGAACTTTATTTTAAAAATACTGCTACCCTGAAAAGATGGAAAAAATTTCAAGTATATTTTATTGGATTTAATATTTTGCATTTATGCTGAATTAAAGTGAGGGTCGAGCAGAGCAGAGAGGGGAAGATAAAAAACCTCTGTTAGTAGACTTAGTAGTTCTCTCTCAAGCTTAACTTCAAACAAAAAATCAAGGACATTTTTTGTAGTTTTTTTTTGTATTAGTTAAGAAATAATTATATAAGTTAATAGTTATTTATTTAAGATATAATTTAATATTTACATGATATCTAAAATTTATTTAAATATTTAATGTTATAAAATAAAGAAAAACAAAAAGGTGACAGAAAATTTAATATTTTCTGCAGAGATAATAGGTCTATAACTTTTAAATGCAAGGACATCAACCAGAGAGGATGGATTCACATTATTAATTCTAAGGATAGAATTAAGATAAATTGTTATTGATACATATTAAAAATTTACGTGTATTTATTTATTATTAGGGAAACCAAATGGTATGTTTATTTTGTTATTTATGATACACTAATTGATTTTTGAACACCGTATGACAGTATAAATATACCTGTTATTTATCTAAATTTATTTAGATAATATGTGAAAGTAAGAGTATGCATATTATATATTGTTTTTAAAATACCATGTATAATTATTAATAAAATATTACAAACAGTATTTGTTTAGATACAACTTGCCTATTTGACCTCAACTATTTTGATAAAAGGATTTGAATGAAAGCATTTATTATTGTGAAATATTTAAAATCATTTGTCGATACAATATTGATAATTCAAATTCATACATTTTTATCAAAAAATATAATTTCATATTTTAAAAAACTAACCAACTGATTTTATCCTTAAATTATTTAATTTTTGCTTTTATTGTTATTTTCTGTTATTAATAAATTAACTAATTGATAATTAAATAATAATAAGAAATGATGATAATATAAATTTATACATTTTTATCAGAAATATAATTTCATATAAAATGATTAAGCTGTCGATTTTATTTTTTAAATTAATTAACCACTGCTTTCATTAAGTTATTTACTTTTAAATAACAAGAGGAGAAGTAACTTTTCCACAGTCGGACATAAGGAATATTAAATTAGCTTAATCCTTTGTATAATTTTGATGGGAAAATTAATGAATTAAAAAAAAGATCTAAAAAATGTTAAATTTAATAAAAATTAAATTATCTAAAAAAATTATTTTTATAATTTTGAAGAGAAAATAAATGAATAATAAAAAACATGTTTTACAAGAAAATGTAAATTAATAAAAATTAATTATTATGATTATGTATTATTTCTATAAAAATACCTTTTATTACAATTTTATTTACTTATTAGTTTTTCTTTGGCAATTGCAATTTTCAGTTTCCATGTAGGTTTTCTTTTTGAAGATTTTGGACACAGTTGATTTATCCATTCTGCCATATAATTTCTTCATTTTCTCCATCTATTTATTTCCAAATCAGGCCAATATATGAGGTTACCCATTTTTCTTAATATTTTTCCAGATCAGGCTGACACATAAAGACAAAGACACTCATGCCCAAGGCTTGTTTCATATTACTTCAGGAGTATTCTCTTTTAATTTTTTTCAAGTAAAGGTTACATGGAGGTAGATGTTGCTTTTGTCTTTTACAACAGCTGAGTCAGGAATTCTTTACTGCCTTCTTCATGCTGAACCAAGACTCTTCTCCTATTGACTTCTTCAGCAGTGAGATCAAAACTGATCTATTCTTACAAAACAAGGAGCCCCCCCTATATTTTTTATAATAATCTGTCCCCAACCAATCACAACTTTATCTCCAATATTATCAAATTAAACACTAACCAATTAGGTCTAGTTTTACAAAAAAAAAAATGTTCAATTATTTACCTCCTTTTTTTTCTAAAAAAAAAGTAAAAAAATTATCTCCTGTACTTTTTTATGTCAAACACAAGTTAATCTTTTATTTACTCTGATTTGATAACATTTGCTTATTGACTTGAAAAAAAATAGAGATAAGTAAAAAAACAACTTTAACTTATTAAAAGAATGTTTTAACAAAAATGTTTTTTATTTTCTTTTTATAAATATTACTAAATACAAAACTTCACTTTATTTGTATTTATATATTGGACTATTTCCATCATCAATTATTAAGTATTGAATGTCTAGAAAAATTTAAATTTATTTAAATATTAGTTTCAATACAGACACTCATTTCTACTTGATAGTAATCAGTTTGTTACTGGTTGTAAGAACAGATATTCATTCTTGCTTGTATAAACCTCTAATCTGATGGAATTCTTGAGTATGGTTTCCCAAGGTTAGCATATCCCATGTCTGTTTCTTCACCATATATACTTTTTTGTTGTTCATAACCTAGCACTGTGCTTCATATTTCTTAATGTATCTTAAACCTGAGATTTCAAACATGCAGTCTTTTTATATTTCTGAATATGTGGCAGTCATATATTCATGATTGTATACTCCCATCATAACCCTACTTAATTATTCAGTAAATCATCATAGAATATCTACCCTAGAGTTTAAGAAGTATAATGCCTATAATAATTCCATTGATATAAGTTAGCAATAGTTAATCTGCTTAGTTGCTAATAAAATTCATTTTAACTTGTAAGAAATGCAAATGATTTTAGATTTTAATCTAGACATATAAATGTTACTTCATTTTAGTTTTCTTTTATTGTTACTAATAAATTTTCTTTACACATTACCTTTGTGTCTTCTTTACCACAATGAATTAAGTATTTATTTAAAATAGTTTTAAGAGTTTCTTATATTTCCCTGACCTAGTGCGATATAAGAAAAAAGGCTTATATGCTAACATCAGACGCATTGTCATGTGGTAATTGCTCTGAGGGCATAGATAGTGAGGTTCAACTTTGTACTGTTTGTGGTAATGCTTATATTGATGTTGCACGCAGACATACGAGTTAATGATCTAGGCTTAATTTTAAAGTCTAACCATATCTGACTGATACAATATATATATAAGACATTTGAGTATAAAGAATTAGTATATCTATGATATTTCTTTCCATCTCCAGTTTTTACAGTATTGATATTTGTGGATGTTAAAATTTTAATTTTTCCATGCATCCACATTTTCTGGATTATTCTTCCTAACCCATACGTTATTCTCAGCTTTGTATTTATTACTAACTTTCTTTTCTATTGAATTAAATAGTAAGGATCACTACAACATATATATAGTCTTCTTCTAATTAGCCACTGTGAATGATTTTTTCAATCATTATTGAAAGAGTTATTCATTTTACAATTCATATAAGTGATAATAGTAGTTGAATGAGAATTTCTATACATTGTCATTACAGTGAATGAACTTGTTAATGAAAACATAAGATATATTTAAGTGATAATGGTGCACCAAAGAAGGATTAAATATTTTATGTGTTGTTAAAAATACTTTTAAAATATATACATTTTACATGTTTGCTAGTATTTGTAACAGGGTGCACAGTAAAGAATAAAATGCTTATTTTTCTTGTTTTGCAATTTATTGTTTAAGAGAAATAAATTGTAATTTGTAAAAGAGAAAGAAAGAAAGCATAAAAGAATTATTTTTGTTTTTGAAGGAATTGATTATTACAATATTCAGTATAAAATATATTTAGTTAAATCTCAAATCAATTGTTAAAATATAAATCATTTAATCACAAATAAATAACATAAAATGTTTTAAAAAGAATTAAAAGTTGGATAGTCCTTATATATCATGAGCAGTAACCAAACATAAACTACATCACGCAATCAGCATTCTTTATGCATACACAAGCTGTTTTCACGGAGATAAAACTCTCCATACAGTACCACCACTCAGTAAAAGTCAAACTCCCACAAGCTAGAAACTAGTCTGGGGATAGTGGATGAGTAGCACTAGATAGGGATTTTATGCAACAAACCTTTTTGCATCCATTGATTATTCTGTCTTGCACTATGTGGTGTTACTGTGTGGAGAGTTTTGCCTCTGTGCATATACTACATCTGCAGCTACAATCTTAATTGATACAATTAAAATTTTCAATACAAGCAATTACTACTATAATTTAACTGTGTTTAAAATAAAGGTAAGACATACTTTTAACAAAAACAATATTCCAAATAACCAATTGGATGATATTATTGTCATTATTATAATATATTTAAAATAAATAATGTGCAAAACAAATCAATGAATGACATTTTTAATTATTACGATAGTGTTTTTCAAACAAAGAAATGGTAGACATTTTCTTTATTATCAGTCATTTGTAATACATTTCATCACAGCAATTGACTTCATGCTTTTCTTAATTTTTTGCCATATTTGTTTTGAAATTATATTAATTATTTACTTTAAACAATGTTTTCTTTTATTAAATTTTAAAATTATATCCTCCATTAGTTTCTATAGTTTACATACATGTATAAAATTACATCATTACTTCATTGTGAAATTTGGAAATTTTGTCTACTATTATCAGAATATACTTATAACAACGAATCCTCTAAAATTTTAAAAATCTTCACAAAATTGATGCAATTCCAAGAGATTTAAACTTTTCTCAAAATAATATAGTTTAATTTAAATAATACTTGCAACACATATACTGAAAAGCTTGTTTAATACTTTAAAAATAAATCTGCTAAATACATTGAAAATAGTATGCTGAGCATGCTTTCGGCTAACTAGTAGTCATCATCACAGTCATTATTATCTAAAAAAATTGTGAAATTTATAGAAAATTTACAGAAGTGATGTTACATAAAATTTTATTATAAGATGTGCAAGAGGTTATAAGCCCCAAATTATTAATACTAGTACTCATACGATTGCAGGCCTCAAAGCATTTTTACATAGAAATTATTGTCTTTGTAAATTTGAATCCAACCGGAAAACTAATATTGAAAAAAACATTTAATGATTTACATAATATTGAATATAAAGATCCAGCACTTATTTTCATCATCAAAACATTCTACACTAAAATTCAGAACATAACTATGCATGCTAATGAAAAACCTTGGATACCACTGCCATATATACTAGAAAAAACTCATAATATAAGTAAAATCTGTACTAAAACATATAGAGTTAGTCTTCACATTCCTCCTGCCCTGAACTATCTGATTAACAACATGAAAGATAAGCTATTTTCAGAACAGGTTTCCCAAGTAATGTGTAAAATTACATGCAACAAACACAAACTGCAATGTAGTTTACTTTGGAAAATCTCATGCCAATCTCACTACAAGAATTGTGCAACACAAATAATACAATCAAGCTAAAACTAATACAGATGTTAAATCTATTTTTCTCGAACATGAGTCCAAACATGGTCACAGCTTTAAACCTATATACGTCAATATTATCTGCTCTGAGATAAAACAATGTCAAATGCAATGTTAAAGAGGCCCATCACATTGCTAATACTATACACTTAATAAACTAGAAAGAATCCCGATTCCTCTGTCAAAAAGTGGCTTTCATAAATAAATTCATTTACATCTTATAGTCAAATTTTATGTAAATCACCACTTCTGTAAATCTTCTATAATTTCATATTTCTCTTAGATAATAATGACTATGATTATGACTACTAGTTAGTCATAAGCATGCTCAGTATACTATTTTCGATGTCTTTAGCATATATATTTTTAAAGTCTTAAACAAGCTTTTTCTTACTATATGTGTTATATGTATTATTTATACCAAATGAATTGATATAAATCAGTGATATAATGTAGATATTAGCCACAATCAGTCACTGTCTGTTGTTGTATAGTATACCTTTTGATAGTAATTGCCTACATGTTTTTTGCCACACTTGTTTTAAATTACATTTAGTATTTTATGTAATGATTTCTTTCATCATATTTTAAAATTACCTCTTCTATTAGTTTGTATAATTTTATTTATAAAATAATGTCATTCTTTAGTAAGTTTAATTTTATGGATACTTTTTTCAGTATGGGTTGGCCTGTGTTTGTTTCACATGTAAGCAAGAAGTAACAAAAATCATTTTAAAAAAATTAAAGTAATAAATCAATGTTATTAAACTCTAGTAATTAAAACTGAAAAAGTAAAAGTGTCATTTAATTTGTTTGTTTTTTTAAACAAAAAAATAAGTGCAACACAAAAAAAAAAATGAAAAAAATGTTAGTACTTTTTTTTTACTTGCCTTTTTTAAAAAAAAATTAATGTAATTGTCAAAAGAAAACATAAATATTATAAAATAAACAGGGAAAGCTTTATTTAGATTTAACTTTATAATTAGAAAAATAAAAATAAACGAAGGATCTCTGAGCAGTATTTTTAATTGTTGTAAGTTTACAAATAGCTAAGTTTCTTTATTAGTTTTAATGAATTTAATTATTTAATATTTATGAGAGAGGGAAATGTTTTAAATTGGACAAATTTAACAATGTGGAATTGATTAAAAAAATTTGTGATCTGTCTTCAATTTCTTCATTATTAAGTTTTTCACTGTGTGGCAATATTTTTCATTTCAGTGTTCTAAATGCTTGAAAGCAGAAAGGATACAAATAATGAAGTTATGGAAGACTAAATATAAACAAAGTGATTATACAGACAGTGGGTTATTGGTTTTTATGCTGAGTTTGGGAACATATTAGGGGAATTTAGATATGAAGGCCATGGAGTTCACAAAGATTATGTTGTGAAAATGGGATGGATCAGGATATGGGGAAACTTAGGGTGGGGAATGGTTATGGGAAGGTAAAGTGGTTAACAGGTTTTTCTGGACATAGTTGCTGAGAGATTCCTGACTCTGTATAAGGAGAAGTCACAGTGCATCACATCTAATGAATTAAATTAATAGCTCAGATCATCTATATAAATGTGTTTTTATAAACTTAAATGAATATTAAATTGGCATATGCAGTAGCTAAATAATGTTACCACTAATAATATCCATATCTGTATTCCAGGTTTTTATTAATTACATAATGTTTTGAATTAACATGCAATACAAAATAGTTTATTATTATTATTATTATTATTATTATTATTATTATTATTATTATTATTATTATTATTATTATTATTATTATTATTATTATTATTATTATTATTATTATTATTATTATTATTATTATTATTATTATTATTATTATTATTATTATTATTATTATTATTATTATTATTATTATTATTATTATTATTATTATTATTATTATTATTATTATTATTATTATTATTATTATTATTATTATTATTATTATTATTATTATTATTATTATTATTATTATTATTATTTTATTTTTATTATTAAAAATGGATATAATTAATTGAATTATTATTATATTATTATTATTTTTGCATAGACTATGTCTTGCAAATTAGGAAGTTGTAACAACTCATAAAAGTCAAATCATGCTACTTCTTGGATGTCTTAAAGTTGATATTTCAGAGCACATGAGATTAAGACTGATAAAAATTAGAATATAAATGGTTAAAAAATAAAAATTTCCCATGTTGAATGAATAGCCTTTTTACAGATAGATTTCAAAATTTTTTATTAGACTTACCCATTAAAAATGTTAATCTTGCTGAGAAATTGGTATTACTTGTTTTAAAAAAGTTGAGATCACATCCATAATTGCTAACTTCTAGCAATTACTTGTAAGACATAATAAAACAGAAGTATATTCAAAAAATTGTTGAAGATCAGCAAAAGAAAAAAGAATAATAGATCATTCTATAAGCTCAAGATGTTTTTATGTATATTATAAAAATCCATAAAATGCAAACACATCCATACATGCTAATCCTTGACATTTTTCAATGCAATAAATATATCTTTCTGAAAGCTTTTCTATTTTAATATATAATTAAATCTATTATTATCATTAATTCAATTTTGGTTTAAATTCATTTCTATATAGATTCTTTTATTTTTCTTTCCGTTGTAGGATTTAACTTTTTCTATCATTTTAATTGAAAATTGACTGTGTTTTTCTTTCTTTTTTTCATGAATAATTACTTCAGATTATATTTACTTGTATATTTTTATGGTAGTTTATTTCAACCATAATGCCAACAGCAGAAGCAGTCAATGTTTGATATATTCTTTATAACATTTATAGTATCTATCTATCCCATAAAAAAACCATGCTCAAGATCACCATAAATTTATGGAAAGTGTTATTATTCAAATGCTTTAAATGCCCAAATTATTGAAGATCTGTTTACAAAATTAAATGATATATTATCACAACAAAGCACGTTAAATATCTCATTAAGTAACAATTTATTTTCAGAATATTATAAAGCATCCTTAAATGAAATTTTTCCAGTGCTATTATTATATTAATAAAAAATACATTTACCAAAACCATTCAACAAATTTAACATAATAATGTCTTCCAGCCAGCTACCTTAAATGAGATCATTATATAATTGAACAATTAGTTGGTTGGAAAGTCTTATGGCATAAGCTTTGACCATACATCACTGCACTAAATCACCCAGGACAAATAGTTATATTATTACCTTATATATTCTGATTTAATAATTGCAGCACAACATGGCATTAGAATCAATGTTGAAATTTGAGACTCAAGTTTGTTTTTCCAATTAAAACTATTAAAATATATGATGAATTAACTCATATCCTCAAGCTAATAAGCACCCAAACTAAAACTTATGAAGATTTTCCCTTTATAATTGGCTGATAGAGTGGCTTCTTTTTTCTGAACATTAATTAGTGAACAAAATTCTTTATAGTTTGCATTCAAAATATTAAGAATATTTTGTAGATCATTTTTTGAAAAACACAGTTACCAGCACATTATAAACCTAGATTCCACGAAGGTGACTTTTTTTTTTAATCATTTCAAATTAAAACTTTGGCTTCAAATCCGATCAATCATATATTAACATATGCTTAATAAAAAAACATTAAAAATTAGACATAGGCATAAGTATGCAAACTGATGAAAAAAAATATATAGGTGGAATTAATTGGAAAATGGTAGACAGAGAATTAATCAGACAGAAAAATAACAGATAGGGTTATGGAGTGGAAGGACAGATCAGCACATCAATTAAATAAGTGAAATAGAAAACAGTTATTAAAGAAATAATATTATTAAGATAATTATAAAAGTATAAGTTTTAACTCAGAATAAATGTAATCATAAATATACGGAGATGGTATGGAGAAAAGCTTTCATAAAGTATGTTTTTTAAAACAGTAGGTGCTTAGCTGATTTTCGACTACAAGATTGAAAGCAAAAAATGCAGGCTGCAGAAAAAGAAATAGAAATTATTCCCAGTGAGGAACAAGAGAAAGAATAAGCAGAAGTCTCAAATAAAGAAAGAGACCATGACATCATGAAAATCAAAATAACATTTTGAAAATCAGAAAAGAGATGACCATGAAATTTGGAAATTGAAATAAGGAAATGTTTATAAAATTTGAAAATTAAAATAAAGAAATGCTCATAAAATTTAAAAATCAAAATAAAATATTTGAAAAGCTGAAATATCAAACTAAAAAGGCTATGAATTTTTTGAAGAGATTATAAAAGAGCTAGATGAGGATTTAACACAGATTGAAAGTGGAGTGGAAGATGTATGCCAAAAAATAAAGCAAAATAAAATAGAGAAAGAAAGAAAAATAGAATGTTTACATGATATTATAGAATTACAAAAAAAAAATTTAAATTTAATAATTTAATTTACAATATTATAGAGGAAGTAAAAATAGAAAGTAGTAAGGCATTAGAGCAGGTTCACATAGAAATAACCAATCTTTCAAAAAATTGAAAAGATACAGATAAAAAGCAGTATACAATATGAAACCCTAATAAAAATAATAATAAAGTCAATCATAAAAAAGATAAATAACAAAATGTCATTTGGATTATATGGAACAGCAAGGGGTTAACTTAGACACAAACTATCTAATACACTTGCAATTGTTAACCAATTTCTAAAAATAAGAGTTTTCTCAGGGCACACAGGTGAAACTCTAATAGAATATTTCTATAGCTTGGAGAGATATTTTAGTTTAAATCATTTAGGTGAAAGGGTAAAATTGTAATTATATGTAACCATTTATAAGAGACCTCACAGTTTTGCTGTGTTCCTTGTTTGATAAACCTAAGAATTTTAATGAGTATAAATATGCATTGTTATCAAATTACTGGAGAGAAGATGATCAGGAAAATATTAATTACCAAGTATCTAAAAAAATGGTGGCCTTGAAAACCAGTCCATTATCTGATACTCAAATTGTTAAGATAGTAAGACACAGTTTTCCAAATCATACAGAACAAATGTTTATTTGCATATAAAGCAAAACCATCAAACAGATGTTTGAATTGTTGAATGCATTTAATAGTAGTAGGCCTACATACAATGCAAAAGAGAGGGATTTAAACTCCAACCAAAAAAATCCTACAGACAAGAACATGAGTCACAGATAAATGCTTTGGAATATAGAAATAAAAAATAATAAAAATACATGGAATGAAAAAAGAAAAAGGAGAAGATCTACTGGCAGCCTGTATAGGTATTGAATCATTGGACTGGAAATGACTCTAATATTAGTTGTGAAGAGCAATATATTAGACCTAGAAATGATTTATAGCACTAGTGGAAGTATGGGAAAAATACAAAAGAGTAGAAAGAGGGAAATAAGAAAGAAGCAATAATAATAACAACAATAATAGCGGTCCTGCTGTTACTATGTAGTAACAAACTCTTAGAAGCTCCTGAATGTACTTGATAAATAATAAACAAAATCTGCTTAATAGTTTAAAAAAATATATAATTTTGTAAAGTGTAAACAATTCCGGTTTGTAAGGAAGAAAAGCCCTGCCAACAAAGTGAGTTTTTTTGCCATTAGAAAAAATGTAGTCATCTAAGTCAAATGTGGCGTCTGAAGAAAACAACTGCGTAATTAGTAAGAGAGATAACAATATAAATGTGAAAACAGATGCAGGGACCATTAAGAATAAAAGGTCTTATGCAATTATTGCTGCAATGAAACTGCAAAAAGCAGTATTGGAAAATGTTATACAAGAAAACTCTCATAAGCCACAACAAAAAAACTTTTAAAAAAAACGGAGGGGGAGGACAAATAGGCAGATTGGGAGAGCTAATTCAACAGACATCTTTGAACTAAATATGGAAAATGAAGATGAGACATTTAATCATGTAACAAAACAAACAGAAGACAACTGGACAGAAGAAGAAATCCAAGAAATCAACATTCAGTTTAATAACACGATACCGAATAAATTATATAAATCTTTTAAAAAATTATTTTCTGATAGATCATTAGTGCTTGCAATTACAGACAAAAATTTAACTTTATATAAATTTCAGAGAGAGTTATTGTATCAAAAAATAACAGAAAAAACTTGTGGAACTCAATCTTAGCAATAGGTGAGCATACAAACTCAAGATATATTGCTATACAATTTTTTAAATGAACATCAAAAGACTAGATTCAAATCACAGATAAAGATGATGGGTGGATATGTAATGATTGTTGTAGATGAAAATCTGGAAGATTATTGTTCAGGAATCATAAAGAATACATATTTCAGTATATCTGGTTCAGCCATTTGGACAAGCCTTATATTTTAAACAGATTTTGTGCAATGACACACCCACACTTGTATACACAAACAGTTATCACTTTAAGATAAAACTGCACCAGCGTATTAAGTCAGAAAAAATTCCCAGGAAAATTATGGATCAGGGAATGGTTTTGTATCTACACAGTAAAGGGCTAAAGCCACAATGTTTTGGCTATGGAGAGAAAAGTCATTTAAATATAGACTGTCCAAGGAATGAAAATATTAATAATAATAAAGGATTTGGTATATCAGAGGAAAGACATGAAAGAAGAACAAGCAGTAAACAGAGGGATACAAAGCAAATGCTGACATTAGACTTGGTAGCTCAGGGATGCAAAAAGCAAAGAATTTCCATACAACAAACACATAAGACTACAGATAATCAAGAGAGTGAAAGTGGAAATGTAAATAATGAAGGAAACAATATTAGGGAGATTCTAGATTTAATGTCCAGAAAGGAGAAAAAAGAGTGCCTTAGGATAAATAATACAAAATTAAAAAAAGGGAATGATATACAAATGCATGCAGTTAAAGCTTTAGAAAAAGATACAGAAGAACACATGTGGAAAGAAAATGTAAAAGAGAAGCAGTATTATGAAGAGAATGGGAATTTGGATAAAGAACTCGCTTTAATTAAAGAACAAAGAATGGGGAACAATGCAAATTTTGAGATTACTCAGATAATAATGACAAATATGCCGCAAGTTCCTCAGGGTAATATTGAGCAAAAGAGAAAGCTGGGAAGGCCCTCAAAACAGACAAAAAAGCAAAATTGGGGAAGCTATTGTTTGACCTCACAGGAGAATGGTGTTGAATGGAGAGCTGTACTGATGTTGAATTTGAATGGGAGTTTGAAAATGCTCAGGATTTACAATAGAATGATAACCAAATATACGTATAGTTAGAGATAGAGTAAATTAAGCTAATTCAAAGTAAAAAAGTAAAATTATATAAATAAGAATTAAAATTGCTTCGTTTGATCTACAGAGTTTGAATTCAATAGGAAAGATATTAAAGTTGAAACATTGTATCAGAGAAGTAAACCTCATATAATGGGTTTGCTTGAATACAGCATGATCCAGTGAAATTCCTAAATAGTGAGGGGTTTGTTCCATTGTTTAAGAGACTTTACCTCTCTGTCATCCGGGTCTGTGACTTTTGATAGCCACTGTTTGACAGTCTGCCAATTTTTGGCAAAAATGATAAAACATTTGAGAACTGGTGTAGTGGAGTATATTTTTTAAAAAATTGGAATCTGAAACTTCTTTAGTGAATTTCTGGGAATATGACATATTTGAAAGGAACATAGGATTAAAACTTGTAAGTTAGGTCTATTAAAAGTCTTGTAACATCAGTTTGAACATTAAAGAAACATAGGACCGAAACTTGGGAGTTAGGTCTATTAGGACTTTCTGTAACACAAGTTTAAACCTTGTAATTGGAAAAATAAGAAAATATAAAGAAATGTAGAAGTAAAATCATATCAAATGAAAAAAAAAAACAATTAGCAACAAATTTTTGTAGGTGATTGATTTGCTAATGGGTTTCAAATTGTAAATTACATTATAAACTGTATGAGACATATAACAAAATGAAATATTGTGTGTATCATATTTGTACTGTTAACATAGGTGGAATAAACAATCCAGGATATTGAGATTAAATTTATGTAGACAAGAACTATGATTTAAGCTCCTGTAAATCTAGAAAGAACTCTAACAAAATGAACAATGTAAATGAAAAAAAATTTGTAATGGGCTTGTAGCAGTGGTTTTGCTTTGTAATTGTAACTTTTTTTTTTCTTTTCTCTCCCCCCCCCCCCCCCTTTTTCTCCCCCCTTGCTTTGTATTCTTTTAAGTCAATAAAAGGCCTTTTGAAACATCATCATCATCATAATAACAACAACAACAATAAACATCAACAATAATAATAATAATTAATAATAATAATAATAATAATATATACACAAGTCCAATAATAACCTAACCTTAAGACAAATAATATCGATAAAACATAATAATAATAATAATAATAATAATAATAATAATAATAATAATAATAATAATAATAATAATAATAATAATAATAATAATAATAATAATAATAATAATAATAATAATAATAATAATAATAATAATAATAATAATAATAATAATAATAATAATAATAATCAATCAATATATAATAATAATAATAATAATAATAATAATAATAAAAATAATAATAATAATAATAATAATAATAATAATAATAATAATAATAATAATAATAATAATAATAATAATAATAATAATAATAATAATAATAATAATAATAATAATAATAATAATAATAATAATAATAATAATAATAATAATAATAATAATAATAATAATAATAATAATAATAATATTCAATTTATTTATATTTATTTATTATGAAACAAACAATAAAGGTATAATGCAGTGAGATAAATTCCATACAAGAAAAATCTTGAGTGAGGAATTTAAATGTAACAACTAAAAACACTAATAAAATACAAAAAAAGTATAAATATAACATAAAATATTAAAATAATAATAATAATAACAACAACAACAAGTCATCAAGAATGAAGGTCTTATTAATAATCTTTTTTTTCCATATTCTAATCATTTTCATACTTCAAAACTGTAATAGATAAAGACAGCGATGGTAGCCTACTGAACAGTTGTTTTCTAGCAAAAAGTAATTAATATGGTTATCCATAACTAAAAATAAATTCTAATGTCACAAGCAAGCATGGTGTCATGTCAAGAAGACAATGACATAAATTGCGACAAAACAAACGGCGATAAATGGAAACTGCAACTAATGCAAAAACTTACACGAACATAATAAAAATAAACCAGCAGCCACACAGTATTGAAAAAAGTCCAACATTACCACAGGCAGCAAGATTTAGAAAGGTAAATCAAGCTGACATAAATAATTTAAACCTTATCAACAACAATAATGAGGAGCCCTTCCCAATTATATGGAATCAAGATGAACTGCAAGAAATAAACGTTAATTTCAACAGTACCATCCCTAAAAAATTATTCGCAACTTTTCAAAAATTTTTTTCACCGAGATCACAGGTGTTAGCAGTCCCTGATAGGAATTTAACACTCTCGTCTACAGAGAACCTTGGATTTTCACCAACCAAGAGAACAAGCTGGATTTAAAAGTGGTTTTAGTACAGTAGATCATATTCAAGTATTGAGAGAAGTTATAGAAGGACAAATGAATATGAGTTGTCATTATGTTTTGGATTTGTAGATTATGAAAAGGCATTTGATTCTATAAACATTTCTTCAGTGATTAAAGCATTGGATCATCAAGGTATAGATCCAGGATATTGTCATATTTTAAAGAATATTTATAAAAATGCAACAGCAACAATTAGATTACATAATGATACTGGGAAAGTCAACATTGAGAAAGGTGTAAGACAAGGTGACTCCATATCTCCAAAACTTTTTACAGCAGTGCTGCAAGAAGTATTTTGTGGATTAAAATGGGAAACTAAAGGAGTGAAAGTAAATGGAGATTATTTAAGTCATTTAGATTTCGCAGATGATGTAGTTGTTTTTGCAAATAATGCTTTCGAGCTGCAGGAAATGTTGCAGGAGTTATCAGATGAAAGTAGGAAAGTAGGACTAAAGATAAATGTTAAAAAGACTAAAGTAATGTTTAATCGATTTGCTCAAAATATGAAAATAAAGATTGATTATGATGAATTAGAAGAAGTTAAGAGTTACAAATACCTTGGTCAGATTATTAATACAGATGGAAACATAATAGAGGAAATTAATCATAGAATTAAACTTGGTTGGAGTGCTTTTGGTAGAAATAACTTGATATTAAAAGGAAATATGCCTATGTGTTTGAAAAGAAAGGTTTTTAACAAATGTGTTTTACCAGTTCTTACTTATGGATCTGAGACTTGGACACTTAATAGAAGATCAATACAGAGACTTCAGACCACTCAAAGAAGTATGGAGAGATGTATGTTGGGAGTAACAAGAAGAGATCGAAAACGCAATGTATGGGTAAGAGAACAAACAGGTGTTACTGACCTCATTAAAAAAATTAAAAGATTGAAGTGGAGTTGGGCTGGACATATTGCTAGAAGAGATGATAATAGATGGACAATTGAAATTTTAAAATGGATTCCAAGAGATTGTAAAAGACCCAGAAGGAGACCACATGTAAGATGGATGGATGAAATAAGAAAATGTGTAGGGGTGATGTGGAGAAGAGAAGCTAAAGATCGGAGAAGATGGATTAAACTTGGAGAGACCTTCATTCTGCAGTGGATTGATAATGGTTGATAATGATGATGATGATGAAATTCCACAGAGAACTTCTTTATGAAGAGCTAACAGCAACAGCAATGTGGGATACAATCTCTAGTATTGGAGAGCATCCAAACTCGTGATACGTTGCAATTCAGTTTTTCGATGAACATCAGCGTGTATGATTTCAAACAAGTAAAAACTTTAGGAAGTTATGCGCTAATAATAGTCAATCAAAGCTTGCAAAACTATTGTAATGGAATAATTAAAAACACTTATTTCGGATATACCATACAGGATTTTCAAAAATTAATTCAGTTATTTGGCAAAGCTATTTATATAAAACAAATCTACTTATCCGACACCCCCATCCTGGTTTTCAGCAACAATTTTCATTCAAAAATAAAGCTGAATGACAGTGTAAACCAGGAATATATCCCCACACAAATAGTTGATTAAAAAGCAATACTGACCATTCACATAAAAGGATTAAGGCCGAGATGTTTTGTGTGCGGTGAAACTGACACTTAGCAATCGATTGCAACACCAAAAAGAACCAGAAAAACCAACCGAGCACTGAAGATCAACCAAGAGAAGCTCACCAACAGGAATCAAACAATACAAAGCAGATAACAAAAACAACTAATAAACAAGAAAGAATTAATAAAAAACCCACAGCTCAACAGCAATTGAATAATAAAAAAACTGCACACACACTGCCAACATCTGAAATTCTGGATTTATCAACAAAAACAACCAATAGAATTCAAACCCCCACTGATAAAAAAAAAAAACAGAAAATCAACAGCCTCAAGAGGCTATAATGGAAAAAACAGTGCACAATCTAACTCAGCCTACCAAAGAGATAATAAAAGAACAAATAAACTTACACAATAATAGTGATCAAGAAAATATATATAACACACCAAACACCCAATATTAAAAATAACACAACAATGGAAATTATGGAATCTATCACCCCAAATATGCCTCAAATCACCAAAGCTAACACAGAACAAAGGAAAAGACCAGGCCACCCACCAAAGAAAAACAAAGGGCCCAAGAAATCAAAATAACAGAGTCCAACCTTAGCCTTGCTGATCACAACACTAAAACTACAGTAGAAACAGATGAAGATCTGGAAATGGAATATGAGAATGAATGGGAAGAAACACCAGATCAACCCTAACATTTAAATCTCAACCAAAAAACAACATATAATGAAAATAAAAGTTGCAGCAATCAATGTCAGGGGTTTGAACTCAACCTCAAAAATTAATAAGTTAAAACACTGTTTCAAGGATATACAACCACACTTGCTTGGTATACTTGAGACAAAAATTTATGCTGGATCACAAACCGACCCAGCCAAGCATTTAAATATGGAAGGTTTCTGTGCATGCTCCAGAGATTCTTCCTCTCCCTCAGCTGGCACCGGACTCATAATTGCTAGAAATTGCACATTCATAACTTTCAAAATAATTCACATTGACAGAACTTATTAATTGCAACCTTCAACCCAAAAAGCATATCAATAAATCTGGTTTTTGTATATATGCCTTTACAGGATAAAAAAATAGATACCATAATTGCAAACATTAATTCCAGATTAGCTACAACTTCAAACCCAACTGTGTTAATTGGAGATTTTAATTTAAAATATCAGGAATTTATGCAACGTTGGCTTCATAGAATAAACATACCACTAATGAGTGGCCAAGGTGTTTTGCCGGTTGATGCCATCTTTTTCCACAATAGTCACTTCTCACTTATTGATCTGTGTTTTTATTCTCCAATGCTTCACCACCTTATCAAAATAAAACCAACTTCCTCAACTTTTTCTGATCACTCAGCTCAAATAGTCACAATTGATTGCACTCAAATTCAAATATCACTCTTTCCACTTACAAGAACAATAAGAGTTTTACTCCTAGAAACAACCCCTGAATTTCTGTTCTCTGAGACTTACATAATGTTAAACAAAATCAAAGATATGACTTTGAATCCAGTTCAGAAATATCTTGCATTTATGAGGATGCTGTCCTTTAACATCAACCATATAACAAGGAAACAACCTCCACCATCAAGACTTTTGTCTCTGGCAGATCAGTTGCACCAGAGAATAATCATGTTTAACCATCACACTTCACCCAGCAGCATATATTCAAGATTACACATGCATATAATAAAGCATGTGGTGAACTGAAAAGCTATCTGAAGATAAAGAAAAGCAAGATTTGTCTAACCAGGCCACACACTTGGACAAGAGATTATATAAGGTAGGTGCTGGGGAACCAACCAGATGTAAAAGTGCCAATAGCACTATATACAAATAATGGAAAATATGCAGGACACAATATGATTATGCCAATTTTTGAATATTTTAAGCAGAAATTACAAGAAAAACAACCATATAAAATACCACATAATCTGTTTGGCCCACCAGAGACAAAAACCACATTCACAAAAGATCTATTTACAACAAACTGAATACCATTCGAAACGCTTGCCACCCAGCTAGTCCTGGAGTTCCATTGTTTATATTAAAGCATTTAAGTAAATTCACAACAGAATATTTGTGTCAGTTAACAAACCATCTAGTACAACAAATTCAGCCCATGGAGGGTGTCTATCCAGTAGCCATAGTACTCTATAATAAAAAGAAAGCAATTATCCCACCCATTACAGACCTCAGGCCAATATCTATGGGGCCTTTGCTGATCAAAATTATTGAGAAAATTATTAAAGATGAAATTAAACCATATATAATGCCACTTATCTCCGAAGAACAATATGCAAAGAAGAACTCTTCAACAACAGAAGCAGCCTTATTCTTCAAAGCAATTCTAGCCACAGTAAAACAGCAGAAAAAATATGGACCCATCATTGTGCAGCTTGACATAGAAGCTGCTTTTGACTCAGTCAATATATATACACTTCTGGAAATGCTAAAAGACACAGAAATTCCTAGAACACACCTATATATAATTGCAAACCTGCTTCTGAACAGAGAGATCCATATAACTTTAAATGGAAGAAACTCACCATCTTTCACACCCACCAAAACTATATCCCAAGAATCCCCTCTGAGTTCATTATTGTTTATATTTTACATCAATCCCCTTATTAAAAGCATACAAAATGCATTTATTGGGATCAAGATACCAGACACAACACACCGCACTACATGCATTGCCTATATGGATGATGTTACCATATTCCTAACATCAAAAAAACAAATACTGCAACTCCAAAAAAATATTACAAGAATATTCACAGAAATACGAATTAAAGTTTAATCTGGCAAAAACCTCAGCCTAATCACTATACACTGGTAAACCATGTACATCAGTTTACAAATCATATGGGAATTATGGGAATGAGATGCCACATCCAAAATAAACTTAAAGAAGAAGCCACAAAAATGATAAATTCCTTGTCCATAGGCATATCTTTCACTATATTCCAAAGTACAGTTAATTAACCAGCTTATCGCAAACAAAATAATATACTATGTACCAATTATTTCATTCTCGAAGGCGTTTATTTCAAAAAATAAAATCATATATAATAAACTACTTTGGGCCAGAAAAACAGTAGCAATCTCCACAAAAAAACTTAGCCAACCCCTAATAAAGAATGGACTTGGCTTGCATAACATTAACATTTTTCATCTACAAAAGTTAAGGAACTCAATAATTATAATCCTTGCCAAATACCCAAAAATTAACCACTTGCTAGAAGTTACTCCAACAGATAGACCACTTCCAAAAGGCTCTTTTTTCCACTAACATTATATACCAAATGCAAAACCACAGACAAGATTCCAGAACAGTATTTGCATAAGTATTCATACTGGGATATTTAAGATTTAATGAACAGAAAAACAGATACTAATGTTATACAACCTATGCTAGGAATTAACAACAAGAGACTACTCAAGGAATATAAAACATGGGCTCTTGAGCCCAAATACTTTGATTTTGTCATTAAAATGAATCTCATTGCCTTACCAACAACTCACTTTCTTTATCAAAAAGAATGTACAGATCTATTGACCCTTTCTGTGGACTCTGCCATTGAGCAGAAGAGACACTGGTCCACATTATTTATCAATGTATAGCACTTAACCAAACACAACAGATGATGTGTAACACCTACATAAAACCGGGTACAATCATTAATCACATAATGGTTGCTTTTCAGTGAAGATCAATACCTAGCATTAGGGCAGCCATGTTTGTACTATACCCATACTGGTGCACCAGATGTACTTTCTTAATTGACAATAATACCAGACAACACCCAGCTACATTTAGCAACAAACCATTACACATTAGAAATAGAGATAGAATAATAACCAACCTCACTTACATGCAGCAACATGATCATTGTTAAGGCAACCATCAATGCCGTGAATGCTGCAAAAACTATCATACAACTAACATTCAAAAAGACATGCCCACAAACTAAATAAGCTCATCAAACTTTAGAACTCTGATTATTTTTATTATTTTATTCTTTATATTGTTATAGTCCATTAACCACAAAGTGTAATCACTAAATTTCTTTATATATGTTTACCCTAATATTACTCATTGTATGTTAAATTTGAAATTGTCTAGATGTAAACTTCTGTAAACCATTGAGATCAATAAAGCCTTTACTGAAATGTAAAAAAAAACACAACGCAATAATAATAATAACAACAACAATAATAATAATAACAGCAACAACAATGACAACAACAACAACAACAACAACAACAATAATAATAATAATAATAATAATAATAATAATAATAATAATAATAATAATAATAATAATAATAATAATAATAATAATAATAATAATAATAATAATAATAATAATAATAATAATAATAATAATAATAATAATAATAATAATAATAATAATAATAATAATAATAATAATAATAATAATAATAATAATAATAATAATAATAATAATAATAATAATAATAATAATAATAATAATAATAATAATAATAATAATAATAATAATAATAATAATTCACATCAAAAAATATTTGCAACCTAGCAAATCATCTCTCTAAAAAAATCTACAACCTTAAAGAACTAAATACCATAGCCATAGTGCCATTTAATAAAAAAAATTAATATATCAACACTTACCAATCTAAGACCTATTTCTATGGGTACATTTGCCATTAAAATTTTAGAAAAAGTCATCAAAGATCAAATTGAACAACACTTACTTCCACTTATATCACCTCTACAATTTGCAAAAAAAGAATCATCTACAGGACAAGCAGCATTACTCTTTAAAACTATTATGACTACAATACAAAAGCAAAAAAAATATGCACCAATAGCAGTACAATTAGATATTCAAGCAGCATTTGATTCAGTGTCAATCAAGATACTTCTTAATAAATTAGCCAACACCACAAGACAAATTCATATCACACTCAATGGAAGGAAATCAACATCATTCACTCCATCACAATCTATTTCACAAGGATCACCACTAAGTTCTCTCCTCTTCACATTCTACATAGATCCACTAATAAGAAAAATACAACAAAATATAGCTGGAATACAAATTCCACACACACAACAAAATATCCCATGTTTAGCATACATGGATGATATCATAATTTTTTTAAAATCACGCAAAGAATTTCCAACACTACAAAAAATATTAGATCAATACTCATCTGAATTCAAACTAAAATTCAATCCTAATAAAACAGCAGCTTGGTTCATATATACAACCAAAACATATACTAAATACTTTCAAGGCAAAACCTACTCCTTTTCTTGGATTTCCATTTTACTTGGGAACAAATGGTATGAGGCAAAACATACAAAACAAATTACTTGAATCCATAAACAAAATTTCAAACTCTTTATCAAAAGCATACCTATCCATATACTCAAAAGTTCAATTATTCAACATGTTAATTACCACAAAAATAACATATTTTTCTCCAATAATAAATTTCTCTAAACATTTCAAATCAAAAATATCATCATTATGCACTAAACTACTATGGGGATGCAAAGCCGTTGCAATATCCGCTAAATCTCTTAGCAAATCTACAGAAAACAATGGTTTAGGACTGCACACTATTTACACATTCCATATACAGAAATCAATCAACATATTAGCATCAACAATAAGACAATTCTCTAAACTAAAATGTTTGCTCACAATTACACCAATGGATACTCCACCTCCAAATTCACAGTATTTATCTTCACTAATACAAAGTGTCACAACAATATCTACTCAAATTAACATAGAAGCAACATATAAATATTCATACTGGCAAATTTACAAACTATTATATCCAGAAAATCCTGAAGACACACAAACAACAATGCTTGGAATTAACAATTATCAATTATTGAAAAAATTCAAAAAATGGTCATTAGAACCAAAATATTTTGATTTTATATTAAAAATAAACCTTTATGCACTACCAACATCATATTTCCTTCGATACAGATGTCTATATAAAAACATTGAACCTTTTTGAAATCTTTACCACACAGCAGAAGAGACACAACAGCATATATTCTATTCATGCACAAGTTTATCCAATATACGCAAATTGTTAATAGAAACTTACCAAAGGAAAATACATCATTAATAAACATATTACAATCTTTTAAAAAAAACTCTACCCCAACAATACAAGCAATAACTTTTTTACTATATGCATACTGGTGCACAAGATAGTCATTTACATTTGGTAACAATACAAGAAGACATCCAGCAACATTTACAAAAAACTTCAACAAATAAAAGAGGAGGATTACAAAATTAGTGCTCCAGACATTGCAGCAGCAACATGGTCACTCATAAGACAGCCATCTAACCTATAACAGAATAACCATCAAACAGATTATTTAAAATGTAAAATACAATTGATTTTAAAATTTAGAACTTGTTCCAAAGTCCTATGATTGCCTATGTAACAGAATGCAATCGTCTGTTGTAAAGAATCTATGTAACATTTGTTTAATAAAATTCTTTGAAACATAATAATAATAATAATAATAATAATAATAATAATAATAATAATAATAATAATAATAATAATAATAATATAATAATAATAATAATAATAATAATAATAATAATAATAATAATAATAATAATAATAATAATAATAATAATAAATTTAATTTAATTTAATTTATTAAACATATAATCTCCTTGTGATAAATAAATCACGCATGGAGCTTAACAAAAATACATGTGCAATAAAATAAAAAACATTAATATACAATAAAATAATTAAATAGAAATAAAAAGTTTTTGATTATCATCAATTACAATCCAGTTCATAATTAATTTTCTCAAAGTTTTCCTTGATAAGTCATTAACATTAAATCCAATGTTTCTTATAAAAATATTATAAAATCTTGGACCAAGATAACATTTCTGATATCTGCAATGAGTTTTAAAGTACACTGGTTCAAATAATAAATCAAAATCACTTGATCTAGTCACCATTATTGATGAAGAATTATATTTATTCATTTTTTTGTATTTAATATAATAACACAAAATATTCACTAAAAATAATTGATGAATAGTTAAAACTCCAGCACACTTAAATAATTCAAGTCTTGGCAAATCCAAAGGTTTAAACAAAATAATTCTTAACGTAAAATTTTGTAGTGTTTGCAATGACTTCAAAAAATATGCTGCAGTGCCACCCCATAATGTTATACCATAAGAAAGTCTGCTTAAGAAAATTTGTTTATATATACTTAATAGGACAGATTTATTCAAACAATCTCTTAATCTATAAAAAAGAAAATTAAGTTTTCTTAATTTTACTTGAAGCCAAAGAATATGTTTATCCCAATGTAAATACTCATCCAAAACCAAGCCAAGGTAAGAAATTGTTGAAGTCCTGGTAATTTTCTGACAAGACATTTTATTAACATAAGGCAATTGAATTAACAAGTCTTTTTCTGGAATATTTTTAAGAGAATACATTATGTAATTACATTTATTAATATTTAGCAGTAATCTATTACTGTTCATCCATTGTGTAATTTTAAATAAATCTTCATTCACAAGTTTCTCAAGTAAACTATATGAAACTGCTGAAGTAACCAAAGCAGTATCATCTGCAAAACAAAAAATGTTAGAATGAAGAGAAAGATCAAGCAGATCATTAATATAAACAGTAAATAACAATGGTCCCAGGACTGAACCTTGAGAAACTCCATATCTAATTATTTCAGAATAACTCAAAAAATTATTAATTTTCACAAATTGGCTTCTATTACTTAAATAAGATTTAAACCATTCAAGCATAGTACTCCTTATGCCACAATGGTGTAACTTAATTATTAATATATCATGTGGAACACAGTCAAATGCTTTCCGCAAATCTAAATAAATGCCTATAGTTTTGTAACCTTTTTCTAAAGATTCAGTGATGACTGAAACATGTTCAGATAATAATAATAATAATAATAATAATAATAATAATAATAATAATAATAATAATAATAAAAAGAAATTATTAAACTCAGGTGCTTACTATACATATATATAATTTTAATGCGCAAATACGCGCACAGCAACCGAGCTTCATCAGGATTAAATAACAATATAAGCGCTCGGGTATTATTCTTTAGATTTTATAATTATTTTAAGTTTATAATATATTGTTATTTAATCCTGATGAAGCTCGGTTGTTGTGCGCGTATTTGCGCATTAAAATAATAATAATAATAATAATAATAATAATAATTTATTTATTTATTATGAAACAAACAATCACTGTATAATACAGTGAGATAAATTCCATACAGGAAAAATTTTGAGTGAAAAATTTAAATGTAACAACTAAAAACACTAATAAAATACAAAAAAGTATAAATATAACATAAAATATTAAAATCACACAGATATTACATTTGGAAATTCAATCACAATAATAAATAATTACAACATAACATACATTATAAACAAAAATAAAATAAAACTAACTTAGCATAATATAACCAATCCCGTAAATGCTTTTTAAAAATCAAATAACTAGTGTTCATTAAATTCACAGAACAATCTCTTATAAACATATTAAATAATTCGAGATCATTATAACTAAATTGCTTCCTACTGGATGTTTTATGAAAATTAGAAAAAAACCAGCTGATATTTAGTAGATAAACTAGTATTTACAAGAGAAGATGTAATATCCAAATGAATTTTCCTACAATACATATCAAGAATCACTCTATACTTATACAAATCGAAAACATCTAGTATATTAAACATCTCATAAGTATCTTAACAGATGTGGTATGTGATCTACCAAAAATGATACGCATTGTATAATTATGTAAAACAGACAAAGTAGTCATTGCAAAAGTAGAACAATTCCCCCAAACTGATATATTATAACATAATAAGCTTTGATAAGAAGAAATATATAAAGTAATCAAAGCTGTCCGAGGAAAAAATTTAGATAAGTAGAAAAACATCTAATTTAATTTACGTAAACGAGTACTAAAAAAGTCAATATGGTTTGACCAGGATAGTCTGGAGTCAATAAAAACACCTAGATTGCAAATATTATCAACAAATAAAATTCTAGCACAAGTACAAGGGCTAATACAATGCCAAAAATACTTATAACAAATAGTAATGTTAAGTGAATGAATATTTGACTTAAAAGAAAAATTAATAGCTTTTGTTTTATTAAGATTAATTAATAAACCATTAAAAGCTAAATATTTACTAATTAGGATTAAATCTTCATTAATTATTTTTTCAACAAAATTATATAAAACTGCAGCATAAAATAAAGCAATATCATCTGCAAAAACATAAATCTTAGATTATAAAGGTAAAGAAAATAAATCATTTATACAAATTATAAATAAAATGGGACCCAAAACTGAACCTTGTGGTACACCATGATTAACTGTTATAAAAGAGCTTACAACAGCAGAAATATTTGTTGCTTGTTTCCTATCGTTTAAGTAACTTACATACCATGAAATAAATCCACCACAAAAACCATACAAATATAAAGACTTAAGTAAAATTTTATGAGATACAGAATCAAATGCCCTAGACAAGTCTAAATAAATAACAACAGTTTTAAAATCCTTATCTAGTGAAGTTGTCAAATTGTGTACATGACTATAGAAAGTGTCCAATATACTTCTATCAAAAATAAACCTATATTGATGTTTAGATAAAATATTTTAAAACAATAGTGACATCATTTTCTCTTTAACTACCATCTCATACAATTTGGATACTACAGATGCAAAAGAAATTGGTCTATAATTGTCAAGCTGTGCAGAATCACCCTTTTTAAAAACAGGTGTAATAAAAACAACTTTCAAACAAGTAGGAAACAAACCATCATTTAAGGAAAGATTAAACAAATAAACAAGAATAGTTATGAAAGCTGACTTATTTTCCTTAAGAATCTTTGGTGTTAATGTATCTAGACCAGCTGAATGAACATTCTTTAAGAGATCAATTTTACCAGACAAATCCAAATCAGTAACACCTATACATAAAAAATAATTTTGACAAGAATCAGAAAAAGACAATTCTTATACTGGTGTTCCATCAATTGACAGATCTGAAAAAAAAAAAATTAAACAAGTCAGCAATACATTTTTTTTTATTTTCTACTTCGATCAAATTATCATTGTGTTTTATAAATTTAAATTGATTTGACAAAGGTTTTTTTATAAAAGAATTTATCAATTTCCATTTTAAAAAAATATTTTTATCATTAAAATATTTTTGATAATATTGAAATTTTAATTTCCGAATATCAGATTTAATCTCAGTATTTAATTTTTTCAAATTCATCAAATGTCCACCCAAAAATTTTAAATGATTTCTTTGATTATTTTTTTCAACCAAATCATTCATTATCCAGACTGAGCATTTTTGCTTTTTGCTAGTCAATTTAAAACTAACCATAGATTTTGTAATTAGATTTACAAATATCCTGAAATTTTAAAAATGTTGAATCAACATCATGCAGAGCAAAAACATAATCCCAATTCTGATCAGATAACAACATTTTTAGTTTATTATGTGATAACTTATTAACATATAAATGAGTATTTACATGTTGTCTACAATTTAATAACTTCAACACAATTGCAAAACGATCCGAAATAAAAATATTTAGTACAAATGATTCATAACTTTGATTCTGGGTTAATCTGATAAATATATGATCCACAATGGATTAACAAGATTTAATAATATGAGTAGGTGAAAAAATAGCTTGATTAAAACCATAACTATAAAGCGAATTCAAATACTGTATGGTAGACTCTTGTAGATTATTACATAAATCTATATTCAAATCTCTCATAAGAATTACTGAAGTAGTATATAAATCAGATAATAACATTTCAAGTTCAGCTATAAAATCCAAAATGATACTCGTACACAATCGATATAAAGCAATAACAGTTAAGACAAAACAAGGTAAATTCAAATGAATCAAAACATTCTGCAGAGGCAAGAAATGGATTATGATACATAAATTTAATGTTTTTCCCCACAAAAACTAATACACCACCTGAACGTGAGGACACACAAGGAGAAAGAATATTTGAATAGCCATCTAGAACATATAAACGCTGTTCTTCAATTGAAATCCAAGATTCAATTAAAATTATCACATTATAAAAACCGGCAGGAAAACCATTTAAATACACAATAAATTCATCAAAATTAGATCTAACACTTTGTATATTCATGTGAAAAATATTTAAATTAGACAAAGTTTCACCGTGAGAATAAAATGTATCGAACTTCATTTTAGGAAATAAATTTAAAAACGCAATAATAATAACAACAACACAACAATAATAACAACAACAATAATAATAATAATGATGATGATGATGATGATAATGATGATGATAATAATAATAATAATAATAATAAGAAGAAGAAGAAGAAGAAGAGGAAGAGGAAGAAGAAGAAGAAGAAGAAGAAGAAGAAAAAAAAGAAGAAGAAGAAGAAGAAATTAGGTGATTTAGAGTGGGGTGTGTGTAAAAGCTTACTTTTTACTTATGCTGTGGATTGAACTAGATATGTAGGATAGTGATATCCAGAGTTTTTGTCTCATAATGTAAATGTTTCTAATTTTGTCTTACAATGTTTTAACATTTTTTTGTATATGATGTTGCATAAATCCTTAATGTATGTATCTATATTTGTGTTTTAATCAGATTCAAGTTTGCATAGGTTGTGATTTTTATACAGAAACACTTTGAGGCTTGAAAATTTATGAGTTATGAGAATTAGTGATTCAGTGTATATTATGTCTCCAAATGAACAGGTTTAACTATCATTTTGAAATTCAATTGACAGCCATCACGCTGAACATAAAAATGCAGAAACTTTATGCCTTTTTGTATGGCATCCCATTCTTCAAATTTCATTAATGTGATGCAGATATTATTTCACTCATGGGAAGTCCCACAGACTACCCATCTTCCACTTTATAGCATTGAACATTAAAGAAGGTTGAAATACCATCATTAATCCTGTTCAGATATTCAATAATAAAAATCATTTTTTTTAGCATTGTACCCTAATTTTACAAGAGCCTCTTTGATAATATTTAAACAGCATTAAACTGTTGGACATGTGCTTTGGATTTTAACTATAAAATGAATGAATACAAACATTTCAAACACATGATAAAGTCTTTGGAAAAGATAGAAGAGCTTCTTTGATTATTTTGATATTGTTTTCTGGATATAGAACCATACAATACTGTAATGTCCAATGATGCAAGTCTGCCGTGGTTTCAAATTTTTAGATGTAAGTTCTGTTCATGCATTCAAAAAATGATTTTACAATAAACCTGCCAAATCCAATTTGTCCAGTGAGCTATTTGTTTATCATTTTTATGGTGGTCTAGTAATAGGCTGTCCTGAAGTCAATCATTATATAATTTTGCATTTGTGAATATTCTGGATGAAATTGCTGCAAAATGGAATATTTTAAAATATTCACATTTAGTGAATGCCTTATAATATAATTTTCTAAGAATCAAAGAAGTAACTTTATCTTTATTTCTTTTTAAATTATAAGAAGCTGCAGTTTAAATTTTAACTTATTAATTTGTGTATTAATTTTTGTAGTGCAATATTATTTATTTAAGAAAAAAAGTCTGTTTCCTTTGTCTTCTTTTATGCAAATAATGTCATTCTCATGAAAATGTTGTTTGGTGGCCTCAAAATCTTTCAATCAATTATGATTTTTTACTTGGATTGGCTTTTAAATTGTTGCTTGGGTGCTTTGCCCAATTATCTATTCTCTTTGTGGGGTGTCAGTATTTTGGTTTTATATCTGCCATAAGTTTTTGCTTCCAAGTCCCTCCCATGAATTGCAGTTTGTGCTCTAAAATTTTCTTAATATTTTCTGGAGGTTTATTCTTGGTTAAGTTTACATAATTATATGTTGTAGCTGGTATTAATTTTATGCCTTGGTTTTTTTTCACAAAAAATATTTTAGTTTCTTAGTGTATTTGACCTGCAAATTTAGAGCCATAACTCAATATTCGATGCTAATGTATAACAGTACATCTTGTATAAGACATATTTTCCATTTTTGTCACTCCTCATTTTCAAAGTTCTCTTACACCATTTAATAATGTTTTTCAATAAAAAGCATTTCCAATTAGATAATAATTTTGTCATGGTTGTAAATCACTTGGGTTAGATTAATTGTGCAACAATTCAGAAAAGTTTTGTGCTTTAAACACATATCAAGAAAATTAATTCTTTTTCTTAAGAAACTTGTTGACTTGCAAATTTTTAATACCAGCTTCACTTTTATAAATTACATAATTTTATTTAACTATTGTTGTTATAATTATGATTACAAGTTAGTTGAAAACAGGCTTAGCATATTATGTCAAAAAAGTTAGCACATTATGTTAAAACAATAAAAAAGCTTTCTTAGGATACATAATGTACATGTTTGTTACTGAAATTACATTAATATAAGAAAAATTAAAAAACTATTTTGGAAAACCTTTCTATGTATAAATCAATATTAGCAGCTATATACTGGGAGCTACTTTGTGCCAAGTCCAAGAGGATGACCAATTCAAAGCACTATATTTTATTAACAGTAACTGAGAAGGAAATTCTGGCTGTAGTATGATCTTTCAAAAATTTCACAATCTTAATAGGGTGTGAAGTAATTGTAATCACTGATTATAAGAGCTTTGAATTCCTGAACTATCAGGAATTCAGTTACACTATAATATATTGCAAGGGCTCTGATAGTGTAGTTGCAGATACATTGAACCAGTAAGCAGTTCAACCCCATCAACAACATTTAAGCATTGACAAGATTTATGTTGCTCTTGTAATGTTATCTGTAAGAGAATCTGTAGTAAACAATTTACTACATTTAATGGATAAACAAAAAGAAGATCTGGACTGTAGACAAATAATCAATTACATTGCATGCAGACCAAAATTAAATGATGGAAAAAATAATCCCATGTGCATTATGTGGGCAGTTAATTACATATGTACATCATTTTTAAAGACACTATGGATCTGAAAAAGAAAAAAAAATAACCAATTGGTTTACTGGCTAAAAATGTATGCCAGAATCTTGTCTTTGGTGTGTGTGAAAAGTGGCCAAAAACAAAACCTTTAAATAAACTTATAATGGGTCATTGAAGCCCATAATTTCTCAGAAACCTAATATTATTTTAGAAATGAACTATTATGGTTCACTACCATTATAGAATGAGATATTTAGTGGTAGGATATGACTTATTTTTTAAATTTGCAGCAGCTTATCCAATAACACAAGCCAATGCTAAACACATTATTTATATATTAGAATGCACACATTTAATGCAGGGGGATTATCTGACACTATCATTATTGATCATGGGACTCCATTTATCTCTGTTAAATGGCAGAAATTGGTAAAGAAAAGAAGAGTAAAACAAATTTTAATCTAAATTCAAAATCCACAGTCCAATCCTTTTGAACAAATCATGGGGAAATTGGAATGAAACCCACAGTTCAATTCCCATGAATGAATCATGTATAAATTGGGATGTCTCTTTAGAGTATACACCAATACCAATCATTATGGTTGGGTTAACCAGATCAAACTATTTAACTACATTAACTAGATTGTTAATGAGTCAATTGAATTTGAACCTATTCATCTTTATTTTGGTAAACATGTTACATACTTATTTAAAACAGTGTTACATATCCAGCTCCATCAAATTAATTTTGAAAATTAGAAGCATAGCACAGATTAGTAAAAGCAGGTGATATAGGAAAAAATAAGCAGAAAACCTCTGGCAGATCAACAAAGTTATGATTTGCCCTAAGTCACCCTGAGAAATTCAACTATTAATAAATTTCAATAAATTTATGAAGGCCTGTATATGATAATTCACCTGTGTAACAATAATGCCTTTGTAGTGGACAATGAGGGATAGAAAAAGAAATGACAATGTTCACCCTTTGAAGCTTTTCAAAAAGAACATAACCAATGATGATGAGTGGGGAGCTGAAAGGATGAAGGCGTAGTGTGTAAAATTTATATGTTGAATGTGAATTATCTGTAAATTGAAAGGGATTTGTATAATTAAGCCTTTGCTCTAGAGATGACTAAACTGCAGATGTGGGCTCATGTACAACCTCACTTCAGTAAATAATAGTGAATCACCAGTTAAAGAATATCCTGGATCAATCTGATAAGAAATTTTCAGTGAAATAATAATAAAAATTATAATTCAAAATGGATTTTCAGTACAGTTTTCCAGACCTTCACAAAAAATCTATCCAAATCAAGAGACCCTGCTAGAAGTGTAGTATGCACTATATATATATATCATGATGTAGTTGTGACATGTTCTGGAAAATTAAAATGGTTAGTTAACATTCATTCCACTTACTTGAGAATCATAAGTTGTGAGTTTGAATTTAATGTCTACGCTACATGAATCTTTATCTAATTGTTAAGTCTATGTTCAGAAAAGAATAGTAAAATTTATTATAGATATAAATCAGTCAAAGTCAAAATTTCACATTGACTTTTTTATTCCTAACCCTATCATTAGGAGGGCAATGTAATTCCTAACCCTATCATTAGGAGGGCAATGTAACATTCACTAAAGTGTGAGTTATATTAATAAATTGAAAAGAGTAGACCAAATGTAGTTAGTTTATAACATTTTTTAGAACAAAAATAATAAAAGAGAGTTATTAGATTTTTTTAAAGTATGGTTTTAAAATAAAGAAGGAAAAATGAAACAAATTAAATTGAGAAAAAAATTGGTTTTATATTTTTTCAGATTTTAATTGAATGAGATAATTATTAATATCAATTTTGTTCTCTTTAAAAAAAGTTTTATTTCATAAAAGGAAAGCAAAAAAAAAAAAGAGAAAATATTTTTTAAAGTAATTAAAACAATTGTTACTTATATTTTTTCTATTTTAAAAAATGAAAAAAAAAAAGATCAAATTTTTGTTTTGTTGTTTGCATTGAATATTATATAATTATTTGAAAATAATTATATCAATAAGTAAAAATTTTGTGCAAAATTATTATTGAACACATAATTTTTATTGAAAGAAACCTAATTGGATTAAACAGTTTATAGATTTAAACTTTAATTGGATTAGATAGTGCACATGCTTTAATTAAAGTATCAACAATTTAAAAAAATAAGATTGATCGGAAGCAGATGTGCCTTAGACAATATTCAGATTTTTCCTATAAAAAGGCTATTAAATATTGTATATTAATTTACCTTCACTCAGACTTATAGATTGTAAATAATATATTTTTTGGAATAGCTATCTGATGATCTTCCAGCATGGAAAAGCCCTGTTTTATTTTGACAGATATTGATTTAATATTATCTGTATAATGAATAGTATCTGGCATTGCAAAGTCTTACTGGGTATGCAGTGCTAACTCATCCAAGTGTGTGTTTGTTGGTCTGGGCAAGATGTAATCCCAGTTAATTATTTGTAGAGCATTCACCAAAAACCTGAAATGTAAAGACCTAACTTAACCTGTCATTGTCAAGAAGTATTTACCCTGAACCACAGCAAGCTAAAGAAGATTGTAAATGAAAAAACCAAATCTATAGAAATAAATAATAATATAATTCCAAATTAACAAAATGAAGAAAAATCAAAAGAAAAACACAAAATGTTGAGCTTAACAGAAAGTCTTTCAAAGATGTGATCCCAAAAGGACTTGACCAGATTACTTGCCTGTTTTGCATACTATCTCATTACAACCTAAATTCAAATACTTGTTGTAATGGTTTTTATTATTATTTATTTTATTATTAATATTAATAGGATAATCAAATTTTTTGTTTGAATCTTATTATCATATAATAAATGTTTGTTTTTATTTATTAACTTGGCCACTGTTCTCATTTCTTTCAATTTCTCATCATTAAAATTAGCAAATTTTTTACCATAGGGTGAATATATTGTTTTATTTAATATTTATTTTGAAAGGATCAGAATATAATAACAATGAGATGGGATTTTTGTTCAATAGAACTAATCATAGTTAAGTTACAGTATTACTGAAGGGAGATCAAACCCTGCTAATAAATATTTCTGTAATTCAGGATAATATCTATCTATCTATCTATCTATCTATCTATCTATCTATCTATCTATCTATCTATCTATCTATCTATCTATCTATCTATCTATCTATCTATCTATCTATCTATCTATCTATCTATCTATCTATCTATCTATCTATCTACTTATCTATCTATCTATCTATCTACTTATCTATCTATCTATCTATCTATCTATCTATCTATCTATCTATCTATCTATCTATCTATCTATCTATCTATCTATCTATCTATCTATCTATCTATCTATCTATCTATCTATCTATCTATCTATCTATCTATCTATCTATCTATCTATCTATCTATCTATCTATCTATCTATATTGTAAGAGATGGCTTACAACTAGCCTTCACACCTGTTCCAATTTATTTCCCAATGTTTGAATTCAGACCAAGTGATAGGCAAATAAAATATCTTACATACCTACTTATACAAATGTAGTATATCCATATATAAACATACAGATAAACCAATGTGTTTGAGAAAGTAATTCTTATTTTGTTTTTATCTATTATGAGAAAGCATACAAATTTGCTATTCACATGAAATATATATGCATATAAAATAATATGTTTGTCTATTGGTAGAAATTAATTGTTTTTCTTTTATTCATTTAATTTCATTAACTAAAAATACTAATTGATTGACTAATAGAACGGACATAATTTAAGATTAAAATTTATATGAGATCAAAATTGTTGTTAAATGATCGAATTTGGAATAATGAAAAATAAATAAAAATAATATTTTATAGTTTGATTTTTTTTATCAAGTTGTAACAATAGGTTTTTTTTAGCAAGCACATGACAAGAGAGCATCTCTCTTGACTGAAAAAATCTACAATTAAATCAAGAGAGAGTAATGTTATTGACTTGAAAAAAATCTGAAATTGAATGGATAGCAGAAAAAGTTAAGTTCTTATTTCTTTAAAAAAAAAACAACGATTTGGTGTTTAAAAAAATACAGTAAAATTTTAATATGTATAGTTGCAAGAAGTTAAACTTTAATTTATAATTAGCTGGAATGAACTAGTGACTTAAGTTATTCTGCAAGCTAAAATTCATTATAATAGAAATAATGCAAAGGAAATCTGAAACTACTAAAAGTTAACTGTTATTTTTAAAAGCTATTTTTATATATAATTAAGCCAAGTTATAAATAATAGTTTATAATAAAGGAAACATTATGATGTATTTGAGGTAAAATGCCAATGCTGTAGCATCTCCAAAGCTGGATTCAATGTCATTATGGAATTATTAAATTATAAAATTTTCCATCAAGATGTCTGTTTTTTAGAATGCCGATGTACAGCAATCTTCCATGCATTTATATACATTCAGGAGAGATAATTTGGATGTGTTTGTTTTAACCAAGCAGCATGAACTGTATGAATATTAACAGAGTTGGAAACATGAACACTATATATGGAGATTGACATGTGTGTTTATAAATTCTGAGCTGTGGAAAGAAAATGCTTGCTTTATTCAAGTTCACATGATTATTTTTTTTGCTTTTGTCATTTTTTATTTATTTGAAAATTTATATATTGTAATTTTTTTTGTTTTATTGTGTGTTTAAGAGTCATTTTTCAAATTTGATCACCTGCAATTTAAAAGTGGAAGCAGTGGATAGATAAATGTCATATTAATGTAAATTAAAAAAGGAATCCTCTTCAATTAATATGTATTTTTTTTTTAATAAAAGTAAATTTTCAGATTCCTCTAGAATTCAACATTAATCCATCAAGGTGATATCAAGTAAGATTTTTATATATTTAACATTGAGGGCAAAACTTTAGAACAACAAGACTAGATAGATAATCTACTAATAAGTTTTATTAATATTTACTTGTAATTTTGTTTTATTTCTGAATGCACAATTAACACACTGAGTAAAAGGTCTTTTTTCATATCTGTCATTAATTAATTTCTACTATGACTTACATACACAAATAAATGGGAGTGGGGCTATATATATATTTTTTTGGTAAAAAAAAATTAGTTATAATTATAATATATTTACCCTAGCCTAAAAATATCATTCTAATAATTACATTAATGGAGTAGTTTTAGAATTAGTAAACTTGCATTTTGCTTTTTTGTTGTTGTTGTTTTATGTATATATTTAAGGAATTGTATAGTATAATTTTATATATAATATACTTCAAATTATTTTGTTTCTGTTGTATAAAGCCATCAAGATGATAGAAAAACTATTCTTGATAACCGAATATTTATCTATTTTATTATTATTATTTTTGTTTGTTTGTAAATATTTACTTTTATATGTTGTTAATAAATTAAGTTGTTTAAATCAACCTGATCTCTGTTTGGTTATCACCATCATCATCATGCATTTATATCACTAGATGTTTGATCATCACCATCATTATTATGAATTTATATCATTAAAGATTTGGTGATCATCATCATCACTATGTATTGCTCTTTTAAATAATTGATCATCATCAGTATTTTCCTATATCTATGCTTATATATAGGCATATTTAGTTTATAATTGAGTAAGTCCATCCCTGAAGAGAGCTGACTGCAAGAACTACCTGAATTTGAATTCTGTGGTGTAATGGAGCCTAAAAAGGGAGATGTAATGAATATGCCCTGGTCTAGGTTACATTGAAATTTTGTTAGTAAATTATAAGTTAGTATATTGAAAGTAGATGTAACTTGGAACTAGGCATTTCATTGTGATATCTTTAGCATCCTATTCGAAGGCCTAGGTCTGACAGTAGTGAGATGCACTCCCTTTATTATATGCCATTGCTGATTTAGTAACATCTGATGTACCCAAATGTGCCATTGAATCAGGAATTTTGAATATGACTTGTTGTAGGTTGGTTGACACATTTCATTCAAGTCATTGAACTACTTAGCCATATTCACATCATCATATAGTGTACCCCATTGGTTCCGGTATATATGGTGCCATCATTATGGGGTAGCAGGTTTCATTATAATATATATATATATATATATATATATATATATATATATATATATATATATATATATATATTTATGGAGGATTTGCCTCAGTGGGGTTAAAGGTCTTGAAATGTGACTGTGATCTGTAAGACTTATATATAATTAGTACCCTGTCAGACTATTAGAATAATTTTATGAAATAAATTGTAATCAAGTTATATTTCCCCTCTTATCATATGTAACCATTGATTATATATTTGCTGACCAGTTGTAATCAGATTAACTTGAATATAAATGAAGAGATATTTGCTGTCTAATCAAACCCTTCATTTCATATGGTTATAATATATATACACACACCTGGGTCTTTTTTTACACGGATTTATTTAACATGATTTTGAAGTTACGTGATTTATGTTTCTTTGGAAGTCGAACTCCGATAATGCGCTATTACTTTAAATAATAAATTTTGCGCACTTACGTCATATTGAAAGTAATAGCACATTATTGGAATTCGACTTTCATCTTAGTAATTTCAATATTTTCAGTGCTTTATAATAGTAAGATTTTATGCAATAATGAAATTAAAATCATGATTTCCACATTTTATGTATACACACATTAAATTTTACAAGATTATAATGTAAATTTGTTCAAACATTGTGCGTGTTAATTTTGCATTTTAAATCACATTCTGTTTTTGCTTTTTAAAAAAGAATATAATCAATTATTAATCATTTAGTTTCCACAAGTTTATTTTTAAAAGGTGAGTAATAGCAGTGAAACGAAATTTGACTTTTAAACGGAATTGAAAATTAAAAAATTAAAGACAAAAATAAAAGTTTAGATACAGAAGAAAATGTAGAAAAAGATAATGAAACAGAAGTGGAACCTGTTCCTTTCACTGCAAAAATGATTCAAGAAGGTCTTCAACTTTCTAATCAGTTGGCAAATTATTTTCTTATAAATGACACTAATCACAAACGTGCTCTTAAATTCCAACGAGAGCTAAATGGTTGTATGTCTGGATATTGCATTCATAAACAATTAATAAAATCAGCATCTCAAAGATTAATTACTAATTACGTTGTCACCAGAAAACCATTAACACAACATGAGAGTGAAGTTGGCGCTAGTTGTATTTCCTCTTGTGAAGAATCTGATTTTTTACCAGTTTGCAAACAAACTTGTTTATCGGCAAATAGTGATAATAATTAAAACGTGTATAAAAAATGTATGCATAAAAATACATATTGTTTTGAATAAAATTAAATATTATAGTTAAAAAATAGTTAAAAAAAGTTTGTCTTGTATCAATTTTTTTCAAATTTGAAATTTTTTATTAGTCATATTTTATTTCCTTATTTTTTTTTGCACGAATTTTAAAGTAATTTTACGTTAGTGCTTTGCTCTTACGTGATTTTTGAAAAATCCCAGTCTGTATCCCCCCTTTTTCAAGGTAAGTTATGTCTATTTTTGCACGATTTCATTTGCACATGTTTTCTGAGGAACCTATCTATCACGTAAAATGAGACCCAGGTTATATATATATTGTACCGGGTTCGATCCACAGAATATCTTACTTACTCTGCAAGCTTGGTTTCAACCTTATTTCTAATACATTTATAATTTTATTTAATTATAAATATTACATGAACGAACCAGCAAGTTCGAGCAAAGTGGAAAATATTATTGATAGCCTTTCTATTTGAAAATTCTAACTCTTGATTTTTTTAAAAGAAAAAAAATATATACAAAAATAAATTACTGCCAAAATTAATCAAAAACATTTTTATTATTACACACACACACATTAAAAGAAAAATTCTGGAAACTAAAATTAGTTACTGAATGAATTTAATTTATGTCATTTGCACAGTGGATGAATTTAAAATTTATTACAATTTCAATATTTTGTTAAACATAAATATGCTACATAGATTCATATTTATATACTCAATTCTTTTGACTCCAAGCTACAAGTTAGCATCCAAAACAATGCCAGCTTATTGATATATCGATATGATCAATGCAAAAATGAGAATGTTAGCATAAAAAATCATGCTTATGGGAATATGCATTTGTAGCATGATATCATTTAAGAAAGAATGACCCTCATCCAGTACAGGAATGGGCATCTGTCTTGTGATGTAATTATTTGGAATATATATTAGACTTGCTCCATAATGGAAGATTGTGGTCTTTGCCTTCTTACTATTACCAACCAGAGTTTAAGGAGATCAATGCCATAGGAAATACAACCATGCCCATTGGCAACATGATGGCTACATTTTTGGACCATGCATTCAGTTGGATATGATGTCCTGTATGCTAATGTGGCACAAAGGAATGAGAATCCATTGCACCTCCCTACATTACATTGACATAAAATACCTGCAAATCTCTCCACCAACACTGATTAAATTATGAAACAAATAGCCCCAACTTAATCCACTTAAACTAACATAGTCTTACGAATCTATGCAGTCATTTATTCTTATTTTTAAATTATTAATTTAAAAGAAATTACAAGAATAGAAATAATAACAGTAGCAAACATATTAAAAGAAAATAGAACAAATAATTTAAATTTCTGCTTAATCAGATGAGAGATTATGAGTTAAGTACTGTTTAGATATAGTACTTTAAAAGTTCTTTTTTAGATTGTAAAGTTCATACTTTTCGTGGCTAAAAGGCTTATTTGAAGTCCCTCTTGGAGATCCACAACATGTCACACAACTCCAATTGATGTCCATTAGTATCAATATTGTTTTCAGGAAGACCAATCTGTTATTTTCTACTTTTCAGGAACCATAACTCTGGTGGTTGCCTCAGCTGGTTCAAATATGGAAAACTAATTTATTGTGTGACCATTACATTTTTGAAGTCTGCAATACACATAAATATACTTAAATTACATCAGGAACAAGAGTAATATCAAAGAACAAAACTTCACTTAACCAAAGTTTTCTTTACTTCCCTTTTATATCATTTTGAATTCCTTATCATCAAATTATAGGATTGATCTTGCATGGCCTCACACTGGTCTTAATGGTGATAATGATTTTCTCTGTGTACCAAATGCTTATTTGAATAATTTATTGGGCAGTTTGCATTTGAATGGGAACATCAGATTTTATTACTAGGAATTTTTTTAATTGGTTTCTTATCTGACTGATTGGTTAAATGCTCTCAAGGGCCTGTTTTCTATTGAAACATTTCATTAAAAAAAATCTTTTCCATTCTACTAAGATTTAAACATAATTTTTGAATAGAAACCAATTAACAGTTTTTCTTTTTTCTTTTATATTATTTTAAAATAAACTTTTACCTTTAGATTTCAACTTTAACTTACTTTTCATTATTTAATAGTTTTCCATCTGTGCAATTATATATCTTGTTTTTAAATAAAGTTTTTATTAATATTTTTACAATTCTGCTTGAGAGCGATTTTATTTATCATTTTAACTTTTTTATTGATAGTGATGTAATGGCATATATATATACTGTTACTATATATTGTAACAGTATGGTCGGATATAGCTAGATGTTCCGGTCTGCAAATACATTTGAACACACAGATCAATTTTAACAATCAGCTGGTTCGTCCATAACATATAATCAACTTACATCAAATCTAAAAGTGCTGGTATACCTATCTGCCATATCCTAAAGTTGATAGTGCCAAATACAACAATCTGGTCCATCCACATATATAAGAGAAAGAGAGCAAGCTCACATCTAACTACTGTCAGACCTAGGGTCTTCATGTAGGATGCTAGAGCTAAAACAATGAAATACCTGACTCATGATTACATCTATCTTTTACTAGACTATCCTAAGCATTATCCATCAAATCTACAGGTAATCCAAATCAGTTCATCTCACATCTTACCACTCTTTTCCAAAACCATTACCTCAGATATTCAAACTCAGGAAGAATTCGCATTCGACTCTCTTAACAGGTATGTATCTATGCAAACTGTTAATAAACAACTAAAATAATACATCCTATCTATTAGAAAGAAATAACTTTTATTTAATGTGCTCTCACATGCTTATTAAACAATAATGTGGATGTGTGCATGTGTAAAATATTGGTTATGGGATGCAATGTAAGTGCTGGATTGAATGTAAATGCTGTATCAACAAAACTACAGAGATCTTGTTAATTAACAAAACCTCATAATATTTATTTATAAAACAATAAAATATATTTAAACATAAAATAAATTCCCAATCAATTTAGAATTTAAAAAAAATTTCAACAAAGAAAAATATTTAAAAATGCCCATACATTACTTGGATAACTCCCTACAAGTACTTACAGTATTACGTCTATGATAATAATAATAAAAAATGATTAATTAAAGGTGAGATTGCTAACCACAAGTAAATTTAACTGCAACCTCAGATATAATATGCAATTTTAATTGTGGAAAAGTATAATAATACAACACAATATGATAGAAAATGATAAAAAATACTATTTTAAAAGTGTTAATCATTTACTCATTATATCTTAAGAAATATTATTAGTAACATATATATAATAAATAGTCATGTCATGTGGTAACAGTTTATATCAGTGGCTTTTAAAAAAATCTCTTACTGTTAAATATTCTAGTGAAGCACTTAATAATTTTTTTTTGCATATTTCAATCCCAAATCTCTTGGTAGAAAATAAATCACCTAAATTTTATTTAAAAAAAAAATAGACTTTTCAACCTTCCCCCTTCCCCTACCTTCTTGATATTTTCATATATTAGACTGTTCCTGTAGAATTAGAAATAACATTTTCCAAATATAAGATGAGATAATAAATAAAATTACAGATTGATACAAGAGAAAATAAAACATAATTTTACAATCTTCCTTGAATCGATATGTTAAAGCATAATTATTTTTTTGAGAGTCCTCTGTACTCAAAGTTCTCACGTTTTATGCATTTTCTATTATTATCAATGTTGAAGAACTCCAGATTAATTTTATAGAGCATATCCTAAATTTATTCAAGTTGGCAATAGGTAGTTTGGTGTTACTTTTCCCATAGATTTTCATTTTGTGTAGATCCCAACTTCTCAGGCAATTAAATTGTAGATAGTTAAATATTTATACTTATATGGCCATAGTGGATAAGAAAAATGCTTCACCCCAATGACAATTAAGCATTTAGCCAATGTATTCCATACTTTAACTATATATATATATATATATATATATAGTATATATATACATATGGTATGGAACTACATATAAACTGCATATATATATATATATATATATATATATATATATATATGTATAACTTTATATGCAGTTTGTATCTAATAAAATATATTTATAAACAGAATAAAGCTCTTTACTATTTATAATGTTGGCTATATATAAACATTAAATTAAATCAACTGTTCTGATTTCTTTCATTGTACAAACTATTTTCATTGTACAAACTATTTTTATAGCTAAACTCAGAGTATGCTAAAAGCTTGATTAAAAGTTCTGCTATGCTATGCAATAGTTTTGTAAAAACTTTTCTTTTTTATCAGCTATATTAAAACTTCACTGTTCTCTCTTCACCAGCTATATTAGGGATCTCTTTTCCTACTTTTTTAGCATCTGGATTAAGACTTGATTATTCTCAACAACTAAGTAAGGAATAATTTCTTCTTCTAGACACTTGGGTCTTCTGACTTATTCACATCCCCAATTATATTTTTCTAAAACAACTTTTACCTGCAAGCCAATCACAATAAGTCTCTAACCTGTTAATTTTTATAGTGACCAATTAGATAAATTTTTACAAATACAATTTCTTCAGCTATTTCTCTCCTTAATCATAGACCTTGAGAAACAAGTCAAGAACTTAAATTAATATCATAAAATTCCTGGCATTCCTTTCTAAGTAAAAAAATTTTATTGCAAAAAACCCAAGATAATCATTTAATTATACTGATTTGATTTTTTGAAGAGAGATAAAGAGAAAAGAAAAAAAACTATAATTAAAAAAAAAACAACTCTGACTAATTAAAAATAAAATTTACAAAAGTATTAAAATCTTATTTTTTTCTTTTTAGAAATACTCTTAAACATAAAACTTTATCTCCCTTAAAAGATTAAATTAATATTTATTAAATAATTTACAAAAAAAGAGAAATTATTTTTTCTCTTAGTACATTTTCATAGTTTAAATTAGAACTACTAATTAATTATAATTACTGAAGAGTGAAAGTTTGTTTACATTCTTTTATAGTTTTTTCTTTCTTCTACAATCATTTATATACTTATTAAAATATTCCCATATTAAAACCATATTATTTAACAAATTTTAATTTTTGAAAATTATCATATTATCATAATGGGATTTAAAACATTTAGTTAATTGAAGACTTATTCTAAATACATGCAGAGGAAAATACATGCATAGGAAAATTTTAAATAACTTTACACTTAAACTTATGCTTCCAACTATCTAATTATTTTTAGTTCAGCTATGTAGTCAACTGGTGACATTTACCTCAAACCTTATATGAGAAAGAAATTGAGTTGAACCCCTTTCTTATTATTTTGGTTTGATTCAGGTAATTTCATTTCACTGTAACAAAAAATATGTTAATCATGATTAGCTGTACATTAACATTTTCATAGACTCCCAAGCTGGGATACAATTTATTAAGCCACATTGGACCATTTGGTCAAAAGTAATTGTCTCATTGACATTTTTTTATTTCTGAAGATAGGGGTAACTATTGGCATAATATATGCATGCCTGTTTCCAACACCACAATGGACAGAAAATCTCATCACAGTAACACAAGTTTGTAATACAGCATGAGAATAATAAAAGCTATGTCAGTTTAAGAATAATGAAACTTACTATCCAGAGGGGACATTGAAAAAATGACCAAAGGAATGTTTAACCAATTAGAATACCTTGATAATTTAGTTTTTTGAGTCTTATAGGCATCACATTCATGACAAACTACTGTGTCTGATAGAGAACTCAGTATTCTACTTATAGAAAGCTCTGCTCCTCTGAAAGACTTATTTGAAAAAAATTTAAACATTAGGCAGTACAGTGCAGAGATAAAAGTTTGGAGCATTATAAACACACATCATTCCTATTTCTATAAAAACATCACCTACCCACCATTAGCACTGAAAGCAGAGCTATCACACTTATTTACCTCCAACCTTTGCAAAGTATATTTTTCTCTTTTCAGTTTCTGTTTCATCCAGTCTTTGCAAAGTATATTTTTCTCTCCTCAGTTTCTGTTTCATTATTTTTATTTTTCTTGTTTTGTGGGTTAGAAGCATAACTGCATCTTACTTTGGGAAACTGAGGGTCATGATAAGATCAGCTATAATAACTCTCTGTGTTGAGAAGTGACCTATTTGTTTGTTTAATTATTTTGATCAGACTATTGATGCTACCCATTGATCTTTTCCATTCTCTCTTCCATTGTGGCACTTCATCTCTTCTCTCCTGGTACCATGATGGTGTCTTAATTTTTAACTTCCCATATTGGATGGCATTCATACATGGATTATTGTCTCCTCTGTATGCTGGTTTAGTTGGAGGTTTAAATTCCCCATCTTTTTCAGCACATGCAGGTTTGCTGCTACAAATGCATTTAACAATTCAGCCATTTGTTCAGTTGTATGCATGACTGTGTTAATTAACATCCTTTCAATATGGCTTGGGAAGCTGTATGTTAATATTCTAATTATTTGTAATTCTGAGAAAGGATCTGCAGTGAGTGCTCTCGATTTTACCCACTTTCTAAAAATGGAGTATAGGGCTCACCAGGAGGAAATTTATCTTGGGATACTCTATGTTTAACCCTTTCTTGGTAATCCTCACTCCAGTAGTACTTATGAGTGCTTGCTTAAACTCAATAAAATTATGGACAGATGAATAATGAATCCCACCATGCCTGGGATGCACCTTCAAGATGACTACAAGCTATTGCTAGCTTTACCTCTTCTGTCATGGCATTAATGTTGAAATATCTTTACAAACTGTTGTCAAATTCAATGGATACCTTACCAACATTTCCTGAAAAAGTGTTTATTTCTTTATTACAATTCCAGGCACTTGGTTATATACTGACTATCTATCTTTCCTTCTTCTATTTTCTTTTTTAAAGTTCTTTTTTTTTAATGTAAACATGGCTCTTTTTTTTTTTCAATTTGACTATCTTGTCTACTCTCGCCCTCTAAGTTTTTTTTATATTCTTTATCTGATTTTATCATTATCTCTGACCTGCAAGAATTTAATTTGATTAGCCAAGTCCCCTATTTTCCCCTATACAGATGCCAGGCTTCTTTGACATTCATTATTCACAGATTCTATTGCCTCCTACAATTGGCTTATTTTATTATCAATTACTTCTTGTATTTCTTTTAAATTCATATCTCATTCTTCTTTGTTTTGTCTCACTTCATTCAGAACTTCTGTAATTTATTTGATTTGGTCTGCTATTTCATTAGCAATTATTTTATTGTTTTTATCTATTTTCTGTAGCATATATATTTTTATTTCTTTTAACATTTCTTCTGTTATTTTTCTATTTTCTCCTTCACTTTGTTGATTCTTTTTATTATCCTCTTCTCTTTGTCAGTCTCTTTTTTTATTCTCTTCTTTTCTTTGTTTATTATCATCTCTTTGCTAGTCTCTCCATTTGTGTGTATATTCCCTTGTTGCTAATGAAGCAGATCTGATGCTCAGATCCTGCTTCACAGCCCACATCCAATCTCCTACCATCTAACTGTATTCAAACCCGCCTTTATGCACGGATATACTGTACCGGTATAAATCCACCACGCTTACTCATACCCAGTACCCGAGTTCAAACCCAGTCCGCGTTTAAGAATACATTCCAAACGCCAACTGAATTCAAACCCAAACCCCGGTATGACTAACCGATGATGACTTTATAACAGCACGGGGTTATCCCTTTTCTAGCTCAGCTCAGAACATAGACTAAATTCTTACAGTTAATGATATATAGATTTATTAGACTCTAGATATTGGAACGGTCATTCATGTAACGTATATATATTAAGTTGCCAATACAGACAGTAAGTGGCTAAATAGACTTAGAGAGTAATAAAGTGGAGGACACAAAAATTTAGATTAAATAAAGTGTTTAATAAGCAAAATATAAAGCAGATAAATATAGTGTTTAACATGAAAATACAAAGCATATAAATATAATGTTAACAGTACGGTAAGACTTCCATGAATCCTCTGGTATTTGGCTACTAGTCTTTAGTAAACGTTTTATTTAGTAAACAAACTTATGCCAATAGCTGGGTAGTTAAATGATTGACGGGTGGTTAAGAGAATCAGAGTATTTGAGCACTGGAAAAATATTTATCTAAAGATTTTTATTAACTTATTTTATTAGAATAGGCTCGAGCCGTTACGTAGACGAACAGTTGGAGAATGGTTTTATATAAAGACGACATAAAGGATAGATGTGCTGGTGGTTTTATATAAATACGACATGGAAGATAGATGAACTGGTGGTTGCCTGGATTCAAAAGCCCTACAGTAATCAATTGCGGTGCATTAACGGAATACCGGGCGGCTTGTACTTTGACAAGGCTTAATGCCCCCAAGTAGCTCCGGGACACGACAACCAGCCGGGATCATTTCGAACCCCGGTGATCCAAGAGATTACCGGGAAAGAAAACTGCTTTCATTCCCCAATGGTAGAATGGCGAGACGCTAACTTCAGCGAAGGGAAGGCATTGCCACAGACGTGAAGGACGAATACTTGAAGCGGATTTTTAAAAGAAATTATATAAAACCTGGAATCTATTAGTCTGTTTCTACGCCACAGGCTGAGATCCTTATCCCAATAAAACATAGCGAAATTAAACTGACGGTGGAAAACAATAATTAGTTAATTTTACTCTGGGACTCCTAACCCTTCAGGTTGACAGGCGGTAGCGACAGTATCAAATTACACAGGGAGTTATTTCTCAGATCAGACATGACATTACGATAACACTTTGAAACTATTATATATATATATTTAATATTGAAACTTAGATTGTAATTTTATACCAACTTAACATAGAATAATAAAGTGATTTAACATTTACTAACTCGGAATGTGAAAGAATATTTAATTCAGAACATGAAATTACTTTTAAATTAAATTGATCATTATTACACACTAGTTTACACAGAGTTGGAAATATTACTATTGGCAATGTTTGTTTATGAAATAAGCAACATAAGAAAATATAAATGCATTCAGTTGAAATATTATTACTATTAATTACAATTTTATAAATGATTTCTAAAGACTAGAGCAGAGGATAAAAAAAAAGAAAAGAAAATTTACTGACAGATTAAACAATAGCATTATAAATGATATAAAAACTTACATATGATTCACTTGATTGATAACATTAAGCACGGAAGAAAATTAAAGTTCGTGTAACAAAGTTACTCTTCTTTCTTCATCCTGCTTGGCTTGTGACGAAACGTAGGTGCGCATTTTGAAAGTTATTTGCAAGGCATAGCTAATTTTGAGATTGGAAGTTGGAAATTGTGAGTTACGTGAAACATGATCAGACAGCGGCACAAAGATCCATATTGGCGGGGCAGAGACCAGCTCCTGGCACTTAGCCCATCAACATTGTGGCTTACCGGTGAACTTCTTAATAAGATATTTGAATTATTATTAACTGCTGTGTTGTCTCGAGACTACCTCTCTCAAACACGACAAAAGTTAGAATGTAAGTTTTTCTCTAAAATAGCCACTGCTGACCTTTCCGACTTGTTTTTGTTTTAGGCTCCGCCTCCTTTCTCTAGCCTCTAGCGATGCAGCTTGACCAACAATCAATTATCTGTTTTTAGCAATCTTTTAATTTAATATGCCATTTTTAAATCGGTACAGTAATTACATATAAAAATTCCTTACTAATTTTGAATACAACTTAATTGCTCTGAACATTTGTGCAATTAGATTTTAATTAAAAACACTGATCAAAGGAATGTGACTTTTGATCAGTATTTTTACACGACTTTATACAATTTAAAAAAAAACTATAATTTAAACAAATACGCCCGCACTGACACTTTAAATTAATTGACACAAATTCACAAACCACGCACACACAAATATTATTTCATGGTTTGCGACATTTATATACGGCATCTTTACATATTGATTGATAAACTATAGAATATATAACTAATTTTTATTATAAATTAAAATAGACAAAATCTCACTGCGGGCGAACAGTGGTTTGAATTACCGTACATAAAAACACCTGAAACAAAGATCGGTTCTCCGATCTGTCTGTTTCATTTCTTGTCACTTTATAAAAAAAAACAACAAAAAAAAAATGATTATACATAATTTCTGGTTAACATTTTTTTCATTCATTTTTTTACATAATTGATTTTTTTTTTGTTTCATTGATTTGACCTTGGAGAACAGTCTGGGTGAGGGTTTGAACTTAACATTTATGAAGGTGGGTATATTACCGTAATTCCTTTTCTCATCATCATGTGCATGTCATAGTGGTCATTTTCCGGGTTATCATTTTGTATATCTCTACCTTCTCCCTGGGTCGGGAGGTATATAAGGGTTATAGGTATGTCTTTTTAGATCTCTTACTAAAATAGCAAAAGCGGTCACAATATTGTGCTTTGGTATATTATTATATTGTTCATTATTAAAAGTATCTTGCTTTAAAAGAATTTCTCTAACTTTCTGTGATCTAATGGCATCCATTATAACATATTCACTTTGAGAGTTGAGAAGTTTTTCTCCATTTTTTATGAAACTATTTTTTTCAACATATGTCCATGCTTTAAAACAAAGTTTATTATTTCTGTTTAATGAGTTCAGCTCCTCATCAATTTTGTTCTGATCATATTTCATAAACAAATAATTATGGGTTTTATTAAAATGGGCAGCATTGTACACAACTAAAGATCTGTCCACTTTCTTCATTTTCATATCAGGAGGCCATTCAGCATCATTTCTAAACTTTAACTTTGATGTCTTCATTAATCCACTTTTCCACAGAACATCTTTATAATTATTATGAAAATATAACTTCTCATTAATTATGATTTCAGAAGATTCATCCATAACAGTATGTATTGTTCTATTGATATTTTTCATCATCGATACAGCCACTCCATTAGAGGGTGGTAAACTGATATAATCACTTTGAGATGGGCTGGCTTGCAGTAAATTTGAAACCACCATTTCCTCAGTACTTTCTTCATTCTTAGCTAAATCTGTTAGAGTAAAACTTTGACTATGAGTAATCTCTGTCACATCTAATTCTTTACATTTTTGTTGAGTAGAGTTGGCATTTGTATTCACTAATCTACTCTCATGAGGTTCCAACCTTATTTTAGTTGGTTGAGGTTCTGTGTCCTCTGCTCCACTCCTCGCACTAATAATTGCTTTACTTTCTCTACTTGTTTTAACGTCCAACCCCATACGCCATTCTTCAATCTTTAACAGTCTCGCCATCATGGCCATCATGATCTTTCTGTCCTCCCTCATCTCCTCGAGGATCGCGTCAAATTTCGCATCGCGATCGCGCTCCCTCTGTTTGACGTTCCTCTCCGGTCGTCTAAAACTTTTTCTTTTATCCTGAAATTCCTTGAATACAACTTCGTGGTCGCTGGATGTGTCCGACGTCTCTGCTCCAGTCGCGGACACATGCTCGCTTCCTTCTATTGCTGTCATTTCTTCTTCGTTTTTACTTAGAAATGTTTTTAGCATAAGACTTTGATTCGTACAACGCTTTGATTTGTATATATCATAAAAGGTTACTGATCCCTGCTCCTTGTGCCAAATCCTCCTCCGCTGCTGATACTGTTTGTGTGGCTTACTTCCTTTCTCTCTTTTCTTCCTTCGCCTACGTTCAGTCTGGTTTTTGTTATCTACGCTTTTTTTCTTTATTTAGGAATATAATATGACATGTCTAAAATCATTACTAAAAATATACAGGGAAAAAAAAACTTTATTTCACCCAGTTCGCACTGTTCTCCTCAGTCCTATAATACATACATATTAATAATGGGTACATAACATAGTATTTTTTTTTTTTTTTTTCTGTCAGTAAATCTCTCTTTTTATATATGCCACCCTACTCTCTTTTAAAACAAACACTCGCCACTGCTGTATGGACAAACATGTTTACTGACAAATTTATTTGATAGGCGCCAGCCAGCAACATGTGACCAATAGATATTTTAATCCACTGATCCCCAAATATATACTTTTATATGACCTAATAATCATTTTATATAAGCAAAAAAAAAAATTTAATACTGACTCCGGTAAGGTTTTTTTTTTTTTATATTACAACATATATATGCACACACGTGTTTATTTTTAAAACACAAGAATAATCCTACTTCTTTCTTCTTTTTTCAAAAAAATATTTTTCACAACAAACGAAAATATATATATATATACGTACACAAATATATATACGCGTACACGTTTTTATTTTTTTAGAACTGGACTTAATTCTACTTCTTTATTTTTTCATATGATTTAAACAACAAGAATGAACTCGCAAAAAAATTATGGAATAACTCATTTATTTTAATTAATTACACGCACGAATTGCTTCCGCTCTCTTTTCAAAAAAAAAAAATCTTCACTCTGTTTCTTAACAATATTTGGGAGTACTATACTGAACCTTTGTGTGAGGGAAAAAAAAATTTTATACATTTGTTTTCTTACTATAGTTTTCACTTGCGCATTTTAATACGCCAAATACGTATCAATATTATGACAAACGACAAAAAAAATTGAATATTTTTATCATTTAACTGTTTACTCTCGTTCACTCTGCAGGGTGTGGGAGATTTCTTCCTCGGAGCACCACGGAGGGCGACCAAAAAATATAATAACTGTACCGGTATAAATCCACCACGCTTACTCATACCCAGTACCCGAGTTCAAACCCAGTCCACGTTTAAGAATAAATTCCAAAACGCCAACTGAATTCAAACCCAAACCCCGGTATGACTAACCGATGATGACTTTATAACAGCACGGGGTTATCCCTTTTCTAGCTCAGCTCAGAACATAGACTAAATTCTTACAGTTAATGATATATAGATTTATTAGACTCTAGATATTGGAACGGTCATTCATGTAACGTATATATTTAAGTTGCCAATACAGACAGTAAGTGGCTAAATAGACTTAGAGAGTAATAAGGTGGAGGACACAAAAATTTAGATTAAATAAAGTGTTTAATAAGCAAAATAGAAAGCATATAAATATAGTGTTCAACATGAAAATACAAAGCATATAAATATAATGTTAACAGTACGGTAAGACTTCCATGAATCCTCTTGTATTTGGCTACTAGTCTTTAGTAAACGTTTTATTTAGTAAACAAACTTATGCCAATAGCTGGGTAGTTAAATGATTGACGGGTGGTTAAGAGAATCAGAGTATTTGAGCACTGGAAAAATATTTATCTAAAGATTTTTATTAACTTATTTTATTAGAATAGGCTCGAGCCGTTACGTAGACGAACAGTTGGAGAATGGTTTTATATAAAGACGACATAAAGGATAGATGTGCTGGTGGTTTTATATAAATACGACATGGAAGATAGATGAACTGGTGGTTGCCTGGATTCAAAAGCCCTACAGTAATCAATTGCGGTGCATTAACGGAATACCGGGCGGCTTGTACTTTGACAAGGCTTAATGCCCCCAAGTAGCTCCGGGACACGACAACCAGCCGGGATCATTTCGAACCCCGGTGATCCAAGAGATTACCGGGAAAGAAAACTGCTTTCATTCCCCAATGGTAGAATGGCGAGACGCTAACTTCAGCGAAGGGAAGGCATTGCCACAGACGTGAAGGACGAATACTTGAAGCGGATTTTTCAAAGAAATTATATAAAACCTGGAATCTATTAGTCTGTTTCTACGCCACAGGCTGAGATCCTTATCCCAATAAAAACATAGCGAAATTAAACTGACGGTGGAAAACAATAATTAGTTAATCTTACTCTGGGACTCCTAACCCTTCAGGTTGACAGGCGGTAGCGACAGTATCAAATTACACAGGGAGTTATTTCTCAGATCATACATGACATTACGATAACACTTTGAAACTATTATATATATATATTTAATATTGAAACTTAGATTGTAATTTTATAACAACTTAACATAGAATAATAAAGTGATTTAACATTTACTAACTCGGAATGTGAAAGAATATTTAATTCAGAACATGAAATTACTTTTAAATTAAATTGATCATTATTACACACCAGTTTACACAGAGTTGGAAATATTACTATTGGCAATGTTTGTTTATGAAATAAGCAACATAAGAAAATATAAATGCATTCAGTTGAAATATTATTACTATTAATTACAATTTTATAAATGATTTCTAAAGACTAGAGCAGAGGATAAAAAAAAGAAAAGAAAATTTACTGACAGATTAAACAATAGCATTATAAATGATATAAAAACTTACATATGATTCACTTGATTGATAACATTAAGCACGGAAGAAAATTAAAGTTCGTGTAACAAAGTTACTCTTCTTTCTTCATCCTGCTTGGCTTGTGACGAAACGTAGGCGCGCATTTTGAAAGTTATTTGCAAGGCATAGCTAATTTTGAGATTGGAAGTTGGAAATTGTGAGTTACGTGAAACATGATCAGACAGCGGCACAAAGATCCATATTGGCGGGGCAGAGACCAGCTCCTGGCACTTAGCCCATCAACATTGTGGCTTACCGGTGAACTTCTTAATAAGATATTTGAATTATTATTAACTGCTGTGTTGTCTCGAGACTACCTCTCTCAAACACGACAAAAGTTAGAATGTAAGTTTTTCTCTAAAATAGCCACTGCTGACCTTTCCGACTTGTTTTTGTTTTAGGCTCCGCCTCCTTTCTCTAGCCTCTAGCGATGCAGCTTGACCAACAATCAATTATCTGTTTTTAGCAATCTTTTAATTTAATATGCCATTTTTAAATCGGTACAGTAATTACATATAAAAATTCCTTACTAATTTTGAATACAACTTAATTGCTCTGAACATTTGTGCAATTAGATTTTAATTAAAAACACTGATCAAAGGAATGTGACTTTTGATCAGTATTTTTACACGACTTTATACAATTTAAAAAAAACTATAATTTAAACAAATACGCCCGCACTGACACTTTAAATTAATTGACACAAATTCACAAACCACGCACACACAAATATTATTTCATGGTTTGCGACATTTATATACGGCATCTTTACATATTGATTGATAAACTATAGAATATATAACTAATTTTTATTATAAATTAAAATAGACAAAATCTCACTGCGGGCGAACAGTGGTTTGAATTACCGTACATAAAAACACCTGAAACAAAGATCGGTTCTCCGATCTGTCTGTTTCAATACATAGCTAATAATATATATATTTCTTTTGGTTAATATTATAATAAATAATGTAAACGTATGTATTTTAATTTAAAAATATTTTATTTAATGATAATCTCATGTATATGTGGGCGTAAATAATAAATGTATATATATTTCAGTGTAGGAGATTGCGAATAAATTAATAGTTATATTATATATATAAGGTATTATATATGAAACTTATTATTTTTTCATATATAATTTTGTAGCCAGAAATGATGCAATCTTGTTAAGAAGTCTATCGAAAAACAATTACCCGGAAGACCCCTTAGATTAAAATAAAAGATTACGAATTGGTAATAATAAAATAAACCCATTAGTGGAGATTGTCCATGCTAGCTTGTTTTAAAATCATAAGATATATTTTAAAACAATCGTTCGAGAAACTGATAACAAACTTGCATTGTTTCAAACATCTTACTAGATAAGAGTATCCGGTCAAACTATTCCAGATGAAACTTAAGTGCTTAAACCGCCTCAGGTCTAGCAGTAGTTGCTAAGTAATAGCTTCAAAATAAAAGTATATATACTGCTGGATTTGAATCCACAGGGGAGGAGACCATTAAATAACTAAGTTGCTATACATATTCCACGCCAATTTTAATTCTCACTCAATGTGTTGTGAGTAGGAAATTTTGCCTTGTCCCTCTGTTCTAATATGCTGTTCCAATGAACAAAGTTCTGCATCCCGTACTACTGAACTTTAGATATTTTCCAGTAAAATGAAATGCTATCTCTCAAATTAATAATGCTACCCTAGATCTAGTGAAACAATACCGATGGACTGACTCCTAGTGAAATCGCTCTTCTAAATAAGCAAGGTAAAAGAACTTTGACCACTTGCAATTCTTAAATCCTGCCTTCTCTGTAATATTTATAATTTAAATCATCTATTTTAAATGTCTTCAAAATATTATTCGTATAACTCTATATAACTAATCTATATTAAGCCTTCTATAAAATGTTTTTCCTTTTCTTTTAATTCCAAGCGGCAAATAATTTTCATTTACATTTATGTATTTATATTTTAAAATTAAATGCCAATAGTATTCTAAAATCACCAGCATATAATTCATTTTCGTTTCCCCACCCATCATTTACTGGGTAAATAATTTATAATTTGATCAAAACAAGTCTTATTCGACTTGCCCAGGTGCTCGTGATTTTAGATAAATAAACTAATTATATTTTTCATGTTTACTGTAGAAAAACAGATTTGACATCTGTTTTTCACATTTTCCATCTTAAATAATGCGCTATCTTTTATTCTTAAATTATATTATATATGTAAAACCCACCTTAGCTATTACCACCACCCACTTATTTTGTCATCAATTATATATTTTTCACAAGGGCATTGATTAACCAAAATTGAGATTTATTAAATGTGTAAAAAGTAATGAATAATATTAAGTCACATAATGTAAGGGGGAGAGGGATCTTAAGAGCTAGTTTTATATTTAAGTATAATTATTCTCCATGTTTGCTTGGTGAAGCCATATCATTACACCGAATATTTCATAATTTGTGGGCAATAAATATGTTAGATAATCTTTAACCTTTAGTGTTTTGTTTATATTATATTATTAAGCGTTACATGCATAAAGGCCATTTTGTATATATATATATTTGTGCTTCTTTCTCACATGGAGGTATTCACGCAGTCGAGCCTCATCGTCGTTCTCAATGTCCTTAAACCAGGCTGTAAAACCACCCTGGGGACATACTTGGTCTTACATGCATGCTTTATATGGGGAGCAATCTGGGAAACCAGCCCAATAATGACATTGCCGACCACTTTTCGTCATCCATGTTTGCCTGCCTGTACTTCATTCCAGGGAATCTTGGATTTTTTCGTTCGTCAAACCGACCCTGCCTACGTTTGCAGAGGAAATCGGTCCATTTCGTTATTAAAAATTCATGAAGCACACTCCAGGTTCCATAATTGGACCAACCCTATCAGCCGCCATGCACACACCACCTTTTAGTGTCTTATTAGTCGCCCAGAAGTATTCATAAGCCGTAATGAAATGATTTCTTTAAACAGACATATTTCCATTAGTTTAATATAAATATTAATGCGATAGATTTAGTATCGTTTATAAAATTATTCATTACCCATCCCGTGCATTAAATATCTATAACTCCAAATTTATCATAATATTGAATGTAACCTGCTTATGAAATTATTATTGTTTAAATTAAGTAAATGCTCTTCATCTCTGGGGGTGTAATAGTATTCCAGTAATGTATTCTAATAGCGCTTATTCATTAAATCACACATATATATTATTGGCATAGCCGCAAATTATAATGTTATTGTTAAATATGAAGCAAACACATATTTTATTATTAATAAATCTTAAATATATATATATATCAAACTCGAACCATTGCTTTCTTTTAGTTAAGATAATATATTAAGTTATTGCTTATGCTAAATATGACTAGATGATCTCCGCTCAATACATAATTAATATGCTAGGTCGTGAGCCTTCATTGCTCATCAAATATAACTAGTTATTAAGTTATTATATCATATAAGTTTAGCCTAGAGTCTTTTTGTGTCTCCGATGATCGATGCCGGCGATGAGAAGTAAATTAATCGATGTCATCGGGATTGTTGCTCATAATGTTATAGATCTGAGAAATAGGCAAATAGGGCAGAGTTCATGAGTGTTCCTGACCTGTGTATCTTGTGCACGAGTGGATTTGAGGTACTTTTGCCTAGATGCTAGATCTTGTTACGTGAACATACAAATCCGACTGGTGCACTAACAATCTTGTTCAAGCTTAAA